>CM064967.1:11375587-11569878 GCA_032847665.1 Solanum chilense | reverse complement strand
AAGTTGAAGTGTTTTGCAATGGGAGCTCACGACGGTCCGTCGTGGATGTGACGGCTCATCCTGCAGGTCCGTCACAATTTACAGAGAGTCGATTTTCAGTACCCAATTTCAGAATTCCCAAGTATATTGAAACGAGACCCTGCGATGGTCCGTCGTGCCTGTGACGGTCCGTCGTGGGTTCCGTCGTTTCAGCCAATTCTCCAGAATTAAAATCTGCTGCTCAAAACGACTAAACAGGTCGTTACACATACCAATTAGACAAAAGTATACTCCGAAAAATTGGTCTCATTTTATTTTAAGCCACTGTTATATTAATGTGAAAAAGAAATGTATCGTAGGGAACATTTTCGTTTATTCTTAGAACAGGCAAAATTAATTTCAAATACTGTTATGCTCGCAGTATAGAGCATAACAGTATTTGGGAAAGTTGTACTTCGTTATGCTCTATACAAAGCAGGAAATGCTGTTTGCCAGAGGCCTGAGGGTACCTAGTCTGTGGTAGCCCTTAGCCTCAAATTATCCATCTTCTGTCATTTTATCAATTAGCTTCTTCACCGCAATTTGGTTGGCTTCTCCTTCCAGTTTACTTTAAAGTTTTGTAACACTTACATAATTCATCGGAAGAGCATGAAACAAAGCCTGAAACAAGAGACTGTCGTTGTTAACATGCAATACAAAAAGTAACATCCAACTTCATGGAAATCAGCATTAGTGAACTATTCACAAAAAAATTATTTAAGCAGTTAAAAAGGGAGTTGTTATTCATATTCCTCCCCCAAAAGGGAAATTGTTGTCCATACTCCTCTTCTAACTTCACTAGACTTCTCTCCTTTGTTTGAGTTGCTAAACGAAAATACGGAACAGCTGTCTCCTCAATTTATAGGACATTACTGGGAGATGTACTACTCTTCCCAAAAATCTTAAGAGGGGACAAAATATATAACTTCACACAAATGTTCTCTTCAAGCTCCCAAATTGTATGACTCTTTATCTATAAACACCAAAATTAGAAGGTAGTAAAGGCCAGCTCCCCCAACCCATAAATTAGTCAGCATGCACAAATATATGTTCTTTTCTAAAATATAAAGGAGGAAGGGAGAAGAGACAGTAGAAATTAAGAGATAATCACTTTCATATATATTACTGAAATGTAAGGAGTAGTCACAAGGTAAAGCAGTAGTGTGAATCACAATCCCCTGCAATGAACTTTAACACAATGGACCACTTCCAGAAAGAACAAATAGAGAAAGAGGAAAAGTATGAGCACAAGATCCACAAGCATATGTAACCACATTACAGTTAATAAATTAGAAAATATAAATTAACTAAAGAAAACAGATATATTTCGGAAGGATATTACACATATCAACTATATACTTTTAAGCTCAATTCAAAGGCTATTAATCAGGTTTCACCTTCGTGTACATGTAATCTTCAACCTTGCCTTGCTGAGATTGATTGCCAATTTTGTTTTGTTGGCGCTCTGGTTCTTTTTTCACAACATCAAACTCATAGTCGAATTTCTGCACTTGAAGAATATGATATATTGGGTGTTGGAAAATATATTATGATTCAAGAGAGTAAAGATGTAAATAATTAATAAATAAGGAAAGCAACAACAGATCTTTTGCATCTTAGTGTCTGTGCCAGCACTTGAAAGAATTCCTTCCTTAACAAGCTTTTCCAAAATGTCTAGAATAAAAAAAGCAGATTAGAAACTTTGGACAGCTTAAAAATCAGAAAGAAAACCTTTTAGCATCTGATCATTATTTGACACAAAGACTTTGGGAATCGGTACGAGGGTATAATATAACTGTTCCCCTCTATAGAAGTTCAAATTGAGAACACCTTCATCATCTGCTTAAAAGGTCATTTCATTACCTTCAATCAAAACCTGCAATCAGGATACAAAATTAGGTGTAGGCCTGGCTAGTAAATGATGGAGAAACCAGCACTTGATAGGAAAGCCAGCCGAGAACATTACCACTGAGATATTTGGAAAGTTTGAGAGAACATCTGTCACTTCAACTCTGTCAAGGTGGTATGAGCTGATCCAATCCTTAACCCGTACAAATTGTTGTTCATCTTCTGCAGGATCTTGAGTATCATCTGAAACCAATAAACACATTAGAGTTCTTGATAAGCCGGTTCAGCAAGAAAGCCCATAGCATTTGCTGCAAATAAAAGCACCTTCATCGACCATATCATCTTTATCCTGAACATTTTTCTTTTCTGTAAAAAATAAAAGCTTCTCTTTTTGAATCTATGATATTAAGAAAATACTAACAGAATCAAAATGCATGTACAAAACATGTCGAATAGAGGCATGTGCATTACCAACTGGTGCAACTATGTATTGGTCTTCGTCAGAGTCGCTGAACTGAAATTGATGATATTTAACAAAGTCAGGCGCATGAACATACTTAAAAGGATAGAAAATAAAGTCAAGCTTTATAAATAATTGAGGCGAGGGGAACCTGATAGAATATATGCCTTCACTTAACAGAATAATGGACCAAGTCTCTTACTACACTAATGAATATAACCAGAAAGTTAAATGCAGTTAAAATCAACACGATGATTTTACGTGGAAACCTCCTTGCTTAAGGGAGTAAAACCACGACCTGTCTCACAGGATTTTCATTCGTTTTCACTAATCTTCAAAAGCAAAAGTAAAACATGATTACACCAAATGTGAGAAGAAGTTTTTAATCTCACGTTTAAGCAATAGTCTCTATTGCTTAACAAGCCTAAGTAGAAACCAATCTACCCACTAAGCTATCCCACTTGGAGAACCTAGAATTTTAACACTACCCACTGATTCCTTTATAGTATCAGGAATAGTTTACAATGTAAGAACAAGAGAATGTATTCTTAAACAGCTACACTAAAAGCTCCAGAGATTTCCGCTGTTCTTGGAATAATTCTACCTTTTGTTTTCTAGCAGCCTTTGCAAGTGTTCTTGAAAAGTTCTTTATCAAGTTGCAAAAACTACACAAAATGTTTAGGAAAGTGCCTTTTATATGGACAAGTCACTTTCCTTAAACTCTTTGCCATTGGTTGGAGAAGTCTCACTTTCTGACGCCATTGGGAAGTGTGCACCTACTTTCTGTACCATCTCCAGCTGGCAGTCAACTGGCTCGTCACCATGAGAGCCAGGTACCTCTACAATGTCCCTGGGTTTGTTTTATTTTCAACACTCAACTAAGAAACCTTGTACCTTTACAAGGTCCCTAAGTTTGTCAAATCATCAAAACTGCAAATAACATTTCCCCCTTTTTTGATGATGACAAACAATGGTCTCAGATCTCCTCCAACTTTCTTCCCCTTACTATTTTCCCCCTCACTGTATTCCCTCACATGTATATTCCCCCTCACTATATTCACCCACATGTATAATCATTTAGCTACTTACGAGTTTTACTTCCCCCTTTTGGCATCATAAAAAAGATATGCAGTAAACCAGTGATGTCAACAGCAATACTGAATAAGATCAAAGCTAAAGAACAATCAATCAGGAAGGGAAAAACATTCACAAAGGATAATAATCTGAACAACAAAGGAATAAGTTAACCAATATTCCACAATAACATTAATACATTAAAGTCAAACTGGTAATCCAAAAACACAAAGATAAGCCACAAAAAGAAAGACACCAGGGAGGGTTTTTAACAGGCTAGGAAGAGGGAGGTGGATGAGACAGGGACTGGATGATAAGAGTGAGTCGGGCATTGGCAGCATCATTATCTTTAATTGCATTCTCCTGTAAGGCAGTGATCTTAGCCTTCAACTCTGCATTCTCTCTCTCTAGAGCTTGTACCACGGAAGAACCAGGTCCCTCATTATGTGCATTAAGTAGTTCTGCTTTGAGTATGGCAATTTCGGCCTCTTTACCACTCAAACGCACAGTGAGCTCCTCAACCTCATGCTTGAGTTGATCCTGATCTTCGATGAGTTGAGCCATCTTGCTCTTGGGATTGCCTCTCCCTTCAATACACTCACACTCGACCAGGGTACTCTCTGAGATAGTCTGTTTAACTGTCCCAACCTTTCCAACACTGAGAGGAATTTGAAAGTTCTTGAATACTTCTTTGAGAAAGTATCCGTATCCCATTCCATGAACACCTTTCCTCTCGATGACGGTTTTGTAGATATGCTCAAGCATAAGACCTGGGAGATTCAGGGCTTCGAAGCTACACAACATCTCCATCACAAACAAGTCAGCAACAGTTGCTGAGGTCCACTTTTCAGTGCGAGGAAGGAGAACTTTGTTGATGAACTCGAAGACCAACTGGTACTCGCTCTTCATGATCTTCTTATAAATCCCAGCAACCTTGGTTGTGGGTATCTTAGAAATCAAGGAAGCAAACTCAGTAGAGCAAGTTCTTCCCAGCACAGAACGGGTCCCCTCTCTAGGCACCCTGAGAATTTTGCTCAACAAACCCTCATCTAGATGTACAGCAATGTCATTGACCCGTGTGAGGATACTCCCATCTTCTTTGAATTGAACATTATAATAGAATTCGCGCACTTCTTCTTCATAGAGGATGGGGCATTTTCTGTTGAACAAATGTAGCCATGATTGAATCTCTACCATATCATGAAGAGAGTCCATGCCGGGAAGATTTATGATTCCCATATCAAAGACTCTCCCAGCCAAGACGGCTTGCTTTCTCAGGCTGTCAACAACTCCATGCATGTTGACACTCTCAACACTCCTATCTTGGGCACCAGGTCCCTGTGGTCTTTTCCTTTTTCCTACAGAACTTTTCTTTTTGGACTTTGTGTTTTCAACCTTCTTCGAAACCTTTCCCTTTTTCTTCCCTGACCTTTTCTTCTTACCCTTCTTTTCAACTTCCTCAGCAGACAACTCAACAACATCACTCTCAGGCATTGTGAAATTTGATACCTTGAAGGTTCTGGCACTTCTAATTGCAGCAGTAGAACGTGCACTGGCCTTCAAGGCATCGACCATCAATTTTGAGCAGCAAACCTAGTGGTAGGTCTTCTCCTAGGGGCCTCTTCTACAACCTTCTCCTTCCCTTTCCTAGACATCTCACCCTCTCTTCGCTCAACCTTCCACTTTAGGGGTTCCTCCTCACTTTCAGAGTCAGAGGAGGAGGAAGAAGGATACCTTCCAATGTCAGGAGTTTTATCAAAAATGGGTTGAGTATTTCCTACCTCTTCCCTCTGCAAAACTTCAGTTTGCGCAGCCCTTGCTTCTTCCCGCATCATAGCCAAACTCTCAAAAACCAACTCTTCACTTGCTGCCAAGATATTGGACTTAGATGCTTCATGCTTAGGAAGATCTCCTTCAAAAAGAGTATCAGGCAACATTTCTTGCAAAGGTTCAGGTCCAGTAGGCAAGCATGTGCTGTTTAAATCTATGGAATAGAACGGATTGTCAGGTGGATCTTGTTGAGAACTAGAAGGGGCATTGGATCTGGACTTCACAGTAGACGGAGAGTAGAAAGCAATGGGCTCTATTTCGCTAAGAGCATTTAGCATCTGTTTGGAGGTAGAAGAAGGAGAAGACATGTTTAACTAGAAAAAATGGCTTTTCGAACAGATAAAGGAAGAAGAAGAAACAAAATTTGCCCTTTTAACTTTTACTTACACCCTTCTTGAAGCAAAAAGAATGTTAAATGACGGATGAGGATTTCAAAGAGAAGTAATGAGGGTTTTTAAAAAGACGTGAAAAGGTGCCAGGTCCGTGATTGGATGTGTCGCTTGAGAGAGAAGCGATGGGACTAACGGTCAAAATGACCGATGACTGACACATGACATTATCAACGGTCATAATTTTTAGTTTCAAATTAATGTATAAATGCTAACCTGGACAGGCACCAGGTACCATAGCACAGTTACTGTAACGACCCTTTTGGTCGTTTTGAGAGTTAAAGCCTTGTGTTTCATAAAATATTTTTCGTTAGATTCTAAATGGGTATTTTAAACTATTTCATAATTATAATTATGAAACTAGTGGGGTAGTTTTAATAATTTATTTAGTTAATGGTTAGAGAAAATAATATTAAAACTAATAGTGGAGCACTTTTACTATTTTTATATCAAGCAAATATAATAATTAGGGCAATAGAAAAATCAGTAGAAGAAAGCAAAAGAAAGTAGGCGCACAACGGGAGAAGAAAAACAATCGAAAAGAAGAACGACGAGCAGCATGTAAGCATTGATTGCCTCAATCGCTGCAATTGTTTATATGCATATATGTCATATTATCATTATTTTATTATTATTATTAATCATATTGGATTGCCATGTGAGGGAAAAGGGGGTTAATGCATGTCTGCCACTGGTCTCGTGACCAGTGGCTTCAATTGCCAAGGTTATATTATTAATTAAGGGATGATATGCAAATGGTTTCTACTAACAATTTGGAGGAAGATTTATGCATGTGTGCCACTGGTCTCGTGACCAGTGGCTTTAATTGTGAATATTAGTGGGAAATTAGGAATTGTCTTCGACGGTTACTATTCTGCCACTGGTTTCGTAACCAGTGGCCTAATGTTAATATTATAAAATTTTGTTATGATATAAGAAATTAAAGGTTGATATATTGAGATAGGTTAATTAAATATTTGGTGTATTATATTATATGATTATTATTAAAATTGTGCTAAGTGGAGGAATTAAGACTTACTCTTAGGTTTGAATTTTAGGATATATATATATATATATATATATAGGTGAATTTTGGGTCTAGGCTAGACATAGAGTAATATGATGTCTGTAGACTCGTTAACTTACAAATATGTATATATATATTTGATAGATTGGAAAGGTTCGGAGGCATTGATGAAAGAAAAAATATTGGAGAAGTAGCTTGCTTGACTTCGGTTCTTCGGTGGAGGTAGGTAATGGTTTACACTATTTTCATAGTAAACTCTTAATAGCGAATGATATGTATTGGGTGATTATGTAAAATCCTCTATATGCTTGATTGTGTGTTTGCATGATATGATTGTGAAATTGTGATGGATTAGAATGTTGAGGTTATTGAATCTTTAATCCTCAAATCTCTCTATTAAGATGACGACTGGGCATAAAGAAGGATTGATGAATTAATAGAATGAGATTAGTGGAGCGGGTGTCACGAACCGACACGTAGAATTAGGGGATCGGGTGTCACGAACTGACACGTAGAATTAGGGGATCGGGTGTCACGAACCGACACGTAGAATTAGGGGATCGGGTGTCACGAACCGACACGTAGAATTAGGGGATCGGGTGTCACGAACCGACACGTAGAATTAGGGGATCGGGTGTCACGAACCGACACGTAGAATTAGGGGATCGGAGTGTCACGTTCCGACACATAGTAGTAAGGGGAGCGGAGTGTCACGTACCGACACAAGAGGAATAAAGATAATGAATCTTGAAATTATGTTAATAAATTCGAATGAAAAGAACCTATTTCCCAAATGAGTATGGTGTGGAGACTTGAGTTCTCATAGGTGTGTTTGATGTTGTTACACATGATTTGTGAACTTGTTGTTTTCACCTGTTGAGTAATATGGTTGATTTTATGTATTTATCTGATATATACTGTTTTCTATTTTGAGTTGGCCGATGATACCTACTCAGTACTTGTGCCTTGTACTGACCCCTACTTGTATTTGTTTTCTTGATTATTTGTGGAGTGCAGCAAACGTGCCATCGTCTTCAACTCAACCGCAACTCTAGCCAGTCTTCATCAAGCCAGATTTCAGGGTGAGCTATTGCTTCTAGCTTGGACTGGATCTTCCTCTTCATGTCTTGATGCCTTGAACTTCCGGCATGGACTAGCTTTTTATTTATTTTAGCTTCTTAGACATTCTTAGATTTAGTAGTATGAGGATAGATGTTCTTGTGGTGATGACTTCCAGATTTTGGGGATAATAATAGTTATTGAGTTTTAGAAGTTATTTAATCAATGTTCATTAATGAGATTTAAGTCTTCCGCATTACTTTCTGTTGATATTATATTGAAATGTTGGGTTTTGTATTGGTTGGTTCGCTCACATAGGAGGGTAAGTGTGGGTGCCACTCGCGACTCGATTTGGGTCGTGACAAACTTGGTATCAGAGCATTAGGTTCGTTGGTCTCATCACACAAGAACGAGTCTAGTAGAGTCTTAAGGAACGGTAGGGGGACACCTTTACTTTTCTTTGAGAGGCTATAAGACTTTAGGAAAATTCCATTCTTTCTTTCTTTCTTTCGTGCTATTACTTGGATCCAATTGGTATCTAGGTGATACAAATTGGTATCTGAACTTCTTCACTCTATTTCAAATATGGGTACTACTAGAGTATTCGAAGTTGAAATAGCAACAACCAAGAAAAAAAAAATATGTCCTTAGAAATAGATATATTTTCTCGATCGCAAAATATGGTGGTAGTCTCATGTAGAGTGTCGGTTAATAAAGACACTACTATGACTTCATAGAGTGAGGGTATATTAGAGAAAGTCATCGATGCTTACTTGGTTAGAGTTAGGAAGTGTGTTATTTTGTTATTGAATTGATCTAAGAAGTAAAACAAATTGTTGGTCTAGAGAGAGAACATATTCGATAATTGTTTGCAATTATTCAATGGGTAGAAATATGTGGGCTATTTGGGTGCGATATTATGGACAGGTATGATGTGTTCTAGTGAGGTATCTAACGGACTTTCACGGTGTGGCAGTACTAGAGTTATGTGGAAATAGGTATGTCGATTTTCAAGTATGAATACTAATTACTAAAGGAACTTAGATTGAGCATTATTTTGAAGGAAAATTTTAGTGGTTGAGCATTATTTTAAAGGAAAATTTTAGTGGTGGATCTTTGGGACAATATTAACACATTTAGGTTGTGAAATGTATTTTGAGGGTTCTGAATGAGTACTGACGATTTTATCTTAAGCTTCAAAAGGTGGAGTGATACTAAAATGACAAACTTATAGGGAAAGAAAGTCCTAGTGGATATAGTTGGCTGAAGTAAATTGAAGATTTAGCAAGAAAGTGCATATAAATTGGGTTAGTCCCTTGAATTTGATTGGTATACCTAAGTTCAAAGTGTTAGATCGAGGAAAAGGTTCACTTCATGGTGATAAAAGGGTTAACTGAGCATGATGGAAAATAAAAATTCGTGAGAAATTGTAATTGGGATGAAATTATATGATTAGGATTTGTTGGTTAAATAAATTTTGTATGTAATAAAGACTTGCGAGTATCTAAGGTTGTGATTTTCTACTATTTTGTGAGTAATGTGGGTTTATGACAAGTTTTAAGAGATGTTGGGTCAACGCTCGAGTAGAACTTAAGAGAGGATTGTACAGACGTTCAGCTTGAGTGAGATGATAAGTTCTGTTGTACTTTTGAATTTAGAAATGAGTAGGGTTGGATTTTTAGTGAAGCATATGGTATGGTTGATGGAGAGGCAATCAATGATAAGGTAATTATAAAAGTCTTCAAATTATAAGCAAATGTAGATACATAAGGGTATTGGGTTACACAATTGGACTTGAAAATCAAACTTTTCATTATAAGTCTGCATTCTTGGTGATATTTTTTTAAGGTATGAATTTGTAAGGTAATAAATGATTGATTGCATCGGTATTAAGCATGTGAAAGAAGTTATGCATGTTTTGGATCATAAAGTTTATTACTTTTGATTGTTAAAGGATCTAAGAAGAGTTTCCTTCTGAGTTTTGATTTAGAATGTGAAGTATAATGTCATGGGTGGTTGGTAAAAGGATGAGATCGATGAGTGATCTAAAGAAACAAGAATATTGACATATTGAAGGGTCGAATAAAATTTTGCACCACGAGAAGAATTTGAGAAAAGTGAAGGAATAAGACCTCTCGTATAAACCCATGGGTTGTAGTTGATGGTTGTATTGATTTTTGCCTATGAGTTTAGATATGAATGTGAGATGTGAAGTAGTTCGATATAGACTAACTAGAATTTATCATCGACTTTTATAAAGATTGAGTTTTGATTTGGATTGCAAACAATGAGGCATGAAGAATTTAGTATTTTAAATGGGGTTAGATTGCTCAAATTTGGATAGATGACTTAAGAATGATGCATAAGATGTAATATAATTCTACATGGTTATTAAGAATTTAGAGTTGGAATAATACTACTCTACTGATGGGATTACATAGAATATTATGATGCGTTACATAGATATTTAATGGTGAATAGAGGTTATGAGCTAATAGGATACATAATAATTTTAATGACCAAGAAACTTCCTAAGTGTTGGCATGAGGTATGTGATGGTTTAGAAGGGTAGCTAAAGCATGATATGGTGAATAAAGCATGATATCATGATGAAAAGGTACTATCAAATTTTAAATAATGTTAGTAGCCTTGTTTGGAACTCGTAATTGTCATGATATGCTTAAATAGAAGATAAGGATGGTGGTTTGGGAGTAAGGTAGATGATCGATGTGGTTATGATGTTTTGTTAGTACAAAAAGTGTCGACTTCAGTGGATGTAGGGTTCGATAAAGTAAGTATGTGTGCAATTATAATAGGGACTAAATTGGTGATTGTGGATAGCTAGAAAATCAAAGAGATAGAGTCATATGAATGAAGACGTTTGATATGGAAACTATTGAAAAAAAAAATATATATATATATCTGAAGTTATTCGACCTTGGTTATATACACTCTTACGTGAACAACTACTTCATTTCGGGTGTGATTTAGAGTATGATTCATTTTTTTTTACGTCCACACGTGTTTTCACATCTATGGGTTGATTTCTAGTGGTGAATCGGATGTAAAGATCCTCTTGTGTCCTCTTGATAGGGTAGGATCCTTGGGCAAACTTGATATTTTAGTTATGATAGAATTGGTGTTGTTTGGAATAGCTAAAGTATATCAGTAGTTCTATACGCACAAACTTGCTTATGAGAATCTATATAAGAGCTGCTATGAAGAGTTACAATTGCCTAATAGTAATGTTAGAGGTTCTGCATTTTGAAGTGTATCCCTTGTTGGTGTTTACTTGATATTATTCTTCCCTGGGTTAGATATGTTAACTCTCCCTTGATGAGTAATCGATGTCTAAAGCTAATATTTTCATCACTTAAGTTTGTGATGAGATTGTGTTGTGAAAAGAAAATCCTGATAAGATCTGTGATGGTTTGTGCATTATGAGTGTGTGGTAGTTGGTTAAAATCCACTTCTGGTTGTAGCCACTTTTGCTTTAAAATTTTATCGTGGTTATGTAAGATAATATTTGTTCAGATGGTTGTGTCAAGGTCTAGTTGGAGAATAGATCAGTTGAAAAGTTCATTATTAGAAATAGTTTTGTTGTTAGTTGAGTTTAGATACATCAATAATTATTCCTCGAGTAGTGAGATGGACCCATTTAAAGTATTGTTGTGAGGAGGTGTAGATCTTCAATTGACTGGTTTAACACTTTGGTATAAGACCAAGGGTAGTACTATTTCGAATGAACTTTTGAGACAACTACCATTTCTTGCATTGCCTTCCTTTGGATCGTTCGAGGACGAACGATGGGTAAATTGGTATCTATTGTAACGACCCTTTTGGTCGTTTTGAGAGTTAAAGCCTTGTGTTTCATAAAATATTTTTCGTTAGATTCTAAATGGGTATTTTAAACTATTTCATAATTATAATTATGAAACTAGTGGGGTAGTTTTAATAATTTATTTAGTTGATGGTTAGAGAAAATAATATTAAAACTAATAGTGGAGCACTTTTACTATTTTTATATCAAGCAAATATAATAATTAGGGCACTAGAAAAATCAGTAGAAGAAAGCAAAAGAAAGTAGGCGCACAACGGGAGAAGAAAAACAATCGAAAAGAAGAACGACGAGCAGCATGTAAGCATTGATTGCCTCAATCGTTGCAATTGTTTATATGCATATATGTCATATTATCATTATTTTATTATTATTATTAATCATATTGGATTGCCATGTGAGGGAAAAGGGGGTTAATGCATGTCTGCCACTGGTCTCGTGACCAGTGGCTTCAATTGCCAAGGTTATATTATTAATTAAGGGATGATATGCAAATGGTTTCTACTAACAATTTGGAGGAAGATTTATGCATGTGTGCCACTGGTCTCGTGACCAGTGGCTTTAATTGTGAATATTAGTGGGAAATTAGGAATTGTCTTCGACGGTTACTATTCTGCCACTGGTTTCGTAACCAGTGGCCTAATGTTAATATTATAAAATTTTGTTATGATATAAAAAATTAAAGGTTGATATATTGAGATAGGTTAATTAAATATTTGGTGTATTATATTATATGATTATTATTAAAATTGTGCTAAGTGGAGGAATTAAGACTTACTCTTAGGTTTGAATTTTAGGATATATATATATATATATATATATATATAGGTGAATTTTGGGTCTAGGCTAGACATAGAGTAATATGATGTCTGTAGACTCGTTAACTTACAAATATGTATATATATATTTGATAGATTGGAAAGGTTCGGAGGCATTGATGAAAGAAAAAGTATTGGAGAAGTAGCTTGCTTGACTTCGGTTCTTCGGTGGAGGTAGGTTATGGTTTACACTATTTTCATAGTAAACTCTTAATAGCGAATGATATGTATTGGGTGATTATGTAAAATCCTCTATATGCTTGATTGTGTGTTTGCATGATATGATTGTGAAATTGTGATGGATTAGAATGTTGAGGTAATTGAATCTTTAATCCTATAATCTCTCTATAAAGATGACGACTGGGCATAAAGAAGGATTGATGAATTAATAGAATGAGATTAGTGGAGCGGGTGTCACAAACCGACACGTAGAATTAGGGGATCGGGTGTCACGAACCGACACGTAGAATTAGGGGATCGGGTGTCAAGAATCGACACGTAGAATTAGGGGATCGGGTGTCACGAACCGACACGTAGAATTAGGGGATCGGGTGTCACGAACCGACACGTAGAATTAGGGGATCGGAGTGTCACGTTCCGACACATAGTAGTAAGGGAGCGGAGTGTCACGTACCGACACAAGAGGAATAAAGATAATGAATCTTGAAGTTAGGTTAATAAATTCGAATGAGAAGAACCTATTTCCCAAATGAGTATGGTGTGGAGACTTGAGTTCTCATAGGTGTGTTTGATGTTGTTACACATGATTTGTGAACTTGTTGTTTTCACCTGTTGAGTAATATGGTTGGTTTTATGTATTTATCTGATATATACTGTTTTCTATTTTGAGTTGGCCGATGATACCTACTCAGTACTTGTGTCTTGTACTGACCCCTACTTGTATTTGTTTTCTTGATTATTTGTGGAGTGCAGCAAACGTGCCATCGTCTTCAACTCAACCGCAACTCTAGCCAGTCTTCATCAAGCCAGATTTCAGGGTGAGCTATTGCTTCTAGCTTGGACTGGATCTTCCTCTTCATGTCTTGATGCCTTGAACTTCCGGCATGGACTAGCTTTTTATTTATTTTAGCTTCTTAGACATTCTTAGATTTAGTAGTATGAGGATAGATGTTCTTATGATGATGACTTCTAGATTTTGGGGAATAATAGATGTTGAGTTTAGAAGTTACTGAATTGATGTTCATTAATGAGATTTAAGTCTTCCGCATTACTTTCTGTTGATATTATATTAAAATGTTGGGTTTTGTATTGGTTGGTTCGCTCACATAGGAGGGTAAGTGTGGGTGCCACTCGCGACTCGATTTGGGTCGTGACAGTTACATCCTCAATCCCAGTTGTTCTAGTCATTTTCTTTACTAGGCCAGTCCTTCCTGAAAGTATACCTACAAAAGGTACAAAAAGGATCTTTATTCAGATATTTAAATATTCACACAAAGGATATCTGCAATACAATTTTAGCCATCAAGGGAATTCAACTGTTGGAAGCTAAGAACATCACTTAGAGATCAACATGCCCAACTTCAGTCGATTTCTCTCAAATTGATCTTCATTGAGAGCCTTAGTGAAGATGTCTGCAATTTGCTCCTCAGTTGGACAATATGTAAGCACAATATTTCCCTTCTCAACATTGTCTCTCAAAAAGTGATGTCTAACATCAATATGCTTTGTTCTCTTATGGTGGACTTGATTCTTTCCCATACTAACAGCACTAGTATTATCACACATAAGAGGAATTGCTTTGATGTTTATCCCAAAATCTTCAAAGTGTTGCCTGATCCACAACAACTGTGAACAGCAGGCTGCAGCAACTACATACTCCGCTTCAGCAGTTTAAAGAGCCACAGAATTCTGCTTCTTGGTTCCCCAAGAGATGAGTGATGATCCAAAGAAATGAGCCATTCCAGAAGTACTCTTCCTGTCAACTTGATAACCAGCAAAATCAACATCTGCAAAACCAACCAGATCAAAAGTGTCACCTGCTGGATAGAAGAGAACCAGGTCCCCTTTTTTCTTCAATTATCTGAGAATACGTTTTGCAGCCTTCAAGTGTGAATCACGAGGATATGCTTGAAACCTGGTGCACATTCCAACGCTATAAACAATATCAGGTCTGCTAGCAGTCAGATACAGCAAGGATCCAATGATTCCCCTGTACATTGTTTGATTCACAAGAGGATCAGATTCCTCTACTACAAGCTTGGAATTTGTTCCCATAGGAGTATCAATAGGTTTAGAGTCAAACATATTGAATTTCTTCAGTAGCTCCTTAATGTACTTATCCTGACAGATTGAAATCTCATTTGATGATTGCTTGATTTGTAAACCAAGGAAGAATGTCACTTCACTCATCATGCTCATTTCAAATTCCTTTCCCATTAATGATGAGAATTTTTCACACAAATGTTCTGAAGTAGCTCCAAAAATTATGTCATCCACATAAACTTGAATAATAAGCAATTCTTGTTCTCTTTTTAATAAGAACAGAGTATTGTCTATCTTGCCTCTTTTGAAACCATTCTTCAGCAGAAACTTTGACAGCCTTTCATACCATACTCTTGGAGCCTGCTTCAGACCATACAAAGCCTTATTCAATCTGAACACATGATCTGGTAGCTCAGCATCTTCAAACCCAGGAGGTTGTTTGACAAATACCTCCTCTTTAAGATCTCCATTCAGAAATGTACTTTTGACATCCATTTGATACAGCTTGAACCCCATGAATGCAGCAAAAGCTATTAAAATTCTAATAGCCTCCATCCTGGCAACAGGTGCAAAAGTCTCATCATAGTCTATTCCCTCTTCTTGATTGTATCCTTGAACCACCAACCTGGATTTGTTTCTAGTAATCACTCCATTTTCATCAAGCTTGTTTCTGAAAACCCATTTGGTTCCTATTACTGTTCTGCCTGCAGGTCGAGGAACTAGGTACCATACCTTGCTTCTTTCAAACTGATGAAGTTCTTCTTGCATAGAGTTGATCCAATCTGCATCACTTAATGCTTCTTTGACATTCTTGGGCTCAATAGATGATATGAGTGCTGAAAATGCAACTAGATCTCTTGTTTTTTATCTAGTATGAATTCCAGAGTTCAAGGGAGAGATAAGATTATCAAGAGGATGTGATGAACTATGCTTCCATCCTGATCTTGGAGCAGACTGGTTGAGCTGATCAGCATGTTCTTCTTCATCAAGAGAGACATCATTTTCTGGGGAGTTTGATGTACTCTGGATGGAATTCAGAGTAGTACCAGGTACCTCATCACATTTTCCCACCTCATCAGCCTCTTCAGGTAAACTATGATTTTGATCATCACAGTCATTTTTCAGTTGTTATTCTACATCAGCTTCACTTCCTTCAATTTTCTGCGAATTGAATAGTTTGATCACATCATCTTTATCATTTGATCCATTATTCTTCAAGCTTCCATCTTCATCAAATACAACATGAATGCTTTCTTCAATGCATTGAGTTCGTCTGTTGAATATTCTGTAAGCCTTACTCGATGAAGAATATCCAACAAATACTCCTTCATCACTCTTAGGATCAAATTTTCCGAGATCATCCTTTCCATTGTTCAGCACAAAACACATGCATCCAAATGCTCTAAGATAGCTCAGCATAGGCTTTCTGTTGTTCATCAGCTCATAGGGGGTCTTATTCAAAACAACTCTTATCAGACACCTGTTGGTAACATGACATGCTGTGTTGACAGCTTCAGCCCGGAAATTTTGAGGAAGATTTGATTCAATAATCATAGTTCTGGCAATGTTCACCAATGTTCTGTTTTTTCTTTCCACTACTCCATTTTGTTCAGGAGTTCTAGGAGTAGAGAAATTATGACTTGTACCATTCTCCATGCAGAATTTATCTAGTTTTGAGTTCTCAAACTCAGTACCATGATCAGATCGAATGCTGCAAATGACTTGATTCAATTTAGTTTGAATCATTTTGAAAAACACCACCAATTCTTCACGTGTTTCTGCCTTTGATTTCAAGAATCTTGTCCATGTATATCTCGAGTAATCATCAACTATCACCAAAATGTATTTCTTGCCATTTCTGCTTTGAACCTTCAAGGGTCCACATAAGTCCATGTGAAGCAGCTCTAGTGTTCTTGATGATGTTACTTGCTTTTTGGGCTTAAAGGAAGATTTGATTTGTTTTCCTTTAACACAAGCTTCACAGATTTTATTTTCAGCAAACTTCAGCTTTGGCAGACCTCAGACCAGGTCCTTGAAAATCAGTTTGTTCAATAAAGATGAGCTCACATGCCCTAGCCAACGATGCCAAAGATCAGCATTCTCATTCTGAGCAGTAAGACATGTCAGGTTATCTCCATGAGACGTTTCTAAGTAGGCCACACACATGTTTTTACTTCTGTAAGCAGTGAGAATTACCTTCTTTGTAGGTAGACTCACCACAGTGCACTTCTCAGAAGTAAATTTGACTTCATTTCCTTTGTCACAGATTTGAGACAACGCTCAACAGACTGTACTTCAACCCATCCACATGATACACATTGTCAATTGAATCTTCAAGAGATCTTCCCACTTTGCCAACTCCCAAAATGTACCCCTTCTTTCCATCACCAAAAGAGACACCTCCTCCTTGAAGTGTCTTGAGTGAGAGGAAATTTTTTACATCACCAGTCATATGTTTAGAGCATCCACTGTCCATATACCAACATTGACTGCTGCTCCTCTCACTCACCTGCACCAAGAATCACTTGTTTAGCTTGGGAACCCATTTCAATTTGAGTTCCCAAAAGGCAGACAAAAGAGTGATCAGATTGTATTTAGTCTAATAGGGTAGATTTTGAAACTTTCTAACAAAGGACATTGGAGCAGTGACAGATTTTTTCTTTGAAAATCTCTGGGTTGAAACATGCTTTGGAGGACCAGGTCTCTCTTTTTGCATGTTTTGCCTTTCAGCATAATTAAAGAGTCTTTCACAGGAATTTCTCCAGCCAACACACTCTCCCTTAACGTGCCCATTCTTACCACAATGAAGACAAAGTAGATTGTCAGACACAAACACATACTTGCTATGAGGATTATAAGGAGGAGTGATGTTCAGACATCCTAGTCCTCTCTTATTGAAATTACTCTGATTTGTTGCATTTGACAATAACTTGAGGATTTTGTACACTTAAGAGATTTTTTAAGTTCTTCCTTAAGTTTGACAATATCCTTTTCTAATTTGTTGCTCTTCTCCAACGACAGACCCAGTTTTTTCTCAGAGTTTTTCAATTTTTCTTGAATTTCAACTTGTAAACCATTTGACATTCCATTTAGCTTTTCAGCTTCTTCAGTTATCTGATTCAATTGGTTCTTAAGTTCAGAATTATCAGACTCTACAGACACCATTTTTGTCATTTTCTCCTCCAGTTTAACTTTGTTTTCAGTTAAACTGTCAAGTTCAGCATTCGTGTTGTCTCTTTCAGATGTTAACTCAATTACAGAATCAATCATAACTTTTGCCAACGTTCTCAATTTTTTTAGAGAATATTTATCCAAGTCATTTTTCATATCAAGAAGAGTTACCTGGTCGTCCTCTTCTTCATTTTCTGTATGAGCCATGAGAGCAAACATTTCATTGAAAATGGTTTCCTCCTCATGTACAGTCACCATAGACACATCATTTGGTTCATCAGGATCTTCCGAATCACTTGAATAATCACCCCACGCAGCAAGAGCCTTTTTGACCACCAAGTCTGCAGCAACTTTTCGATCTCTCTTACCTAGTACCAAGTCCCTTCTCTTCTCTTTGTCACTTCTTGGTTTTTGATGTTCCTTGTTTTCATTCTTGAGCAGAGGACACTCTCTGATAAAGTGCCCAGCTTTTCCACACTTGTAGCATGTATCACCTTGAGTAGCATTTCGAGGACCATTTGTTCCTAAAAACTTTGTTTTTTCTCACAATTTTTTGAAATCTGTTGATGAGAATATGCCATATCGTCATCACTAGAATCTTCATCTGATTTGTACTTCAGCATCAATGACTTATCCTTTTTAGCTTCCTTCTTTGATGAATCGTGATTTCGATTCATCTCATGTGTCTTCAGATTTCCAATCAAAGCATCCATAGTCAGCACATTCAAATCTTTGGCTTCTGTGATGGCATCAACCTTGCTTTCCCAAGATTTTGGAAGAATTCGAAGTACTTTTCTGACTTGTTTGCTCATGCTTATAGGTTCACCAAGACTTCGCAGCTCATTTGTAATGGAAGACAATTTTGTGAACATGTCATGAATTGTTTTTCCTTCCTTCATTTTGAAGTTCTCATACCGTGAGGTAAGCATGTCAATCTTTGATTCTTTGACTTGTTCAGTTCCTTCATGAGCAGTCTTCAAAAAAGTCCCGAATTTCCTTAGCAGACTCACAAGCTGAAACCCTGTTGAACTCATCAGGTCCTATCCCACAGACAAGAAGAGTTTTTGCCTTGTAGCCCTTTTCAATCTTTTTTCTATCAACTTCATCTTATTTCTGTCTAGGCTTTGGAACAAGACTAGTTTTCTCTCCATCCTTTTCTTCTATCATTGGAATAAACGGTCCATAACTCGCTGTCTTCAGCCATGAGGAAATCATGCATTCTAACTTTCCACCAACTGTAGAAATTTCCATTGAAACGGGGAGGTCTTGTTGACGACTGACCTTCTTCGAGATTAAGTGGAGCAGCCATTCTAGAACAAATATCACTTCCTTGGTGTTAACCAAATAGAGAGTGCCTGCTCTGATACAACTTGATAGAATATATGCCTTCACTTAATAGAATAATGGACCAGGTCCCTAACTACACTAATGAATATAACCAGAAAGTTAAATGCAGTTAAAATCAACACAATGATTTTACGTGGAAACCTCCTTGCTTAAGGGAGTAAAACCATGACTTGTCTAACAGAATTTTCAATCGTTTTCACTAATCTTCAAAAGCAAAAGTAAAACACGATTACACCAAATGTGAGAAGAAGTTTTTAATCTCACGTTTAAGCAATAGTCTCTATTGCTTAACAAGCCTAAGTAGAAACCAATCCATCTACTAAGCTATCCCACTTGGACAACCTAGAATTTTAACACTACCCACTGATTCCTTTATAGTTTCAGGAATAGTTTACAATGTAAGAACAAGAGAATGTATTCTTAAACAGCTACACTAAAAGCTCCTGAGATTTCCGCTGTTCTTGGAATAATTCTACTGTTTGTTTTCTAGCAACCTTTGCAAGTGTTCTTGAAAAAGTTCTTTATCAAGTTGCAAAAACTACACAAGATGTTTAGGAAAGTGCCTTTTATATGGACAAGTCACTTTCCTTAAACTCTTTGCCATTGGTTGGAGAAGTCTCACTATCTGACGCCATTGGGAAGTGTCCACCTACTTTCTGTACCGTCTCCAGCTGGCAGTCAACTGGCTCGTCACCATGAGAGCCTGGTACCTCTACAAGGTCCCTGGGTTTGTTTCATTTTCAACACTCAAGTAAGAAACCTGGTACCTTCACAAGGTCCCTAAGTTTGTCAAATCATCAAAACTGCAAATAACAGAACCAATATTCCACCTCAGTATCAGATGCACTGTCATATCTCTCGGCAGAATCAGCTCCCAAGCTCATAACATCATCTTTATTGTCATCATATCCTCGTAAGGATCAAGCACACTCTTAACCTGAGGAAGAAAAGATATCAGTGTGAACTGATTGACCACTGAAAAGAAAACTAGTTTTATTCATTTTCCTTTTATCTGGCTCACACCTTCAGAACTAATTGAGATGCTTGTTGTTGACATTTTCGACCTCCAATTTCAGAGGATTTTTCGTCCATGGATTAAGAGCCTCCTCGGCAGTGCAGCCTCTAAAGAAAGGAGGCTCATAATCAACAAGCTGCACAACCAGCAATTCTGTTACAAAAGTGCTATTTGACCAAAATATGACAAGCTGAGTGACTTTTGAAGCAAAATGACATTTAAAAGCTGAACTGGAAATATGTAAGCTAAGAAAATTGTATGAAACGTATTTTGATATGGCTAAGCAATGTATTCTGTCTATGGGCAGGCCGAGAACCATATATCGACAAAACTACAGAAGCCAATTTTGGGGTTCAAACTCAAAAATAAACTCAAGCTACATAATTGGAGAAGCGAGATGACTTCTAATAGGAAAACTGTTATATCCTGAATGTCAATAAAGGTTGATAATTATTGCAGCTACTTTAAGGCAATGTGCTTATAGATGCAAATATATAATCCGCATGGCTACAATATATGAAAGTCTTATATTCACCAAAAACTCAAACCTTGAGAAGCAAGCTAAAGAGGAAAGGGGAAAGAAAAAGAAAAATAGAATCAAACAAAATTGTGAAAAGGGCATAAAGTGACATCATCATGATAAATAAGCTTCATCAGTATAGTTCGCTGAGAATACCAAGAGAATCGAACCTTATCAACAAGATGATGGTAGACAGTTGAAGCCATGCTTTTTTAGAAACAATAGAAAGCTTTACCTCTTCCAGCATCTTATTGAGAGTTTAATGTACGAACCATTTTACAAGAAGAACTCTTGAAACATACTCCCTCTCAACACAAAGGTACTTTGTAATCCAAAAAACAACCAGTATGAAAATGAGGATAAAATGAATCATTAGACCAATATCTACCTCATTTGATTGGGTGTTATTTCAGTGGTTGAGTTAGACTTGAATGTTCCACTTTTCTTCATGCCAACACGATTGACATTCATTGACACTTCTTCGGAGTCAGAACTTGAATAACTGAAATAAACTGCAAGTAAACCACTAAGTTTATAAGCTATTTCACAAGCCAGACTAATGAAAGTATCAGCTCTTCTTTCAGCAGTTTCTTTTATCTCAACAACTATGTCCTAGATAGTAATCTAGTCAGTCTCAGAAGTGATTAGCTAGTGCAAATATGATACTACAACCTAATTGAAGTCATCACTTAACAAACTTATCTTGGTTCTTCTTACATGCATATTCCTCAATCATTGGTCCATCAATTGCTTCACACACAGAGAACAGAAGTGTTTTCATATATTTATTCTGTAGTGTATCATAAACACCTATGGACATAGAAGAAAGAGGGGTAAGAAATGAAAAGGAATCAATAAACTGTAAGGCTCAGTTCGCAAACTAGCAAAAGATCAACATACCTTTTTCCATGCAATCAATAAGTCTACGCGACTCTGCATTCATTGGCATTAGCTTCTTGATCTTCATCTCTGCTTGTGACTTGTGATGTAAGTATCTAGTAAATAAATTATAAATATGAATAGATGGATATCATAGAAAAAAATTGTAGAGAAAGCTTACCTAAGGCTGGAACAGATTTATCACTTAAATATTTCTCAGGAAAGAGGCCTCTGATGTAACTAATGTTGAATATAGCAATACACAAAAGGTTCTGTTATTTGTAGTTTTGATGATGTAACAAACTCAAGGACCTTGTGAAGGTTCCCGGTTCTACACTTGAATAGTTCGTTGACTGCCAGCTGGAGAAGGTACAAAAAGTTGGTGCACAGTTCCTAACCGCGTCAGAAACGTTAGACCTTTCCAACCAATGGCATGAGTTTAAGGAAAGGGGCTTGTCTATACAATGTTATCTTTCTAAACATTGCTCTTCAGTTTTTGCAACTTGAAAAAGCATATTCAAGAACTCTTGCAAAGGCTTAAGAAAATAAAGGAGAAGAATCATTTAAGAACAACCTAAACTCAGGCGTATATTGTGTAGTTGTTTGAGAATATATTCTTTCGGTCTTACATTGTAAACTAATCCTAAATCTATAAAGGAAACAGTGTGGTTTGATTTGAAATTCTAACTTAGTTAGTTGAACTAATTTAGTGGGTAACCGTTATGTTATTTAGAAAATTCTAAGTTGTCTAGAGTGATAGCTTAGTCGGTAGAATAACATCTACTTAGGCTCATCAAGCAATAGAGTTATTGCTTGTTGGTGAGATTAAAAACTTATTCTCAAATTTGTGTAACCGTTTTACTTTTGCTTGTGAAGATTAGTGAAACGGTTGTGAAAATCCTGTGAGACAAGTCTTGGTTTTACTCCCTTGAGCAAGGAGGTTTCCACGTAAAACTCCTATGTTGTTAAACTGCATTTACTTTCTGTTATATACTTATTTGTGTGTCAAGGGACCTGGTCCATTGAGTGATAGTGAACGCACAGATTCTAACAAGTGGTATTAGAGTAGGTACTCTCTATCTGGTTAACACCAAGAGAGTGATTTCTGTTCTAGAATGGCTGGTCCACTTAATCTGGAAAAGGGTCAGTCTTCAACTAGACCCCCTCATTTCAATGGCCACTTTTATAGTTGGTGGAAAGTGAGGATGCATGACTTTCTTATGGCTGAAGACAGTGAACTATGGGACATTATCTTAGATGGACCCTCCATCCCTATGATTGAAGTGAAAGATGGTGAAAACACTAGGCTTGTTCCTAAGCCTAGACGAAAATAAGATGAAGCTGATAGGAAGAAGATTGAAAAATGGTACAAAGCAAAGAAACTTCTTGTCTGTGGTATAGGACCTGATGAGTTCAATCGTGTCTCAGCTTGTGAATCTGCAAAAGAGATCTGGGATTGCTTAAAAACAGCCCATGAAAGAACTGAACAAGTGAAAGAGTCAAAGATTGATATGCTCACATCTCAGTATGAAAATTTCAAAATGAGAGAAGGTGAAATTATTTATGAAATGTTCACTAAACTGTAATCCATTACAAATGAGTTGAGAAGTCCTGGAGAACCTATCAGTATGAGTAATCAAGTTAGGAAAGTGTTTCGAATCCTTCCCAAGTCTTGGAAAAGTAAGGTTGATGCTATTACTGAAGCAAAGGACCTGAAAGTGTTATCAATGGATGAACTCATTGGAAATCTAAAGACTCATGAGATGAATCAAAGTCATGATCAGTCAAAGAAGGAAGTCAAGAAAGATAAGTCCTTGATGCCGAAATACAAATCTGAAGAGGACTCCAGTGATGATGATGATATGGCTTACCTCATCAAGAGATTTCAGAAGATTGTGAGGAAAAACAAAGGTTTTAGAAAGGGAGAAAATCTTCCTCGAACTGCCACTCAAAATGATACTTGTTATAAGTGTGGAAAAGCTGGACATTTTATAAGATATTGTCCTTTACTCAAAGATGAAAAAAAAAGAATATAAAAAACCAAGAGGTGATAAAGAAAAGCGAAGGGACCTGGTACTCAATAAGAGTGATCGTAAAGCTGCTGGTGACTTTGTGGTCAAGAAAGCTCTTCCTGCATGGGGAGACTCTTCAAGTGACTCAGAAGATCTTGATGAACCAAATGATGTGTCAATGGTGGTGGTTCATGAAGAGGAAACCATATTCAATGAGATGTTTGCTTTCATGGCTCATTCAGAAAATGAAGATGATGAGGATAAGGCAACTCTTCTTGATATAAAACATGATCTAAATACCTATTCTCTTAAAAAATTGAGAACATTAGCAAATGTTATGATTGATTCAGTAATTAAGTTAACTTCTGAAAGAGATATCATGAATGTTGAGCTTGAAAGTTTAAATGAAAAAAGAGATAAAATGGATGAGAAAATGGTGAAAATTGAAGATAAAATGGCTGCTCTGGAATCTGACAAAACAGAACTTAAAAAACAGTTGCATCTGATAAATGAGAAAGCTGAAAAGCAAAAGGTAAAGTCTAATGGTTTACAAGTTGAGCTTGAAGAAAAACTGAAAACCTCTGAGACTTATCTTGATTTGGCTTTGTAAAGGAGCATTAACTTAGAAAGAGATATTGTCAAACTTAAAAAAGAACTTGAAAAATCTCTTAAGTGGACAAAATCTTCTAAGCTACTTTCAAACGTAACAAATCAAAGTAATTTCAACAAGAAGGGTCTAGGAAGTTTGAATATTACTCCTCCTTTCAATCCTCACAGCAAATATGTATTTGTGTCTGACAATTTGTTGTGCCTTTATTGTGGTAAAAATGGGCATTTAAAAGAAGAGTGTACTGCGTGGAGAAAGTCACATGAAAGACTTTCAAAGTATACAGAAAAGCAAAGGGTTTCAAAAGAGAGACTTGGTCCCACAAAACAATTCTCAACCAAAAGGTTTTCAAAGAGAGGACTTGATTCAATTCAAAAATCCTTTGTCAAAAAGAATCTGAAACTACCTCATTGGGCTAGAAACACTTTGATCACTCCTTTGTCTGCTTTCTGGGAACTCAAACTGAACTTGGTTACCAAGCCTAACAAGTGATTCTTGCTGCAGGTGAGTGAGAAGAGCAGCAGTCAATGTTGGTATTTGGACAGTGGATGCTCTAAACATATGACTGGTGATATCAAAAATTTCCTCTCACTCAAGGCACTTCAGGGAGGAGGTGTCTCTTTTGGTGATGGAAAGAAGGGGTATATTTTGGGTGTTGGTAAAGTGGGAAAATCGCTTGGGGAATCAATTGACAACGTGTATCATGTTAGTGGGTTGAAGTATAGTCTTTTGAGTGTGTCTCAAATTTGTGATAAGGGAAATGAAGTGAAGTTTACTTCTGAGAAGTGCACTGTAGTTAATCTAACTATAAAGAAAGTGATTCTTACTGCTTATAGAAGTAAAAACATGTATGTGGCTAACTTAGTAACATCTCATGGAGATGATCTGACACGTCTTAGTTCTCAAAATGAAAATGTTGATATATGGCATCGAAGACTGGGGCATGTGAGCTCATCTTTATTAAATAAACTGATTTCTAAGGACCTAGTCCTGGGTCTTCCAAAGTTGAAATTTTGTGAAAGTAAATTTGGTGAAGCCTGTGTCAAAGGAAAACAAATCAGATCATCCTTGAAGACAAAGAAGCAAGTAACCTCATCGAGAGTATAGGAGATGCTACACATGGTTTATGTGGACCTTTAAAGGTTCAACGTAGAAATGGACTACATTTTGGTGATAGTTGATGCTACTCAAGGTACACATGGACAAGGTTCTTAAGATCAAAAGCAGAAACACTGAAAAAATTGATAGTGTTTTTCAAAATGATTCAAACAAAATTGAATCAAGTGATTGTTGGAATTAGGTCTAATCATGGAACTGAGTTTGAAAACTCAAAAATTGATCTATTTTGTATGAAAAATGGCACTAGTCACAATTTTTCTGCTCCAAGAACTCCCCAGCAAAATGGAGTAGTGGAAAGGAAAAATAGAACCTTGGTAAATATTGCAAGGACCATGATTATTGAGTCATATCTTTCTCAAAGTTTTTGGGCTGAAGCAATCAACACAGCATGTCATGTTACTAACAGATGTTTGATAAGGTATTCATTGAATAAGACTCCCTATGAATTACTCAACAACAGAAAACTGATGTTGATCTACCTTAGGGCATTTGGATGCAAATGTTTTGTTTTGAACAATGGAAAGGATGATCTAGGAAAGTTTGATCGTAGAAGTGATGAAGGAGTGTTTGTAGGATATTCTTCATCAAGTAAAGGATATTGAAGAAAGCATTTATGTTGTGTTTGATGAAGAGGGAAATCTGAAAGATGCTGCTTCAAATGATAAAGATGAGTTGATTGAGCTGTTTAATTCTCAGAAAATTGAAGGGAGTGAAGTTGTTGTAAATGACCAGTTGGGGATTGACAATGCTGATCAAAGCTTATCTGAAAAGGCTGATGAAGTTGAAAAATGTGAAGAGGAACCTTGTACCATTCTGAACTCAAGTCAGAATATATCAAACTCTCCAGAAAATGAAGAACTCCTTGAAGAAGAAGAGAATACTGATCAGCTGAACCAGTTGACCTTGAGACCAGGATGGAAACACGGCTCATCACATCCACTTCATAATCTCACCCCTGAACTCTAGAATTCACACTAGACAAAAAAAAAAACAAGAAATCTAGTTGCATTCTAAGCGTTTATATCATCAATTGAGCCTAAGAATGTGAAAGAGGCATTAAGTGATGCAGATTGGATAAATTCAATGCAAACCTGGTTCCTCGACCCGTAGACAGAATAATTATAGGAACCAGATGGGTTTTCAGAAACAAGCTTGATGAAAATGGTGTGATTACTAAAAACAAATCCAGATTAGTTGTTCAAGGATACAATCAGGAGGAACGTATAGACTATGATGAAACTTTTGATCCTGTTGCAAGGATGGAGGCTATCAGAATTCTCATAGCCTTTGCAGCATTTATGGGATTCAAGTTATATCAAATGGATGTCAAGAGTGCTTTCCTAAATGGAGACTTAAAAGAGGAGGTGTTTGTTAAACAACCTCCTGGGTTTGAGGATGCTGAATTACCAGATCATGTGTTCAAATTGAATAAGGCTCTGTATGGTTTAAAACAAGCTTCCAGAGCTTGGTATGAAAGACTATCGAAGTTTCTGTCGAAAAATGGGTTCAAAAGAGGGAAAATAGACAATACCTTATTCCTATTAAAAAGAGAACAGGAATTGCTTATTATACAGGTATATGTGGATGACATTATCTTTAGAGCTACATCAGAGCATTTGTGTGAATAATTTTCATCATTAATGGGAAAGGAGTTCGAGATGAGCATGATGGCTGAATTGACCTTTTTTCTGGGGCTACAAATCAAGCAATCATCAAATGGAATCTCAATCAGTCAGGAGAAGTACATTAAGAAGCTGTTGAAGAAATTCAATACGTTTGATTCTAAACCTATTGATACTCCTATGGGAACAAACTCCAAGCTTATAACAAATGAATCTGATTTTCTTGTGAATCAAACCATGTATAGGGGAAACATTGGATCTTTATTGTATCTGACTGCTAGCAGACCTGATATCGTATATAGTGTTGGAATCTGTGCTAGATTCCAAGCATGTCCTCCTGATTCACATTTGAATGGTGCAAAACGGATTCTAAGATATTTGATAAAGACAGGGGACCTGGTTCTTTTCTACCCATCATGTGACACTTTTGATCTTGTTGGATTTGCAGATGCTGATTTTGCTGGTTATCAAGTTGACAGAAAGAGCACTTCAGGGATGGCTCATTTCCTTGGATCTCCACTTATCTCATGGGGAATTAAGAAATAGAATTCAGTAGCTCTTTCAACAGCTGAAGTTGAATATGTAGCTGCTGCTGCATGTTGTTCACAATTGTTATGGATCAAACAACACTTAGAGGACTTTGGAGTAATCATCAAGGCTATACCTCTTATGTGTGATAATACTAGTGCAGTCAGTATGGGAAAGAATCTTGTTCACCACAAGTGAACCAAGCACATTGATGTTAGACATCATTTTCTAAGAGACAATGTTTAAAAAGGAAACATTGTGCTTACATATTGTCCAACGGAGGAACAAATTGAAGATATCTTCACCAAGGCTCTTAGAAAAGATCAATTTGAGAGTAATAGGTTGAAGTTGGGCATGATGACTTTAAACAAATTTCCAGTCATTCAATCGTTGAATTTTCTTAATAGCTAAAACTTGCAGTGCAGGTATCCTCTGTGTCAATAATATTTTATCTAAGTTAGATCGCTATTGTACCTATTGCAGGTATACATTCATGAAGGACTAGCAAAGCAAAGGCATGGCTAGAACAATTGAGGAATGATGATAAAATTGCACTATGGGACCTGGTCCTAGTCGAGGTTAGCAATCGTACATTAATTTCAAACTGAGATAAAGTAACCGTTGATCAAGCCACATGTCAGTCATCAGTTACTGTTAGTCCCATCGCTTACTTTCCAAGCGACGCATCAAATCAATAGGGCCCTGGCACCGTTTCATTTCTTTTTAAACCCTTCTTCTCTCCTTTTTAATCCTTCATTCTTTTTTCAATATTCCTTCAATCTGTCAAAAAAAAAGAGGAGGCTAAATTTGCTTTAATCCCTATTTTTTTCCAATACTGCTACTCTCTTATTCTTCTTGACAAAATGTCTGATCCTTCATCTGCTTCTAAGCAAATGCTTATAGAACTTAGTGAGATTGAAACAATTGCTTTCTATTCTCCTTCATCCACAGGGTCAAGATCTAATCTTCCAACAAGTTCTCCCTAGAAAATCCCGAAAACCCTTTTCATTCTATAGATATGAACAGTTCTAGTGTTCCTAATGGACCTGGTCCTCATCATGAAATGCTTTCAGATACTCTTTTCGAAGGAGATTTGCCAAGGAATAAAACTTCTGAGTCGAACATTCTTGCTGCGAGTGAAGAGTTGGTGATTGAGAGTCTTGCTATGATGTGAGAGGAAGGCAGGATTGAGGAAAGTTAACCTTTTCAAATTAAGATATTAGAGAGACCCAACCTATCTTTGGTAGAACTCCAGATTTTGGAAGATATCGATCCTAGGATTCCTCTGACTCAGCAGGTGATGATCAATCTATATAGGAAGGTTGAAAGGAGAGATGTAAGTACATCTAAAAAGGGAAAAGAGAAAGTGGTGGGAGAAGTGTATAAAAGGAGACCTACTAGTAGATCTGATGCCAAAAAGATGATAGTTGATGCTCTGAAATCCAGTTCTAAGTCTACAACAGAAAATAGGAGTGCTAGAACTCTCAAAGTGTCCAATTTTAAATTGCCTGAGTCTGGTGTAATAGATGTGTCTACTTAAGAGACAGAAAATGGATACAGGAAGAAGAAGTCAGGAAAGATAAAACCAAGAGATACCAAGAAAGCTGAGCAAACAAAATCCACAAAGGAGACTGCTAAAGGAAAGAGGAAAAGGTCACAGGGACCTGGTACACAAAGAAAAATTGAAGAGCAGGTCAACAAACAAGAGACTGTTGACAATTTGAGAAAGTAGTCTGTACAAGCTGGCAGGGTTTTTGACATGGGGATAATTAATCTTCCTGGAATGGACTCACTTCATGACATGGTTGAGATTCAGTCTTGGATGCATCTCTTCAACCAAATATCTCCCATTCTTCATGAAGAGGAAGTGCGTGAATTTTACTATAACATTCAATTTCAGGAAGATGGAAGTATCAATACCCGAGTAAATGACATTGCTGTTCACCTTGATGAGACTCTGTTGGGGAAAATTCTTAGGGTACCTCGAGATGGTACCAGGTATGTGGTAGGGAAAACATATTCTATTGAATTTGTGAAACTGTGTTCGAAGCTTCCTACTACAAAATGTGCAGGGCTGTTTAAGAAAGTGACTAAAAGTGAGTATCAGTTAGTATTTGAATTTGTCAACAAAACTCTCCTTCCTCAAACTGAAAAGAGGACCTCAGCAACTTCTGCTGATTTGTATGTGATGGAATTGTTGTGCAAGTTTGAACCTCTGAATCTTCCGGAAATCATGCTTGAACATATGTACAAGACTGTCATTGAGCAGAAAGGAATACATGGGATGCGATATGGATACTTTCTCACTGAAGTATTCAAACACTTAAACATTCCGCTGGGTGTTGGCAAGGTCGGTACAGTGAAACAAGCCTTTTCAGAGACTACCTTGGTTGAATGTGAGTGCATTGAAGGGAAAGGAAATTCTTAGAGCAAAATGGCTCAACTCATTGAAGACCAGGACCAACTCAAGCATGAAGTTGAAGAACTAACTATGAGGCTGAGTGGCAAGGATGCTGAAATTGTTATTCTTAAAGTCGAGCTACTCACTGCACTGACAGAGGGACCTAATACCGCTGTGGTTTAAGCCTTGGAAAGATAAAATGCAGAACTGAGGGCCAAGGTTATTGCTTTACAAGAAAAAGCAATCAAGGATAATGATGATGCTAATGCTAGGCTCACTCTCATCATTCAGTCCCTTTCCAATCAGTCTCTCCCTTCATAGTCCGTCCAAAACACTTTCTGTGTCTTTTTTTTGTAACTTATCTATTCGTCCTTGTATTTCAGTTTGTTGTTAATGTATTGAATGTTAATTTTGCAATTCTATTTATATTATTCCCCTGCTGTTCTAGTTGATATCTCTTGTCAAATGCTTTCTTTATGTTTGATTGCTATAAGGCTTTGATCATCTCTAATATTATTATTGATACTGTTGGTTTACTGTATCTTTTTTTATGATGCCAAAAGGGGGAATTTTAACTGGTTGTTGTCGCTAGACATGTTTGTGAGGGGAATACAGTGAGGGGGAAGACAACTTGTGCAGTGTATATTGTGTTTTCTTTTGGTTTGATTTTATGCCAGGAGGGTGGACAAGTAATTCAAGGGGAACTTGTCCTGAAGATGGAGTGGTGTCTGGAGTATTGTTTGTCATCATCAAAAGGGGGGGAAATGTTATTTGTAGTTTTGATGATGTAACAAACTTAGGGACCTTGTGAAGGTACCCGGTTCTCAACTTGAACAGTTCGTTGACTGCCAGCTGGAGAAGGTACAGAAAGTTGGTGCACAGTTCCCAACCGCGTCAGAAATGTCAGACCTTTCAAACCAATGGCATGAGTTTAAGGAAAGAGACTTGTCTATACAATGTTATCTTTCTAAACATTGCTCTTCAGTTTTTGCAACTTGAAAAAGCATATTCAAGAACTCTTGCAAAGGCTTAAGAAAATGAAGGAGAAGAATCATTTAAGAACAACCTAAACTCAGGCGTATATTGTGTAGTTGTTTGAGAATATATTCTTTCGGTCTTACATTGTAAACTAATCCTAAATCTATAAAGGAATCAGTGTGGTTTGATTTGAAATTCTAAGTTAGTTAGTTGAACTAATTTAGTGGGTAACCGTTGTGTTACTTAGAAAATTCTAAGTTGTCTAGAATGATAGCTTAGTAGGTAGAATAACATCTACTTAGGCTCATCAAGCAATAGAGTTATTACTTTTTGGTGAGATTAAAAACTTTTTCTCACATTTGTGTTACCGGTTTACTTTTGCTCATGAAGATTAGTGAAACGATTGTGAAAATCCTGTGAGACAGGTCGTGGTTTTACTCCCTTGAGCAAGGAGGTTTCCACGTAAAACTCCTCTGTTGTTAAACTGCATATACTTTCTGTTATATACTTATTTGTGTGTCAAGGGACCTAGTCCATAGACTGATAGTGTACGCACAGATTCTAACAGGTTCCTTGTCTGTTTTGAAAACCATGGAGAAAAAGTGACTCAATAATATGTAATATTCAGTCAGGGATGCATTAGTGTCCAGAAATCACAAAATAAACCTAACGATGATAGCATTCAAAGAAGATAAAGTTAGAAGCACTCATGAACTTAAAGAACTTATACTTATTAGCTTCTTAGATCACATTCATTGATCTAGAACATGTCTTACACATACTGTTATTAATACAAACAAACAGATTCACTCAACGATCTAGAATGCTCTAAAGCGAAAATGCAATTCAGCGATCTAGAGAAACAAGCAAGGTGAGTCAATCGTAGGTCAACAGGTACAAATAGAGAGTATAAATTCATATTTGCGTCACACATTAATAATTGGTTGAACGAGATAAAGTTCCACATAGAACACTTTATAAAAAAATCATTGATTAACCCTCCAAATTTGACTCACATGTAGTCCTTATCTAAAAAAACCGATTAAGCAATAACCATACAAATCAGAGTATCTAAAACATCAAAAAGTTATGGGAAAACAAAAATATGCGAGATAATGTCATTTAAATAACATCGTCGCTACGTCACACACTGGGATATAATGTATTTCATACAGGAACTTTGAGTTATACAAAATCAACAACAAAAAAAATAGAATAGATGAGATCGATCATTTACTAGGAGGAGTGAATCTTGCTCCGTGATCTCCGATTTCTTCAACTTTTGGGCCACAACCTGGAAATTAGAGAAAACCATGTTGAGAATTAGGCATGCAGTGAAGTAATAATACGTAAATCAACAAATTTAACAAATATGAAGAGCATATGGAGATGAAATAGGTTTTGCTCACCATTGTTGACAGAGAGAAACGAGACTCGAGTGAAATGGAGAAGTTGAAGAGAAGAGTGTGTTTTTGCTCAGCAAATGAAGAAAGATGGCGGGAGTAGAGTGAAAATATATAGGCCAGAAAGTAACCACGGTAGCATCGGGAACTAACCTATGATTAACTGAGCAATGCGGAGTGCGTGATATAGTGGCTTATTGTAATTTTGAAAAGAGGTAGGGGTTTTCAGTTTATCAATTGTAATTTCTTTTCTCTTACATAGAAGAGTGAAGTATGAGGACTAACTAAAGATAAAAATGTGATTTTATGCTTACAAAAATATATTAAGAAAGAATATTACTATATATGAAGTGAATAATGATCGAGGGCAAAAGTATAATTACATTCTAACAAAAATCTACAAGAATGATAACAAAAAAATTAAATAGTTCAAGAAACATCTTAAGTTATTATTATTAACATTAACTTATTTTGTTATTACTTCACTTTTTTTCTTTTGTGAGTTATTGTGATATCTATTTTATTATTACTCTATTTTACTATTACTTTAATTTGACTTTTAATATTTTTTTCTATTCGTTATGCTTATAAAAAATGCACACTTTTTATATAAAAAATTATCATTAATTAATTATTTTTATTTTTATTTTGGCTCTAATTAATATTCCTGAAAATAAGTAAGTGTGACAAAATTAATAATATATATTAGATTGAAATTAAAGAAAAAGATGTTGAAAAGTAACTTTACAAATAAAAAGGGAAAATACCCAAGTACCCCCTCAACCTATGCCCGAAATCCCAGAGACACACTTATACTATACTAAGGTCCTATTACCCCCCTGAACTTATTTTATAAGTAATTTTTTACTCCTTTTTTGCCTACGTGGCACTAGTTTGAAAACAAAAGTCAACCATCATTGGGCCCACAAGATAGTGCCACGTAGGCCGAAAAGGGGTAAAAATTATTAATGAAATAAATTCAAGGGGGTAATAGGACCTTAGTATAGTATAAGTGTGTCTCTGGGATTTCGGGCATAGGTTGAGGGGGTACTAGGGCATTATCCCTTAAATGAATAGGATGAATATTTTTATTAAAGACGAATAAGAATAAAAATGTATTTTCATTCTAACAGATAATAATTCTAGAAACATCTTTCTATATATATGAAGTAAATGATGACCAAAGGTAAAAATATAATTTCATGCAAGCAAAAGTCTACCACGAATGATAACAAGAAAATTAAATAGTTCTAGAAACATCTTTAGTTATTATTATTAGTAATTTTCTATTATATAGAAGATTGAATTGGGAGGACGACCAAGGGCAAAAAAATAATTTCACGCTAACAAAAATCTATTAAGAAAGATAATAATTAATTCTAGAATCATATTTCTATTATGAAGTGAATAATGATCAAGGGAAAATATGTAATCTCACGCTAACAAAAATCTACCAAGAATGATAACAAAATAAAAATGAATAGGATGATATATTTGTATTAAAGAAGACTAAGAATAAAAATGTAATTTCATTATAACAAAACTCTATCAAGAATAAATAATTCTAAACATCTTTCTATATATATGAAGTTAATGATGATCAAAGGTAAAAATGTAATTTCATGTAAGCAAAAAATGTACCACGAATGATATATTATTTTTTCATTTTTTATGACTTATTGTGATATCTATTTGTTATATGAAAGTAAATAAATAATGATTACGCTTAGCTCTTATTAATTATATATCAAGTATAATATTAGGTGGAATTAATATATATATATATATATATATATATATATATATATATATATATATATATATATATATATATATATATATATATAAATTTTGTGTATTGAAAAAAAATTTAACTTTGTGATCTTAAATATGCTATATAAAAATTAAAATGCAGAAGTTATTTTCTTTTTGAAATAAAAATAAAAAATTAATTTGATATAAATCGAAAAGGAGTGATTCATATATTAAAATGAAATATATATGTGTTATTATGAACTTTCATATATATTTTTTACAAAAATTGTTTGGCTTCCTTCTATCAATTTGTATATGTGGAGTTTTAAGATTTGAACAATATAGAAATATAATGATTTGAAAACTTTAGTTCTTCATTTTAAATTTCTAATTTGTTACATATTTGAAAATTGTAAAAAAAAAGTCTAAAAACGCAATGTAACAATTTAGGATATTTTTAGAAATCATAGTTAAAAAAAATAATGAAATTTGGTTGACTTCCTTATTTTTATCGAAACAAAAAAAAGTTGCATATATTGTTTGAAAATAAAGTAAAAAAATAAAAAGTGTTATGAATTACAGTAAGTTGACAACAAAAATCTGTGAGAATCATAAAAGAAATTTCATTGACTTTCCTAAAATCACTTGTATCACGTAAAATAAAACATATGTAGTGATATATATTATTCGGAAATGACATAAAAGATACATAAATTAATAATTTAAAATATTTTTAAAAAAATCCATATAAAAAGTTTAGTGCACTTTTTCAAATTTCATTTGTGTCACATAAATTAGAAGAAAAAACTAACGTACCTTGGGTTTGCGCTAGCGCAGGCACTTGATATCTAATAACTATAAGATGGGTGGCTTGTGTTTTCACGGTTAACCCTCCTATTCTTACTTGTTGCTTTTTATTTGTTTAACTTAAATTCTATTTGTTTAGGGTAGCATACTTAAGATATTTTAATTTATATACTTTCTAAACTATAAGTTCTGTCTATCTTTATTATTTTGTTAAGATGGTGAGCTAAGCTCATTGAATTACAAGAATCAAATCACCATACTTTAAAAAAAAAAAGGAATCGGGAGGTAGATGGGGATATGGAAGGATTATAAGACGGAGAGTCAAATCATCACCCATAAGATGAAAGTTAAGGTAGACAATAAAATGAATTACTAATAAAAACAAATTGTGATGATCCTGGTGGTCATTTTCTTGCTTTGCGTTTGTCTTTATTCTAGTGACGACTATTGCTCAGCCTATTGTAGTTAGGCATGCATGTCTTAGGGAGAAATAGATTATTGGACGACTTATCAAATTGGTCCTCTGAGGTTCTCGGGTGTTATGGAAGAGGATTCCCAAGAGTTTTGGGTCACTCGTGCCGCTAATGGATGACTTATTTGATCAACTTTAGGATGCAATCTTGTTTTTAAGATAGACTTGAGATCATGATACCATCAGTTGAGGGTTAGAGCGACGAATATATATTCCAAAGACTTTTTTAGAACTCTTTACAACCACTATGAGTTCATATTTATGTCTTTTGGTTTGACCAATGTTAACATTTATGGATTTCATGAACTGTGTGTTCATGCCCTATTTGGACTCATTTGTGATAGTGGTCATCGATGGATCTAGTGTACTTGGAGTGTAGGGAGCAATGTGAGCTACATTTGAGGGTTGCGCTTTAGACTTTGCAGGATCATGTACGAAAAAAAACTCTACGTTTGAGTTTTTGTTCGAGTTTATAGCATTTTTGGGGTACGCATTGTCCAAAAGATGGGACTATGGTGATCAGGCGAAGATAGAGGCAGTTTGTGATTGGGATAGGCCCACTTCTCCTACCAAAGTTCATAGATTTGTCGGGTTAGCAGGCTACTATAGAGGTTTTTTTAAAGGAATAATTACTTAACTACACAACTTTACTTTTCCTATTCCCGATATTTCCCTACTCTTTTATTAAAATTTAAAAATATTTTTTTGACACCCAATCATATTTAACCAGTACTTTTTACCTTGGAACTAAAAATTAGAATTTCTCATTCCCAAAAATTTCGCCAAAAATTTTTTCCGCTAAAATTTTCTTTTATCAATTTCAAGTTAATTTGAAATTCAAAAGAAACATATTCCTATTCATCCGGATTAGAGTCAAAAATAGGTCATCATCTTCTACATTACGATTTCTTCATTTTTTTTTCTTTTTTGTGTACCTACTGTTTTTGTTTACAATATCAATCTAACTTCTAACGAATCTCTAGTTTTTGTTTCAGAATCGAAAACATCAAAGAATTGAGTTCTAAAAAGTCGCATGACCTGATAGTCATGACAAATCCAAGTTCTAGCAGAGAAAATATTTGTAAAGAACAAACATGCATCAATTTCAGAAGATCCGAAAATCCCAAAGAAAAGGTGTAGAAAGGTGGCACCTCCTATTATTCGACTAACACAAACCATGGTATGTACATTTTCGCTCATATTCGTATCTTTTTCTTTACTTTGATGATTCTTATTTTTTCATTTAAGTATCATCTATTTCAACTTTTCACCGCACACATTGAACGCAAGAATTTTGTGATACTTTTATGTTTTCACATGAACATTAATGTATCCTAGATACTTTTTCAAGTATCAATTTGACCTGTTTTTTTTTTTTTTTTTTTTTTTCAACTTAATATAACGATTAATGAAATTTGGTGCATTTGTGTACCTTTTATGTGTTGCACAAGAACATTAATATATTTAATATATATGTTTAACTTTAATGTTTTATTGTTATTTAGTATTAAATAACATGAGCATTAATGTATCTAAAAGTGAACAGAACTCATAAAGTATCAACTATTTCAATGCACACAAGAATTATTGATTTTTGTGATAATTTTATGTTTTGCACATGAACATTGATGTTTCTTAGATACTTTTTAAGTATCAGTTTGACGTGTTTATATTTTTGTCACTTTATATAACGACTAATATAATTTTTGAAATTTTGTACCTTTTATGTGTTGCACATGAACATTAATGTATCTAATTATCTGTTTAAGGATTATTTTGGCCTGAATCTATTTTTGTCACTTTACATCACGACTAGTGAAATTTTATGGAATGTAGTTGCTTTTGCAGAATACCTGAGCGACAAAATCAACATTCCATCTGTTAGTTTTCGTAGTGACTATCTTTGCAACAGATACGAAATACTGTTATGAAATTATGGTATGGACAAAGTCAAGGCTGGATATGTCTAAGTTTATGCTTATTACAGACTTTCTTCTTGGCACAAGAAGCTCTTCTAGTGACTAACTTAATGATAGCTTGTTTCAATTACATATGGTGAAGGACCTCTGGCACAATAATTAGTCTTTCTTACTTATGTGCACTACATCTTGTCTTGCTTGGAACTTGTTTATTTTCTGTCCATAATTTGAAAATATAACTAGATAAAATAAAAGGATGACATCAGACCACCCCTCCCTTTTAATTGTTGAGGCCTGGGAGTATATAGTAGTCTTTTATTAGCTTCCCAAATTAAAGGATATGTGCATTTGACAGCTAAATATTCTTTTATTTGCTTGGTTTCTGTGCGTAAATATTCGGATCTTTAATTTTCATGAGCCCACATATATTAATTTGCTATGGGTTCAATTTTAGTATAAAGTTAAGTTGTACCAGATTCTTTTATTTGCAGTGACTGTAGAATGTATATAGCTGCATTTGCTGAATATTTGAGCGACTTAATCAACATTTCATCTACTAGTGGAATGACTATCTTCACAATAGATAAGGAACACTATTACAGAAGTATGATATGGACAAAGTTAAGGAGACTACACCAGCAGAAGATGGACTGATTAATGTAGAAAAGTTAGGTTTTTATTGTGCTGAAGATACGTTATTTAGTATTTTGTATTTTTTCTTCTTCTTTCAACACAATCTTACTAAGTAATTATTAATTTGATGAATATTTTTTTGTCTAGAAATGTATTTCAATTTTATTTTTTTCTCCAAATATATACTTTAATAAATAGTAACTTGTTACAAATTATTTTTTATAAGTATGGTTTATACCAATACTGTTGATACAATATAACCATTGTATACATAATATCTGATACTATATTTTATACACTCGTGAAACAAACTGATTTTCAATTTATTTAATATACATTAACGGGTGGTAGACTTGAAATAAATCACAACGCCAGATACTATATTATTATTAGGTATCCTATATTCATAAAATTATTAGGTATATGATACATATTTTTTTACCAAAAAACAGATTTGTGTATATGTAACAACTGATACAAAATAATTTATTTAATATATTCAGTATCATTTATCATGTTGAATCATATAACTTTGATTTAAATCATAATAACTAACAATATTTTGTTATCAAATACAATATATTTTTAACCTATAATGTAAATGATACTAAATTATTATCAAAAAACAGATTTGTGTATATGTAACAATTAATACAAAAAAGTTTATTTATTATATTTAGTATCATTTATCAAGTTGAATCATTAACTTTGATTTAAATCATAATGACTGATAATAGTTTATTATTAGATACAAAATATATTTGCCCTATAATATAAATGATACTAAATCACTTATCAAATAACTTAATTGTTATATACACCAACATATGATACATTATAGTTACAGTTGATATAAAATAATCAAATTTGATATATTTAGTATCATTCAATATTTTGTATGTTGTAACATTTATATAAAGTTAAATTCACACCAAATAATAATATCTTATTAGCAAATTAAAAATATCCAGAAAATTAGTACACACGAAGCATAAAAATTCTTAAAAAATACTCATCAAAAATCTTTTGGAATACATGTTCTTATATTGTGACTTTCTTGTCCACAACGTCCACAACAATTTATTTTTGTTGTTATCTTTTCATCTGGATTTTTTTTCTTGATCTACCAGACATTTTTTTGTATCTTAGTGGCAAGACGACTTCTTCCAAAACACAGTCTGGAGCTGTCCAACTACTTTTGTCTGGCATTGGTTCCATTGAAACTGCATAAGTATTTGTTAATCCATCATGTGTATAGTAATTAGAGCAGTAGGAGTGGAGTGTACATCTGTAATATTCTTCTTCTTCAAAACAGTCATCGCGTGCGGACAAGGTATCTCGTCATGTTGTAATCTGCCACATGGACAAGTTTTTCTCTCAAGACAAACAATGTACTCTTATCCTACCTTCATACACTAAAAAAATAAATTCAGAAGATGGAACAACCTGCAATTCTTTACAAATTAGAGATATATCACCCGTTTTTTTTTTTTTAATTTGGTATAAATAATAATATAATTCGAAGTAAAGTAAGATACATAATAGTTGTAATACAATTATGTACCTTCATTTTTGTACTTTTTGACGCGTTTATAATCAATATTTCTTCAAATCTCCTCCCAATGATTCCTTTGTATAAGAAGTTATATCTTGATTTTTGCAATTTCAAGAACCAAATAGAATTCTAGTTTCTTCCAGAAAGTTTATATTGGATAGTTGTCGTGCATCACAAGGCAACCATTGATACATTTCAGCTATATTTGAAGTCATCATTCTTCCCCAGCTCACTGTTGCATGAGACTTAGACCACCTTTCCTACCCAACATCTTGAATATACTTCTTTACCATCTACTTTTCAATTACACCATATATATCTGTTATTTGATCAAGTTTAATGTACTAATACATAAGTAAAAATAAAAGAACAACACAAAATACGTTATTACAAATAATTTTATTTAAATAGTACTATGCACACATATTAATATATAACGCATATTAATGAGAACAAATTAATTTGTATTCAGATACAAATTTGTTAACTAATTCAAAATTCATTTAATATCCTTATTTCACTAACCAAATTTAATTGATACTTTAATAAATAGAAGTATCACAATATGATACTTTATTGTGCACAGGATCAAGAATTTCATATTAATCATTCTTCATCCAACATCTTTAACTTATACATTAATAACCAAAAGAAATGCAAAACGAACAAGATACCTTACACATATGATTGCACTTAATATTGTGACGAAAAGATGAAACCGAAAATCTAACAATAAAGAACACCAAATTTTACGTGGAAAACCCCTTCAAATCGAAGGTAACCACCACGGGATCGACAAGATCCGAATTGCTTCACTATACCAATAAGAAGGTTACAAATATTCTTCTAATGACTACACAACAAGTGCCAAAAGAGAACAAACAATAGCTACACCAACAAAAGATAAATAGAAAGAAATACCACCCAAACTCAACTTCTGTTCGGGACATAAAACAGGATCTTTATGACCTCCAAATCCGATCTCCACCATTCAAATCAATCAACAAAATGTCAGGAACACTCAGTCCAAATTTCAGACCGATCCAACGGTTAGTTAATCGAGAAACATGATCTGAATGTTGCTGGTCGGAGAAAAAGACTGCAGCAAAAGAACCCTTTTCTTTCTCTCTTTTTCTCTTGTTGAAAGCTCTCTCAAAAACCTCTCTTATGTTCTAATGTCTTTCAAAGACAATACCAATGAGCAATTAATTATTCTCTCAAGAGCATCCTCTATTTAAAGAGTTGTGCTTTACCTTACAAAGTCAAAACCAACTACAAATCGGATTACAATTCCAATCCTTTTCCTAATAGAATTGGAAACCAAATAAAGAGAATAATTCCAATCCTTTTCCAAGTAGGATTAGGCCATGGGCCTTTGGCTGGAAACATGGGCAATAGCACAACACTTAACACATATTATTAGTTTATTATGGTTAACATATTAACGAATACATTATAAAAAGTGAAGAATATTATCAGATAATTGTATCACAAATTATATGATATCAATGTTTTTTTCAATTCATCAATACTCAATTCAGCAGCAATTGCTGAAATAAGATTCTCGAATGAAATATTTCCCCAATCACTATCCCATCACTTTTGTATCGCTCGTATCTAACATCACTTTCTCATGATCCAGAATGCCTTAACAAGATCGAAATACTCATATCGATCCTTCACAAAAATTTCGTTCCAAAATTATTTGAATCGAATTTTTACTATTTTTTCGAAGAACAAGCAGAAGGTTTCACAATTTGATTTTTTTAAAAAAAAAAATCAGTTAGAGGTTTATGAACGACTGATTGGTTGAAGGTAGAAACGTACGCGTAATTTGTGGGAGTTAATTATTATTTCTGTTTTAAAACTCTTTTTAACGCAGTAAACTGATAACAACAATTTAATAATTTAAGTATCAGCCCTTTATTAATTAGAATATCCGCCTGCAATATTAAAGTATCCAAAAGGCACTAAAAATAGGGATTTTTGGTAATTAATGAAAGAGAGTAAGTAATGAAAGAATAGAGATAGGAAGTAATTTTTTTCTTATACTATGTGATTTGCCTAATTTTTACTTTTTTTTAATTAAAACACCATTAAGTAGATTGACTCGGCTTTTTGAAGCGACTTGTTGACTTTAGCTCCAATTTTGACTCTTCATGTTTGATTTTGATTTGCCTACTGGGGGTTATGATGATAGGCGTCATCATAAACATTTTCGAATTGTGACACAAATAATGAACTTGCTCTACAATCATGAAGTATATTCAAGGAAATAAGCTAGATTTATAAAAAGGTAAATATCATGATCATATTTTAATATGCCAAAGGCCATATCAACTATTTACATGTTAACCACACTTCAAGCTGCCATAGACTTTGTTTTTCATTCATATGATTTTTTAAGTGATAATACCAATATTTAGATTAGAATTACTTAAATGTTACTTCGATTAAGTGCACGACAAGCTAAAGGTTTCTTCATCTCCAGAGAAAGCTTCAAACATTCTGAAAGATCAACAGGTTTATTTGGAAGCCATTTGAATCGTTGAAGAAGTCGAGCTAGCCATAGGTGCACTGTGGCTAACCCTATTACCCTTCCTGGACAAACCCGACGTCCAGATCCAAACGGAGCAAGCCTAAGATCCGATCCCATGATTGAAAAGTCTTCTTCATTAATAAATCTTTCGGGCTTGAACGCCCATGAATCTTCCCAAATAATTGGGTCATGTGTAATAGCCCACATATTGACCATTGCAGTTGTTCCAGCTGGAATGAAACACTTGTCAATATAAGTATCATGCATAGCTAAACGAGCCCAAGAGAGAAGTGGGCCTGGTGGATGTAATCTAAGAACTTCTTTTACTATAGCTTGCAAATAAGGAAGATTTTGTATGTCTGAGTCTTGTACATTTCTGTTTTGACCCACACATGTGTCAATTTCTTCTTGTGCTTTTTCTTGAACATCTTGATGTAAAATCATTCTTGCCAAAATCCACTCTACAAGAATGGCTATTGTATCTGTTCCTCTAAATACCATTTCCTATATCAAGTAAAAAAAAAAAGATTATTCAATTTATTTTACAATTGTACACTTCTCAAATGTAATGACATATATACCGTTGATTGTTAAAACTCTCGTATATTTGATCTCATCTTGCTTGAAAGTAAAACATGTTAATATAGATGTTATATGTTGTAGTTGTACAATTCTCAATGCGCGCTTGTTTTAGAAAACAAAATATTTTTTATTTATTATTATCTGACCAAATAAAACCAAAGATAAAGTTATAATGAGATCATACATTAGTTAAACAACAGTAAAATAATTAAGAAAGAAAGAGACTGATTTCATTTTTACAGAGCAAAAACTCTAGCAAAGTTGGTGAGTTTTTTTTTTCATAATTCATTTTTTTTAACTATAATTAAGAAGATTGTTAAATTAACTTAATTTAGATTTTTAAATTTTAAATATGACAAGTGTCATTTATCAAATAAACACTTGGTCAGGAAATGAAAAAGAGTGTATAATAATATAGAGAAGCCGTAATATGGACTAATTCCTAATAATAAGTTCTATTATTAGACTTAATTAAGCTAATTATATATCTAAATATGCACTTGAGGAAATGAAAAGAATACGTAATAAAGAAAAGTTATGCTATGCAATAGACTTATTCCTAATTATAACTTCTATTATTGGACTTAATTAAACCAATCATTAATCTAAATATGTACTTGAGGAAATGAAAAGATATGTAATATAGAGAAGCCGTGCTATGCTAGTAAACTTATCTAATTATAAGTTCTATTATTAGACTTAATTAAACAATCATTAATCTAAATATGCATTTGAGGAATCGAAAAGTACTTTATATTAATATAGAGAAGCCGTAGTATGCTAATAAGTTTTATTGAGGAAATGAAGAAAAAAAAAAACTTAATATAGAAAAGCCGTAATATGCTATAAGTTCTATAAAGGAAATGAAAAAAATACTTAATATAGAGAAGTCGTAATATGCTTTAAGTTCTATTAAGAAAATGAAACGAATACTTATATATATATATATAATATAGAGAAGCTGTAATATACTTTTAAGTAGGGCTGTTCAAAACCGAATCGAAATCGATAAGCTGAATAGATAAAAAAAAGTTATTGATTTATAGTATTGGGTTATTGGTTTAGTGGTTTTGATAACGGTTTTGATTTTTTTGTTATCGGGTTATTGGTTCTTAACGGTTTACAGTTTTTTGTTAATGGGTTAACCGATAACCCGATAGTAAATTAAATAATTATATTTATACCATTTTGTATATAAAGTCCTCAACTAGGTGTTTAATTTCCTACTTTTATTTTTGGTTGTCTCAAACACTTGATTATTCTATAATGTAAAAGCGTTTGCTTTTTAGCAAGATGTAACTTGTGAACTCAAGTGCATGGTTTATTTGGTTTGTCACCTTGTTTCTAAGTGATTTTCAATGTTTTTTCTTTTGTGTCAAATCTTAACGGTTAAACCAATAACCGAACCGATAACGATCAATAACTGGTAAACCAATAACCGATAAGTCAATATTTTAATGGTTCTATAATGGTTTAGCATCTCTACAAACCGATAACCAATAAGCCAACCCGATAAACTTCAAAATCGAACCGAACCAGTCGATACACGGCCTACTTTTAAGTTCTATTGAGGAAATGAAAAGAATAATTTGATATAAAAAAGGCATATTATGATATAAGTTTTATTATTACTTATTAGAGTTAATTAAGCCCGTTGTTGGCGGAGCTGGAAAAACTAAAAGTGAAAAACTTATTTTATATACATATCTAAACCATATATATATTATATATACCACATGCAGTAGACTTATTGCTGACGAAGATAAATATATAAATTTTGTAGTTGACACCATTTGAAACAAAGTTGACTTTTAATAATGAGTCATTTCACTTTACTCCACGAATCTTAACTATCAACCTAGTTTTAATTATTATATACTCTAGATATGTTCAACGAGTTGACAATATTTTTTATTATTAGAAAATACTCATTTTATTTAAATTTATATTTTTCATTTTTCGAGAGTCAAATATTCAGGTGGAATTTTCTATTTTGTTTTTAAATGAAATTTATATATTTGTAAACTACGTAAAAAGTACTATAAGTCATAATAATTGACAATTCAAAATAATTTAAAAGTATATGAAAATTAACAGTAAAAATAGACTTGTTTAAATTGAGACGAAGAGAATGTTATTTTTTACGTCCTAAAATAAAAGGTTATCTTAGCAAAAAGAAATTTGTTCCAAAATAGGTATCATCTTATAGTTTTTCAAATATACCTTTCTACTCCATTTCATAACTAATTTTCAATTTTGAAAGAAACATATATTAACTAGGGATATTTTAATAAACTACCTCCTGTATTTATTTAATAAATGTGATTTTATTAAGATAACACTTATTTTGAGACGGAAGGTAGCTCTAAGCATATAGAAAAAAGTAAAATTCAAAATTGAAAGAGGCAGAAGTAATCCTTACCCACAAAATAGCCACCATATCTTTATCTTTAAGTTGATCTTCTTTTGCCAAAGATAGCAAAACACTAAGAAAGTCATTTTTCATATTTACTAATTCTCCCTCTCTTCTCCTTTTTTTCATTATTTCACCAACTAGTTCATTCACTTGAGCTCCCAACTTATAACACCTTCTCTTAGTACCCCAAAAGTCTAAAGGAAAATAATCTGACCAATTAAATTCTCCAATCAATTCATATCCTTCCTTTACCATTAACCCTAACCTCTCACCTTCTAACCCTAAACTACTCCCAAACACACTTTCAAGGATATTACTCAAAGACCCTTGTCTCAACAACCCTCTAATCTCAATAAAACCACTCTCATTCATCTCCTTGACAACTTCTCCTATCATTTTATCAGCTATAAGTTGTCGAAGACTCTCAAAACATGAAATTCTCCTAGGAGAAAACATGTGATTCGTTGCAATTCTTCTTAGGTTTCGCCAATAACTCCCATAGGGAGCAAAACCAATGGCTCTTTCAAACATGAGAAGTTTGGTTGATTCTTTCAAGGGACGGCTAGAAAATGAAGCACTCCATAGAATTTCCTTAGCAGTGTCAGGGTGGCTACTAATGATAACTCGAGTAGCACCAAGGCTTATAGTCATTAATCGAGTTGAGCCTAATGATGAAGCAATGTTGGCTAGTTTCCGGTGAGCACACGACCCCATTTGAGGTAGAAATCCCAAAAAGGGCCAAGAAAAAGGACCATGAAGTTTATTAGGGTTTCGATGATAGTGAGTATAGTTTCTCCATGCAAACCCTCCGGGCACTAGCCAATAGTTCAAGAGGAAATTAAGTAGGAGGGAGAAGAGGAGAGTTGCAAGAGTGAAAGGCCATGAATAAGCATAGTAAGAAATAACTAAGATGAAGAGGGCTAGCATGAAGAGCTTCATGTTTAATTAATTTTGGGACTTAAAAATGTAAAAGGTGTACAACTAAAATAACTAAAATACTGGAAATGGAATCTTGTTTGTCGTGAGAGGATTGCATGTGGAATGATTAGTATATATAGGGTAAGTGGAAAGTAATAATTAAGTTTGGTTAATTATTTGGTTTCTTTTGCTTAACCCTGGTTAAGGAACCTTTTTCTTTCGACAATGATAACAAATGATAATTAATTAATCATTGATACTTACAAAAGAATAGAATTGACACTCACAGAGATTTTGTGGGTGGTATCACTTTGTATAGGTCACATAGTTCCTTGCCCCTCCACCCCCTATTGGAAAAATGATAATCTCATACCAGATAGCAATGATAAAGATAGTAACAATGGCACCTCGATATGGACTGTTTCACTCTTAATTCGAGGTCTTAGGTTTGAGCTTTGGGTATGGAGAAAAACACGTTGAGAACGTCACCTCCGAATAAGCCCTGCAGATCGCTATCCGAATTTAATCAAAGCTCCAATGTGAGCTCCAAACACCTTATGGAAAAGCAATAAAAAAAAAGCACCAAATATTAAAACAAAAATAAAAATAAAAATCTCACTCAGAATAATATTCACGCTAAATAGCAATAAGAAGAGAATAACAACATCAAATATCATAACAGAATAATATAGTGTTTATGTTTTGAGTTCTCACTTGCCCTCTAGTTAGACCCGAATCTTCAACCTAAAGATTGATAGCGGAGGTGTTACAACATGTATCACTTGTTACTTCACCATTTATTTATTTTCTTGTTCAATTTAAATTTTGCATGGATCCTAAAATATAATAATCGATATAAATATTTTATCATAATATAATAATACTCATATTAATTAATGTTCTATCTTAAATTTGAGAAATGATTTAGAAAATAAGTAATTAATATTAATGATAAATAAGATCATTATTTATTTTATAGTTTTCGCTTGTTATATTATAAAAATGACATGAGAAATAAAAATAAGTATATATGTTTAATATAATGAACAAATAAAATAATTTTGTCGTTGTCTCAAAATTGCCCCTAGTGAACTTGATATACCTAGATGTTGTAAGCGACCTTATAATAACTTGAATATAATTAGGTATTCCACATTTTGTTGTCAACTGTGTTTCTTGAAAAATATTTCTTTGAACAAAAATTGATTTTTTATTTATTTTCTCATATTTAGTAATAAATATGATAATATTTTCTTAAGAAGTAGAGTAATAATTATTCTCATAAAATTATTGGACAAAAGAAGAGATCTTCTTAAAAATAAAATATACCCAATGATTGAATAGTAAAGGCCATTGCCACATAAGTACTATGTCAAGCAACCAATGGATAAATCATACGAACAAATATCCTACTTGAAAAAACGAACGAAACGAGAAAAGGCTCTAGAAAGGTGATCCACAATTTTTCTTAAAATTGTTTTTTCCATAGAAGATATATTAAACTCCATATCAATTGTGGAGCTCCAATGAACAATCTAGAAGAGATTGTAACTGTATTGAATGAGAATTGATAATGACTTTGATTACTAATTGAAGTATACATACACAAGAATGCCAGATGTAAAGAAGAAACAAAAAATATCTACTAAGTAATTAACTGATTACTAACTAACTGCTCTCTAACAAACTAATGGATCAATTAACTAATTAAGTCTAGATTGTGATTAACAAATTAATTAATAACAATTCTCAATCCCCTCCTCAAGTTGGTGGTGAGAATTTCACAGCCAACTTGTTCAAAATGGCAGAATGCTTGACACCAGTGAGAGCTTTAGTAAGAATATTTGCAAGTTGATTAGTCGTAGAAAACATATGAGCCCCTACTGAATTTTATCTCGTACAAAATGACAATCAACCTCTATGTGTTTAGTCCTTTCATGAAACACAGGGTTGTGAGCGGCAGACTGACTATCACAGTAAACAGTAATGGGAGAAGGATCAAGTATAGTTAGTTCAATGAGCAATATGTGAAGGGAAGTTAGTTTCCTACCACCCTTCGAATTGACCTATACTCTACTTCAACTAATGATAATGAGATGGTCTCTTGTTTCTTGGACTACCAGCTAATAGGACTGTTCCCTAGTAAAATCAAATATCCACTTATTGATCTCCTGGAATCTGGAAAAGAGGCTAATCAGAATCACAAAAAGCTTGAACTGTGCAATCAGGATCATTTGACAAATGCACTCCTAAAGTGGGATCTTGTTTTAAATATCTGAGCAAGTGAAATACAGCTTGTAAATGAGGAGTCCTGGTATCTTGTATGAATTGACTTAGTTGTTGAACAACAAAAGCTATGTCCAATCGAGTATTTGTGAAAAGTTTAGCTTTCCTATTAGCATCCGATAGTATGTAGGATCAGGAAGTTGTGATCCCTTCTTTAGCTTTCACTTTGACAATAGCTTAAATTAGTGACAAATAATTCACTACTAATTTTCTTTAGAGCACTGCTTAACTTACTTCATATGTCGAATTCATAAATTTAATTGAAAGATTTGACACAATGCAAACTTCTAAGCTTTTCAAAAAGACGTATGATCAATCTCTATATCGAGACATGAATATTTCTATTAATTAACTAACAATATATATTGTTATCATCTCATAAATATTGTTCAGAATTTCACCTTTTAATAAATCAAAATGATAATTAACATATACAATTCAAAATATTTATAATATGAATATAAGTGTGTGTGTGTATGTGTGTGTCTATATATATATATATATATATATATATATATATATATATATATATATATATATATATATATATATATTTATGAATCTTGGAGAATATGTTTTTGTCAAACATTTTAAAACTTTTATCTCTACTAGTTCCATTTAATACATATAAAATACACTAACACAAATAACATAATCAAGATAAATTATATTTAATTTTGTGCTATAAACATGCATATCGGTGATTTTTCCTATTTTTCATCTTATAAAGCTAAAATTTTATAATTATAAGAACCAATGATTTAATCTATAATCTAAAACTATATACACCAAAACTATCATATAAGTAGACGACACATAAGCACCTAAATGATCTATTAAATCTTTTATTAAAATATTTTAAATAATTACTTTATGACAAATACTTTTAGCTAAATATATACTTAATATTTATCCAATAATATATATATACATATCATTGATGTATGGAATTTGGAACTAACATAACAACAACATAATCTTGAGAAACATTATCTTGAATACAAAATTCTATGAAAGTGACTAGCGGACGCGTGGCTAGATTTCACACGCAAAATCTCAAAAAAAAAAAATGCCCTTTAATTTATAATATTATATATATATATATATACACACATCAACTTTACTAATTAAAAGAATATACATATAGCTAATTCCAAATAAATATAAAGTTTATTCCACTAACTTTGTTACATGATGAGCAAAGGATTATTCTAGCTACTTATTGGACGAAAGAAACATATAATGACATGTTAATTATTGTAATGCAAAGTCTTTGATGAAATCCACCAATAATCGTACGAGACCAAAAAGTTGTGGTAATTTGGACAAGAGTAATGTATGCATGCACTCACAGTCGTATATGTTTCTTTAACGTGAGCAGAACAGAGGTTAGTGCGGGTTTCTAAGTTTGAAAAAAATATTTTTTTTTACAGTTTTTATTTGTATTAAAAATTAAATAAATATGTGTTAGCTCGTGAATATCTTAACAAAACTAATTGATGGTTTGGTAATAAGAAAGGTACCGTGAAAATGTATTTCACGTTAGAGTTGTGAGTTTGAACCTACTAACAACAAAAGTTTCTCTATTTTTTTTTTAAAAAAAAAGTGTCTTAAAATTAAGAACCTCCAAAATCATATTCCTAGTTTCGTCTCTCGCCGGCTGCTCCCTCCATCTCATATTAAATGAACACTTTTTTACACAATAAATAAGAAATCATTAATAGATTGATCAACTTTACTATTTTGTCCTTTGTTCATATTAATTATTAGCTTTGAAAAAAGAAAATTCTAAATCTATAAAAATTATTTGAACTTTCAAAAATAAAATTAATTATAAGGGTAAAATAAAAATATCAGTGATCAAATAATATAAAACAAATAATTTTAATAAGATATCCCTCTAATATTGGACAAAAGAAAGTAAATTTTTTTGCAATAATACGTAACTCTTTAAATCTAATATGACATGATAATCTGGAAAATAAAGAAAACATGTTATACAAGGTAAAGTGCATGACAATTTGATTTTTTACAATTAAAAACTACTTTATATATAGAAGCTGCTTGGGAAGCAGTTGGCAATTGTCATGCTAATTTGTTGTTTAAAGGCTATTCTGGTCATTTCAGGTAAAACAGTTGTTTTTTATTTTAATTTAATTATGTTGCTTTTAATTTGTTATATATATATTTTTTAAATGCATAAAGCATTTTAAATTACAGTAATTAGCAATTTAAAATATTTAAAAAACAAATAAAAATTTTGATTGACTCTTGAAATTCTATCGGTATCAGATAAATTGGGATAGAAAAAGTAACATATGTTATTTGAAATAACATAAAACGTATTATATATATCACAATAATAAACAACTTTAAAATTTAAAAGATTCTCAAAAATCTATCAGTATCACATAAATAGAGCATAGAAAATAAAATATACTATTCAAAAATGATATAAAAAGTATTTAAATCACAATAATTGACAACTCAAAATATTTAAAAGACATTAAAATAATTGATTGACGTTAGAAATTCTATCAATACTACATGAATTGAGTCAAACAAAGTAACATCCATTATTTTTAAATGACGTAGAAAGTACTTTAAATGACAATAATCAACAATTTAAATTTTTAGACGACATAACAAAATTTGATCGATTCTTGAATTATATTGGTATCACATAAATTGGACATAAAAAATAATATATATTATTTTAAAATTACGTAAAAATTACTATAAATCACAATAATCAACAACTCAATATATCCAAAAGTGATTCTTAAAAATTGATTGGTTGTTCAAATTCATGTGTATCATAAAAATTGAAACAAAAAAGTACTCCTTACGTTTCAATTTATATGTCATTTTTTGAATTTTGAGATTCAAATAAGTATACCTTTGATAATAATTTTTTCATACATCTTTTAAGTATTTTTTGAATTATTAATTGCGACATATAATATTTATTATGTAATTTCCAAATATATAAATTTATTTCAAAAAAATTAAATTTTCTACGCTCAAACTTCACTGTCAAACTTAAATTGTGTTTGACTCTCGAAAGTCGAACGAACAATATCGCACAAATTGAGATGAAAGAAATTATACATATTATAGGCATGTGATACTACAAACTCATGTATCTGATGCGTTTCTTTTTACTTGTTAAATTTTGACTTGACATACTTATTAAGAAAACAATTATTGATATAGTAACATTATCACTTTACCCCTATTAATTGATAAAATCTTATACATATTTGCTCAGTACATTTTTCATAAGTTGAGGATATAATAAGAGAAAAAACTAACTTTTCATGATTTGTCAAAAATAATAAATAAAAAGAGAAATTAAATTAAAACATATTTAACAAATAAATAGAAACAAATGGAGTATCGATTGCACTCGATGATCTCACGTTATGCGTCTACAATCACAAAGTAATTATCTAAGGATGGATAAAGAGGTGCCACTCAATAAAAGCAACTCATCTTTTGAGCCAAATATACAATCTTTTAATTTTACTGCGTAGACGTTTCTAGGTGCAACCTAAGAGAAGATTGGTTCTAAAATTTAGCCAAAGTGGATACCCCACTTTACTTATATTGTTTACTTTTGGATTATAAATATAAGATATTTAATTAATTTGTGTAACTAGATTTGTTTCCACTAATAGTAGGGTATCATGGACGAATATGCCAGCTTGAAACGCACTTCATACTATTAAAAGAAAGCAATATGGTATTATGAGTTAGATAACCATAACTCACATTATAATAAATAAATTTCCCCAATATTTTGGGAGAGAGAAGAAAAGCTATGTATATTTGTTAAAAGAGTTTTTGATCTTAGAAAATATTTCCCCCTCAATGATCCATGACTAATTTAGTTACATTATTGTTTGGTTCCTTCATTTGACTTAAGTGTATGTGTCCATACTGGTTAATTTGTATAGATATTTTTTAAATATTGACCAATTAGCAATACAACCCATGCATAACATGTACATGAAAGTTAGAAGTGAAACAATGAAGATACATGGGAGAAAAATTAAAGAAAGATTCTCATGATCATTCAAAACATCTAACATGAGCAATGCTTATACATATGTATTTATACAGTGACTTACTCAGGTTTAACCGACTCTTATAATCTACAACTAACTTTTAATTAGTTTGTTACATAGTTTAATTAAGCTTAACTTGGACAGCTAGCACACATTTGTCATTAGTATATTTCACACCCCTCCGGTTGGGAGAGATTCTTCAATCCAAGCTTGGTCATTAAGTAATCATGTGGTAGCATTCCTAGGCACTTGGTAAGTAAGTGTATTCAACCTATATTATAAGGTCAGCCTAAAACGACAGAAACAGAATAAGATGACACAGAAAATAAATAAAATACAAGAAGTAATCCGAGTCTACAGAAATTACTGTGTGTCCTTAAGAAATTTAATTCCCTCATCGTACCCGAGGTTATGGATTAATTTCTCCCAAGATAAACCGGATTAATCCTGTTAAAGAAATAGCGGTACCTCAAATTTCTTTAACTTCAGCGAACTTCAGAACAGGAACAAGTCACACAGAATCAGTCGATCAACACTTTGATTTATTTGAGAGAAAAAAATATGCAGAGAAGGAAAAATTTTCACTATTTGAAAAAATGAAAAATTGACTTCCTTTTATAGTCATTTTCAGCAAGAAACGTGTGTGTTCAGACCCGTTTTATCCATAAAGTTGTGTCTTTTGGAAAAAATAATAACTTTTCGGAAAAATGTGTCTGTTAGGAAAATACGGCTTTTCGGAAAGTAACGACTTTCCCGAAAGAGTAACAACTTTTCGAAATGTTACGTTACCGTTACCCGCAAATTTATAAGAGATAATATTAACAGGATTTATTTGATTTAACAAAAATTGATTAAATAAATTTTGTCCAAAAAATTTATCAAGCAATCACATCATTTGCCAAATTCAAATCCGAAGCCGAGCGAGCGATGACGACGACGGCGCGAGGGGGCATCTTCTTCTTAGCTCTTTAAGAAGTAATGGAATTGTTTCCTTATATAAGGACAAAAATTTTCCTTTCTTTTGCCGATATAGGAGAAATGACTTTTCATTTGCACTTTGCAAATGACTTTTCATTTTCCCTCCAAGATAGTTCCCTCACTTTTCATATTCTCTCTTTTCTTTTCCCATTCACACTTGCTAAATCCAACAATCCCCCACATGAATGGGGAAGGCTATTGTTAAAACATATGTATGAAAAAACTTGTGTGTCTTGTCAGTAAAGGTTAATCTCATCTGGATAAGTAGGTTTCCCTTTAAAATTTCCGTAGTGAACATATATCGGATATACTCGGTCAATCGGTAGATTTGATATCTTTGAATCGTCGAGCTTTGGTGTATACCTAGACAACATATGTCACACAATCAACCCTTGAACTGTTCTTAGTTCTCATTGTTTTGTTCATTTCAGCCATGAACACATCTTGGATAGTAAGTGCTTATAGAACTGGCCTTACCGGATTCTCCTTGAAGCGGCTTACACTTTACACTTACATAGGTGATTTCTAAATGTGTTATCCCATAGATACACCATTTGATATTCCCTGTATCAAACTTAGAAACCATTAAAAAGTCCTTATGTCTTTATCCTGGTTACTAAACATTGTCTCATTATGAGAATGGACCATAAAATAATAATTTTTTCTTGACAATGTTGAACCGTCATCAATGACTTTGTTTTATGTCCTTGAACCTAGATCTTGGGATCTCCAGTCTTCTAGGTAGAGTTATCGCCACGATGACTTGTTCTCGGTCATAGTCTCATTCTCGTCGATGATTTCTCAACTTCCTCTCTAGTTAGGCCTTTTGTAAGTGGATCCGACACATTATCTTTTGACTTCACATAGTCAATTGTGATAATTCCACTAGAGAGTAGTTGTCTCACAGAGTTATGTCTTCGTCTTATGTGACGAGACTTGACGTTATACATAATGCTTCCAGCCCTTCCTATTGCAGCTTGACTATCACAGTGTATGCATATAGGGGTCATTGATTTGGGCCAAAATGGAATATCTTCTAAGAGATTCTGGAGCCATTCAGCTTCTTCACCTGCCTTGTCTAAAGCAATGAATTCAGACTCCATTGTTGAGCGAGCTATACATGTTTGTTTGGATGATTTCCAAGATATTGCTCCTCCACCAATAGTAAAAACGTATCCACTTGTGGATTTTGTTTCAGTTGACCCAGTAATCCAATTTGCATCACTATATCCTTCAAGAACGGCTATATATTTGTTGTAATGTAAAGCATAGTTTTGAGTGTCATCTAAGTATCCCAAAACTCTCTTCATTGCCAACCAATGACTTTGATTAGGATTACTTGTGTATCGAATCAGTTTACTGATAGCACAAGCTATGTCTGGTCATGTACAATTCATGACATACATTAAGCTTCCCAATACGCTAGCATAGTCCATTTGAGACTGACTTTCACCTTTATTCTTTGCAAGATGAAGATTTACATCAATTGGAGTCTTTTCCCTTTTAAAATTTAAAAATTTGAATTTTTCAAGTATCTTTTGAATATAATGAGTTTGAGACAATGCTAGACCGTTAGGAGTTTTAAGAATTTTAATTCCTAATATCACATCAGCAACTCCTAAATCTTTCATATCAAACTTACTAGCGAGCATACGTTTTGTAGCTTTTATATTAGCAATGTCTTTGCTCATTATAAGCATGTCATCTACATATAGGCATAAAATGACTTCCTGATTTGGAGTATCTTTAATGTAAACACATTTATCACATTCATTGATCTTAAATCCATTTGACAACATGGTTTGAGCAAACTTTGCATGCCATTGTTTTGGTGCTTGTTTTAGTCCATAAAGTGACTTAATAAGTTTGCACACTTTCTTTTCTTTACCAGGAACTACAAAACCCTCAGGTTGTTGTATGTAAATTTCTTCTTCCAGCTCTCCATTTAAGAAGGTTGTTTTCACATCCATTTGATGAATTTCAAGACCGTATATTGCAGCTAGTGCAATTAACATCCGTATTGATGTAATTCTAGTCACTGGAGAGTATGTGTCAAAATAATCAAGACCTTCTTTTTGTCTAAAACCTTTGACAACAAGTCTTGCTTTATATTTGTCAATAGTTCCATCATCTTTCATCTTCCTTTTAAAGATCCATTTTGAACCCAAGGGTTTGTTCCCTGGAGGAAGATCAACCAAATCCCAAGTATGATTGCTTAAGATTGATTCAATTTCACTATTAACAACCTCCTTCCAACAGGTTGAGTCGCTAGACAACATTGCTTCCTTGAATGTTTGAGGGTCACTTTCAAGAAGAAATGTTACAAAATCAGATCCAAATGAAGTAGATGTCCTTTGACATTTACTGCGTCTTGGATTTTCTTCATTGGGTTCATTCTCTTTTGGTTCTTCTCTGGGGTTGTTTAGACCCCCGACTAGATGACTCAAGTCTAGTTTTATACGGATATATATGTTCAAAAACTTCAGCACTATCTGATTCCATTACTGTATTATCATGAATATCCGGATGTTCGAACTTATGAACCAAAAATTGACATGCCTTACTATTTGTGGCATATCCAATGAATACACAATCCACAGTCTTAGGCCCTATTTTTATCCTCTTAGGTATAGGAACTTGGACTTTGGGTAGACACCCCCACACTTTGAAATATTTCAAGTTGGGTTTTCTACCTTTCCATTTCTCATATGGAATTACATTTGTCTTTGAGTGAGGCACTATGTTAAGTATTTGATTTGCTGTAAGGATAGCTTCCCCCCACAAGTTTTGTGGTAAACCTGAACTTATAAGTAATGCAGTAATCATTTCTTTTAAAGTTCTATTTTTTTCTGCAATTCCATTAGGCTGAGGAGTGTAGGGAGCAGTAGTTTGATGGATTATTCCATTTTCTAAACATATTTCTGCAAATGGATATTCATATTCTCCACCTCTATCACTTCTGATCATTTTGATTTTTTTATCTAACTGATTTTCAACTTCAGTTTTATATTTCCTAAATGCATCTATTGCTTCATCCTTACCATTTAGCAAATAAACATAACAATATCTAGTGCAATCGTCTCGTCAATAAAAGTTATAAAATATTTTTTCCCACCACGTGATGGTGTTGACTTCATGTCACAAATATCAGTGTGAATCAATACTAAAGGATTTGAATTCCTTTCAACAGATTTATAAGGATGCTTAACATACTTAGATGCAATGCAAATTTGACATTTTGATTTATTGCACTCAAATTTTGGCAAAATATCTAAGTTAATCAGCTTTTGCAAGGTTTTGTTATTAATGTGTCCCAAACGTTCATGTCATAAACATTTAGACTCAAGCAAGTAAGAAGAAGCAAAATATTTATTCATATCAACTGCAATTACATTGAGTTTGAAAAGGTCATCACTAAGGTAGCCTTTTCCTACATACATATCATTCTTGCTTATTACTACTTTATCAAAAACAAATAGACATTTGAATCCATTCTTAGTCAGAAATGGAATTGAAACTAAATTCTTTCTCAATTCTAGAACATATTAGACCCTATTCAAAGTCACATCCTTGTCTGATATCATCTTTAATAGGACTTTGCCAGTTCCTTCCACCTTTGCAACAACGGAGTTTGCCATAAACAACTTCTCATCTGTAGGTGCTGGAGTATATGATGAAAATAATTCTATGTTGGCACAAACATGGAATGAGGCACCAGAATCTATCCATCATTCTCTTGGATTTCCAACCAAGTTACATTCTGAAAGCATTGCACAGAGATCGTCCACTTCTCCTTTGGATTCAGCCAAGTTTGTTTGATCCTTCTTTTTCTTGTACTTCTTAGAACCCCGACATTCAGTAGCCCTATGACCATGTTTACCGCAGTTAAAGCAGTTTCCATTGAATTTCTTCTTAGGATGATTGCTTTTTGGATCAGATGCTTTCTTTCTTTTCTTTAATTTTGTGGGATCTTTTTCAACAAAATTTACTCCAGATATTGTTGAATTACCACGTGACCTCTTTTCTGCAGCCTCATTATCCTCTTCGATTCTCAACCTTACTATGAGATCTTCAACAATCATCTCCTTGCGTTTATGTTTCTAGTAGTTTTTGAAGTCCTTCCATAGTGGAGGTAACTTTTCAATAATTGCAGCCACTTGAAAGGCATCTTTCACAATCAATCCTACATTAAAGATTATGTGAGTATTGAGGAATAACTTAATATTTCTATGAGCATTAAATAAATTTATACCTTCAGCAAGAAGATATGGATTATGACCTGCAGTTCTTGAACTTGGGTGACGACGGTCTTACTTTCTATCATCTTATAGTCCAAAAATTTTGCCACAATGAATTTCTTCATTCCGGCATCTTCTGTTTTTTACTTCTTTTCTAAAGCATCCCAGAGTTCTTTTGAGGTTTTGACATTGCTGTACACATTGTACAGATCATCTTCCAGGCCACTTAGAATATAATTTTTACATAAAAAATCTGAGTGTGTCCATGCTTCTATTACCAAGAATCGTTCATCAGGTGGAGTTTCATCCGACATAACAAGAACATTCTTATTAATGAACTTATGCAGACTCAACACAGTGAAATAGAAGAACATCTTTTGCTGCCATCTCTTAAAGTCAACTCTAGAAAACTTTGTAGGTTTCTCAGCCGGCACTAAGGCAGCATTTGAACGATTATGTGCAACTGATGTTTGCATCACTTACTGTTCCAGCATTTGTTTGACTTGAATTAGTCATTTTTCTTTTTTCTGTCACAAATGGCAGATAACTTAAGTATTTGAAATACTAACAGTAAAGAACAAATCTTTACACAGATTGTTTCTGATTTAACGATAAAGTTTTTATGTTCTTTTAATCATTAATCAAATGAATTTTAAAAATTCAAGTAGAGTAGAAAACCATAAAGGTTTTAATCTCCAGAAACCTCAAATACGGAAACTTATCAAATTTCTTAAGATTGTTATTCAACCTGTATTATGAGGTTAGCCTAAAACGACAAAAACAGAATAAGATAAAACAAAAAATAAATAAAATACAAGAAGTAATCTGAGTCCACAGAAAATACTGTGTGTCCTTAAGAAATATAATCCCCTCACTGTACCCAGGTTATGGATTAATTTCTCCCAAGATAAAATTAATCCTGTTAAAGAAATAGCGGTACCTCAAATTTCTTTAACTTCAGAGAACTTCAGAACAACAACAAGTCACATAGACTCAGTCGATCGACACTTTGATTTATTTGAGAGAAAAATATGTGCAGAACAGGAAAAATTTTCAGTATTTAAAAAAACAAAAATTGACTTTTTATATCCATTTTCAGCAAGAAACGTGTCTGTTCAGATAAATATGTTCAGACCCATTTTATCGAGCAAGTTGTGTCTTTTGGAAAGAATAACAACTTTTCAGAAAAATGTATCTGTTAGGAAAATAACGGTTTTTCGAAAAGTAATGACTTTTTGGAAAGAGTAACAACTTTTTCGGAATCCAAATCCAAATCCGAAGTCGAGCGAGCGACGACGACGGCGCGAGCGGGCATCTTCTTCTTAGCTCTTGAAGAAGTAATGGAATTGTTTCATTATATAAGGACAACAATTTCCCTTTCTTTTGCCGATATGGGAGAAATGACTTTTCATTTGCACTTTGCAAATGACTTTTCATTTTTCCTCCAAAATAGTTCCTTCACTTTTCATATTCTCTCTTTTCTTTTCTCATTCACACTTGCTAAACCCAGCAATAAGTCATCTAGTTGCTCCTTTTGTGGACACATGATGCGTTTGAACTAAATTCTGCATTATCTTCTCCTTACAAAGTGACAGTTTATGTCAATATGTTTAGTTCTTTCGTGGAAAATTGGATTAGCTACAATTTTAATAGTGGCCTTACTATCACAAAATAGTTGTACTCGTGTGATGTTGACTCCCAATTCTTTATACAATTCTTCTAACCAAGTTACCTAAGAAGCTATGGACCAGAACTCAACTTCTGCAGAACTTCTAGCCATAGTGTTTTGTTTCTTTGATTTCCAAGACACCAAAGGCTTTACCAAACATTATATATCCAGTGTGACAGATCTTCTAGACTCAATACATCCTCCCCAATCAAAGTCAGAATAATCATCAACTTGTCTATCTCTTTTGAGGGCATTACCAGATCAAGCCCTGGTTCAGCCTTAATATACCTTACCACCCTCAAGGTTGCCTCTATGTGTGACTGTTTTAATTTATGCATAAATTGACTTAACCCTTATACTGCATATGCTATGTCAACTCTTCTCATTGTTAGATAAAGTAATATTCCAACTAACTTTTGATATGGACATGCATCATACAGAATTCTATCATATCTCCTGATGTTGGACTCTTCACACGAGCATCAAATTCTACATAGGTAAGGTTGATATTAGATTATGTAGGTGTGCTAGCTAGCTTAGCTCCACCTAGTCCCATCTCAACAATTAGTTCTAGGGCATACTTCTTCTAGCTCATGTGTATATCTTGCTGTTATCTGGAAAATTCAATGCCTAAGAAGAACTTCAGTTGTCCCAAATCTTTTATTTTGAATTTCAGCTTCAGATAATTTCTAGTCTATAGTATCAACTTTGAACTACTTTCACTGACAAGTAAATCATCCACATAGACTAAAACTACAACAATATGAGAGCTTCTCCTTTTAGTGAACAAGGAATAATCAAAATGACTTTGATTAAAATAGCCAAGTTGTATTACAGCTTCAGTATGATTCTACTCTATTGTCTATGTGCCTGCTTTAGACCATACAAAGACTTATTGAGCCTGCAAACTTTACCAATCCCCCTATGACTACCAAATATAAACCTCTTTAACGAGATCACCTAGTAGGAAAGCATTGTGAAAATCCATCTGAAAAATGGGCCAGTATTTAGTAGCAACCATTGCAACCACGAATTTTATGGTCACCATTTTAGCCACATGAGAGAAGATTTTAGTATAATCTATCCCCTCCTTTTGACTAAATTAAAACCCTTTGAAACCAGTACAACCTTATACCTTTAAACTTAACCATTGGGCTTATGTTTGATCTTGAACACCCATTTACACCCGATAGAAAATTTGCCAGGAGGAAGATCTACTAAAGTTCATGTATGATTATCTTTCGGTGCACCATTTTCTAATTTCATAACATCAATCCAAAGAGGATTATTCACTGCCTCATAGTACCCAGTAGGCTCTAAAGTAGTTGAATATGTAACAAGAACACTACTATAGGATTTGGATAAACTATCATAGAGTGACATAGTTGGAGATAGGAAACTGACAAGAGGTATGACTCTCAGAGGGATCGGAGCTACAGAGTCTTGCATCCATATAGGAGGTTTGGTAGTCCTGTGAGACCTCCTGATTATCTCCTAATGAGACAAAGGGGAGGAACAATAACAATCTAAGAGGATACAATAGGCACAAGATAAATACTGTTATTAACATATGAAGCAACAAGAGTCATAACATGAAATTTCAAACTACTTGTGGAATGTTAAGACTCTAAAACTTGATTCACATGAAATACAGAAGAGGGTTTAGGGTTCAGTGTTTCAGGTTTTTTCTTAGTTTAACGATTCTTGGGGGCTCAGGGGCTTACCAACACCCCAGGACCTATCATAAATAAATAAAAACCAAAATACAAAGAAGGGGACATAAACCTTACCTCTGAAACTATGAGGTTGTATGAGTCGACCATCCTACTGAGGTAGTCAACTCATCCCCATCATATAAATGAAACCTACTAACCATGCGCCTAGAAGAGAGGACTCCTCCAGTACATCATAAATAGTAAGAAATAAACAAGGGAGACTCTCCCCTTACAAAGAGAAGAATGAAAAAGGAAACTTATTTAAAACTAAGCTACCATAATTAAGCTCTCAAAGGGAGTGTTTGATTCTCTTCATTTTCTTCCTTCTAAAGTTTGACACTCTCATCTTTTCTAGCATGTAACTCCCTTTAGCTACTGTAGGAAGCTGATGGTGAGTATAGTGTTGTCTGGTAATGTCTGCTAAATTATTTGAACCAAAACCAAGGGGGATACTGAAAGCATAAATCATGTTGCCTTGATGATCTCTCAGAATTCCCCCTCCTCCAATCTTCCCTGGTTTGTTAAGAGCACAACCATTTGTATTAAGCTTTAGGAAAGGTTGACTAGGCTTTTCCCAAATCACCATTTTAACCATAGTTTCATGTCTGCCATTCTCCACTATCCTAAATAGGTCATTCCATGTGAAAATCCATTAGATGTAACCATCTGGATTAAGCTTTAGGAAAGGTTGACTAGGCTTTTCCCAAATCACAATTTTAACCATAGTTTCATGTCTGCCATTCTCCACTATCCTAAATAGGTCATTCCATGTGAAAATCCATTAGATGTAAGGGGTAGACTTTCCTAAATAGGTGAATAGTATCCTTAAGGATTAAGAATTTAACCCTAGTTTTATTGGTCTGCTTGGTACCATATTTTGCTGCACATCTATTTTTATAGAGGTTCCATAAGATAATCAATGGGAGGAGCTGGATGATCAATTTTTGCACTTTATTTTTATATTCCTGTCTCCACCATCTTATCAGAAAAGAATTGAGAGGAATGTGAACATGTTGAACACTCATAGCTGCAAAGAAAAAATTCCAAAAAATGTTGCTAAAGTTACGTGATATAAAAGAATATTCAATAGTATCCTCTCCGGGTCTGTAACATCAAGAACAGGGAGCAGGTTCCATTCCAAAACTAGTGATCTTATCATTGGTTGGTAACTTGTTTCTTAGTGCCCTCCAAGCAAGAAAAGAAATCTTTAAAGGGATGTGTTTGTGCCAAATGCTCTTACTGGTAATACTCTTGTTTTTCTTCTGTCTAATATGATTCCATGCTGAGGTACAAGATAAACACCACTGTTATTAAGTTTCCGGAAAGGTTTTTCAGGAATGCCCTCTTGGAGAAGAATGTTAGTATTCAACATCTTAGGAACAATAAGAGGAGAAACCTATTGTCTCACTAAGGATTCATTTGAAATGCCCATCTATTAAGAACTGAGAAACTGTGGTATTGTTCAGACTTGTAATATGACTAGCATTGAGAAGCTATAATAGCATTCCCCAACCTATCATCCCACCAAAAGGAGATATTTCCAAAATTGATTTTCCCAAGTGATTTGATCTTTAGTAGTACCTTTGTTTTTCATTATATTGATCCAAATCAATGATTGTCCAGTATCAAATTTCTTGGCCACAGGATGAGGTCTTTGACAATATTTTGTTTTCAAAAATTAATCTCACAAAGTATTTTTGGCTCTTAAAGTCCACCACTATTTCAATTGTAGTGAAGTACAGATATCTTCAAGATGTATTACTCCAATACCTCCTTCATCATAAGGCAGACTTAGAGTGTCCCAAGATGTCCAGTGATACTTCTTCTTCTTATCCCAACCCCAACTCTCTTGATGCATCTGATGATAGTCTTAGGAGAAGTAACTGACATTGTATGAATAGGGATTGATTGTGGAACATGTTTTACCATAGTGACCTTACCTATAAAGCTTAGCATCTTAGATTGCCATCCAATATTTTTTTGGACATTTTTACCACTAAATCAGAGTAGTAAGTAATTTTTTGTCCTTCGATGTATAGAGGACATCCACGATAAGTAACTGGACTACTCTTTTGAGTGAAACCAGTGATCTCCCTAATCAATTCAATGATAGCAGAAGGGGTGTTTTCAGGTATCATGAAGCGACTCTTGTCCTTATTAATGAGCTGGTCAAAAATTGTCTCATAAATGGAAAGAGATTTCATAATTAACTGAAGGGTATCTCTGGTAGTACAGGAAAATATGATGATATCTGCAAAGCTATGATGGTTGATTTGAGGACCTCTAATCTCCATTTGGAAATTCTTGTATCTCTAATTTTGGTATAGCATGTTCAACATCCTAGATAACATCTCAGCCTTAAAATAAATAGGGAGGGGGATAAAGGATCTCCTTGCTTGAGTCCTTTAGAGGAGTAAAAAAAGTATGTCTAGTACCATTTACAATTACAGAGTACCAATAATTTATCATGATCCTCCAAATCAAATCAATAAAGATTTCTCCAAAACCCATTCTTCTCAAAACTAAACAAGTGTATGACTAAGACACTCTATCATATGTCTTGGTCATATCTACTTCAATTACCACATTATCACCTTCATTGGGTTTCTTGTTACTATGAGTGATTTCTTGTGCAAGCATGATTTTCTCTGAGATGTTTATCCCTCTAACAAATCTAGATTGATTCTCATAAATAAATTGAGGAAGATAGGAGTCAATCTGAAACTAAGAAGTTTGGAAATAATCTTGTTGAAAAATTACTCAAACTGATGGGCCTAAACTCATTGAATCTGTTAGGATTCTCAACCTTAGGAAATAATACCAAACATGCATGAGAAAATGAACTTAGGCATGGTGTGTCCATAAAAGTACTGGACAACACTCGATATATCTTCTTTAATAACCTTCGAGCAAAATTGATAGAATTTCCCCCAAAGCCATCAGGTCCGGCTGTAGAATTAGGATTCACAAAGAGTCAGATCCTCTAAAGTAGGCATTTGTTGAAGAGTTTGATTATGTTTAGATGTAACCATTCTAAGAATACAATTTAGGATGTCTTCATTGATCCTGTCATCATGGCCTGTAAGGATGTTTTTAAAGTAGTCACAAGTTTCTTTAGCAATAATTTCATCCCCATGTACCCAAACATCATCATCAGTACAAATTTTGTGGATGAAAAGTTTCATCCTCTCGCCTCTTATAATAGGATGGAAATACTGGAATTAGTATCCTCTTCCTTGAATCATTGGAGTTGAGTTTTTGTTTTAGAATTGATGCTTCCAATTTGAGGTATTGGATATATTGAGCATTGATAAGATGAAGTTTGGCTCTAGTTTCTTCAGTGTTGTGAAGATTAACATTTCTTCAGCATTTAAGACATGTTCCTCAAAATTAAAACCCTAGAGAATATATTGTCATATTCATTCCTAGACCATATACTCAAAGTGGAAGCCAATCTTTTTAGTTTCTGATAGAAATCTTCACATAAGAACACTAGAAATTTCATTTTGCCACCAATCCTTAAAAATGTCTAAGAATTTTTCATTATTAGTCCAATAGTGCAGGAACTTAAAGTAATTGATTTTCCGAACCTACAGAGGGAAAATTGTGTTATAGTAGTTTGTGGCATTAGCTCCAACCATATATCATTGATCATAGCTCTGTCAAATCTTTTCCACAACCTTGCTTCTTTTTCTCTCTAATTACACCTAAGTAAAATGTTGTCCATTATACCCAATATCCATAAGTCCACAAGCCTCAATAATGTTGATGAAATCAAGACTTTTGTTCATATTTTAGGGCAGAACTCCATACTTTTCTTCAGTAGACATAATAACATTGAAATCACCTATGGTACACCAAGGAATGTACATATTAGAAAAGTGAAAAAGCTTGTGCAAAAGGGGTCTTTTAAAATCATCTCTGCATTTGACATATATGCAAGAATCCATAAAATTATCATTATGCTCCACCTGCTTTACAGAACAAGTGATATGTTGGTCATGTCCTTTCAAAATATCACATTCCACATCCTTGGTCCAAAAAAGCCGAAATTTTTTATCATTGTGATTACAAGTAGCATTGTCCATAATTCATAATAATTTGTATTTATTTATTTGGGAATTGTCTGCAAAAGGTTCAAAAATAGCTATCATGGAGATATTATGCATTTTCTTGAGATTTTGGGTCTTTCCATAGAAACTTGGGTATTGATACTCCTAGCATTTCAACATATTGTATTAATCATCAAAATCCTTTGCTTTTGGACCTTGTAGTAGGTGTGCTTGAATTAGCATATGTACTTACTGAGACTGGTTTAGGATGTTTTCTGACTTGTTTTCTACCTCTTTCATATAAGCCCTATTGATTTCCCACTTCTTAAATTTTTGCATGGTATTCACTTGGAAAAGTAAAACCAAAGGCGTTAATCAAATGTGCAGAGGTTTCTTTCCCTTCCTCATCACCCTCATTTTCATTGATGGACTGAATATCCTCATCAAACTCATCTTCTGAATTTATTACATCATAATCTGAATCTTGATTGCTCTGTTCAGCATTTTGTTGTTGTTTTCGATCATTACCAATATCCTTACATTGATCAGTGTGATCTTGCATTGATTGTTCACCCTGCATCAGTGGCATTGGTGGTGCATCTTTTCTATTTCCTCCTACTTGAACTTTGTTGTTAGCTTGTGGAACTGGGATGTATTGTCCCTCTCAATGTTCTGCATATCGCGACTTGTTCCTTTACTCGAGTTCATCAAAGTGTCAGTAGGTTGATCAGAATTCTTGTTAGTGTTGACTCCTCCATCTAAGTTACTTGGTATCTCAGTTAAGTGAATATCCACTGGAGAAGAATTCCCAATACTAAACTCTGCTTGACCTTCGGCGAGTTGTGCTTGAATTTCGCCGAAATATATCCTTCTAATGAATTCTTCATCCATCTTGCTTGAAATTTATGTGAGGTGTACATCCTCTTAACGGGAGTAATCCCAGTAGTTTAATCTAAACGATTTTGACTCAAGGTATTTCAAATTTGAAGGCGCAGCTCTGGCGATTCATTCGCGACTCGAATCGCCTCTCAGATACTGTCGATTGGAACGATGAGATCAACTGAATTTTTGGTATGATATAGATCGATACTAGGAGATTCCATATTGCCAATCACTTTCCTTGAATCAAAACACTAAATTCAAGGGAAATAATATTTCGCGTGCCTTCTAACTCTTTAACCGAAATCGCAATGTTGATCGCCTCTGTATTTTGCAAATTTGTGGAGTTATGGGATGAATCAGAGTGAGTGGATGGATGGATTTTGTTTCTATCATTCAGGCTCCCCGTTTGAGATTTATTCGGTTGCCTGCGGAGCTCTGCCGGCAACTCATGCGTCATTTCGCCAGTGCTCGTAGGAGATGAAATTATAGCCGTTAGTGGCTATTTTTATAGCACAATTTTTAGAGTGAGACACTAGAGATAGAAAAAATAGAGAAATGAGGATGTTATGGGGTTTCGGGTTTAGGGTTTAGTACCTTTCGTTGCAAAATTATATTGTGAGTCTGCGTGTGTGTGTGTGTTAAATTCTACATTTAAAGGATATATATTTAAAATTGAACATCCTTAATAAAAGTTATGCCTTTGGTGTAGTGGTAATGGATGTCCATTTGAATGAAGGAGCTTTGGATTTCATGCCAGAATAGCACAATATTTTTTGTTTTATTTTAACAGCCACACACTATTATTTTTCGACGCCCTTGATAAAAAAAAATTATCCGGCTCTGCCACTGGTTTCATCCCCCAATATAGGACTTCCTAGCACTAATCTGTATTTATTCGGGCTCCAAAGTGGATACCAAATACTTGACACTCGGTGGAAAATTTAAAAAAAAAAACTAAATTTAGGAATCCAAAAAAAAGTCAAAGGTGACTCAACTCTTAAATCTAAATAAACTTCATATTGTTGTAAAACATAAGTAATATGAGTAGAATTTAAAGATCATCTTATTCAAATATTTTCCCGTGTCACTTTCAAGTTACAATAATGAATGACAACCCTATTTATAGTATGAAATCACTTCAAAAATCACTATGTTAAATGCCCATATTAATTGATACATTTGTATCCAAAATGATTCATAGAACCTAGAGAATATGTATAAATGAATGTAAATAGTTCATGTATTAACTCAATGGACAATCCATTCACTCAATGGATCTATAACATATTTTTTTAAAGAAAGAAAAAGTCAACTTTTTAGATGCAAATAATTACTTAATAACTTTTTTATAATTGATTTTGTCAAATACTTTTTTGGGAAAATATCCAAGTACCCCCTCAACCTATGCCCGAAATCCCAGAGACACACTTATACTATACTAAGGTTCTATTACCCCCCTGAACTTATTTTATATGTAATTTTCTACCCCTTTTTAGCCTACGTGGCACTAGTTTGAAAAAAAAAGTCAACCATCGTTGGGCCCACAAGATAGTGTCACGTAAGCTAAAAAGGGGTAAAAAATTATTAATAAAATAAGTTCAAGGGGGTAATAGGACCTTAGTATAGTATAAGTGTGTCTCTGAGATTTCGGGCATAGGTTGAGGAGGTACTTGGGCATTATCCCTACTTTTTTTAATTATTAATTTTAGGTAAGAATTTATTAATTCAGTTGAAAAACATCTTTTAGTGAGGCAACCATTATATGAATTGTTAAATATGTATTTATTCTTCAAAACACATTTTTCTTTTCAATTTCCCTCTTAGTGGTATTCATTGCTTCATTTTTTTTGGGTGCAACTTTCTCCTTTAAATATAGTTCTACTCAAAACACAACTAACTCCTTATCTAGCTTTTAGAAGTTCATAACATATCAAGTGCTCACTAGAGGTCATCATAAGTTGAAAGATATAGATCATTTAAATCAAATGAATTAGGTTTGTATGGTGGTTTCTGTCGGGTCCAATTTACACGTGTAAGTGTATATGATCAAATAAGCAATATAGTAACTTTTACTAGTAAATATCTAATTTTGTTTTTAACTAAACAATTGCAATAAACAACTAATAAACTTAAATATCAAAGATTTGAATTCGACTTGAGATTTAATTCAATTATCAATAAATTGGGAAATTCTAGGGCTACGATTTTAGCATAAATTCATGCAAAGATTTTTTTAGACTCCAATTAATTACCAACTTAATAACTTACGAGTTTAATAATACGATTATAATATTTTGAATCTCTAACCGTCTTTAAAAATTGATAAATTAACTACATCATCGGACGAGATAGACTTTATTAAGACTGGTCACCGGACCGGAACCGGGTCACCGGACCGGAATGAACCGGTACCGGACCGGACCGGAATCTGTTGACTGGAATGTTGACCGGTACCGGGATGAATCGGACCGGAATTACCGGGATGGTTCATCGGTTCTGTCCCGTTCCACTACATACCGGGATGGAACCGGAATGAACCGGAACAGACCGGGATGGAACGGGACGGGATTAACGGGATGATATTTTTTGAAATTACGAAAATATAATTATTTTTTTTTTTATTTTTTAAGTATAAATTAACAGTTTTTAAATTTATACTATAATTTTTAACTTAAGTTTATTTTAAAGATATTTTATTAATTTTTTTGTTATTGTTAAGTTTGCAAGTAATCTAATAAAGTTTTCAAAATTTCAATCTTTTGAAGTTTATACTTTATAAGTTATTAGTTATATTCATTAATATTTATTTTATAAGTTATATTTATAACTTGTATCTTGTAAATATTAAATAAATAAAATTTGTAATTTTAAAAAAATTAAATTAAAACAAGGATAAAACAATTACAAAACTTAAAAAATATCAATTTAATTTATTTAAATTTGTAACAAATTACAATTTCAATTTACAACTATTAGTAGAGTACATAGCTTACGCAGCCACCTTCTAGGAAGGTGTTCTGTTTCAACTATGTCTCGAATGTAATACTAATAGTTGTAAAGTCCCGTAAATCTTCTTTCTAACTCAGCTATGGATTGATTGTGATCAACTTCTGGTCTTGGTAAAGCTCGTTGACGATCTTGAATTTCGATGCCATCATCACTACCACATCCAATAGCTGAATCTATGAAAAGTTCAAATTGACTATTTAACTTTGGAAGTCCTTGATTTCTACGCTCAGCATTTATCCAGTCTCTAAATAACACTGATATTTCTAGGCTGTCTTCTGCTAACGAATATCTGTGGTCTCCAATTTGAAATCTTGCCGCGCTGAAAGCTGCCTCCGAAGCTACTAATGATCCTTGAATTGCAAGAACATCCTTCACCATCCTACTAAGTTTTGGATATTGAGCTCCACGATTCCTCCACCAGTTCAATAGTTCCGGTATACCATTATCGTTTGTAATATCATCTGTACCCTGTTCAAGCTATTTAACAAATTCACATTTATTAGAAGAGTCAAGACCAAGTTTATGTTTCACTCGTCCATGAGCACCTACTTGATTCGTAGACGTTTGAGGATTTTCAACATTATCTAAGAATGAATATTTATCATACATTTCTTTTGCAAAGTATTTTATACTATTTTGACATGTTACCAAATCAGGTTCTTCTTCAGGTTGGATATCTAAATTCTGATAAATGCATTCAACTAAAGCTTTTGCACCATATTCTTTATATTCGGGGTTGAAAAGAAGTGCAGTTAAATAAATTTGAGGAATAGGAAAAAAATATTTTTTAAATTTTGTAATCATAACTTCAATAGCAGAGGTGAATAAAGTATTTGTTTTATATTCAGAAAAAATAGATGAAATCTCACATATGTGTATTAAAATTTTAGAAATAGTAGGATAATATATACCAAAAAAAAATTTAGTAGCATCATAAAATGATTTCAAAAATATTCTAAGTTCATTTACTTCATCCCAATCACTATCATTAATTTTAAATTCAGGATAAGCATTATGATTATTAAATAGCGTAGTAATAGGTTGCCTATATGCATAAGAAACTTCAAGCATATCATAAAAGGAATTCCATCTAGTTTTTACATGCTTCGGAACTTTTCTAAACGGAAGTTTAAATGCATTACAAAGTTCTTTAAATTGATTAATTTTACTACTATTATTCATATGAAAAATGTAAAAACAAGCATTATCAATTTTATCACAACTATTTTCAAATAATTTCACACCGTCACTAACAACCAAATTTAATATATGCGCGGCACATCTAACATGAAAAGCATATTTACTAATAGGACAAAGTCTAGGTTCTAGCATATTAATAGCATTTAAATTAGCAGAGGCATTATCTAAAGTAATACTAACGACTTTATCACAAAGACCAAAAAAATCTAAAATTTCCAACACAGTAGTAGCAATATAAATTCCGGTTTTTTTCTTTTGACAAATTTTATAACCAATAATTCTTTTTTGTAAATTCCAATTATAATCGATCCAATGCGCAGTAACAGTTAAAAATCAAAACCATTAGAACTACGACCCATATCAGTAGTAATAGCAACTCTACAATCCATTAGTTGAAAATAGGCACGTAAATATTGACAATGTTTTTCTTGAAATTCGAAAATATCTCTTTTTACCATGCTTCTTGATAAACCTTGAAAACTAGGATTATATGTTTCACGAATATAAGCAATAAAACCCGGATGTTCTCCAACACTAAAAGGTAAACCACAACCAACAACCATTTTAGCAAAGTTTTCACGATCACGATCCTTGTTATAGGTTCGATGTGTAAGAGGACCACTTGGGTTCGAAGTATTTAACTCACTTTGAACCATATTTGATCCTCTAACCGATTCTTCAACATTACAATTTCCAACAACTTCAAGAGAAGACATATATGCAAACCACTCTTTACTATGCTTGTTAATCAAATGTTTTTTTAATCCCCCCGTTGAACCTCCCGTCCCACCAGATGTATATTTAAAATGTTGTTTACAAAGATTACATATACTGAAAGTTTTTTCTTCATTCAAATAACAAAATTTCCACACATGTGATTTTAAAGAACGTTGTACCTTGGTCTTACCTCTAGTTGGAATAATAGGGGGACGAGTAGTTCCAACCGGAGGTGGAGCTTCAATACCTATACTATTGACTGTATTGAGGTCGGCGGCGGGGCTAGTCGGTGTATCATCTAAATCTACTTCTTCATCTAAATTTAATTGTTCATCCGTTTCCACTTCTTCATTTTCTTGATTAATACCATAATGTCTTTCACAGAGTTCATGGGAAATCATAGGACTATCTGAATTAATATTTATAGGACCGGGACGGGAAAAACTAGTTTCATTCACATGCGTAAATTCATCTGTATTTATTCTAACAAGAGGAATTTTAGATTTAGACGAACTAGCACCTTTATTAGATTTTTTAACTATTTTTTTTACTGATTCTACTAGACCTTTTTTACTTCCACTTTTTTTATAAGACTCAATGATATAAAATTATAATATAAAATACGAAACTTAACAAGAACAATAATATAACAAGAACAACTTACAAGTTAAATAATGAAAATAAATATAAGATTAGAGAGTGGAACGAAGTTACCAAACGTTTGTGTAAGAACAAACGATTATAATGAAAATTAAAATATTGATGTCGAAACTTGAAATTTGAAGAAGATTTCTCCTCCGAAATACACCAAATAACCAAATGATATAAGTTATAAATATGAATGTAATTTGGAAATATATATTCTCTCAAATACTCAGACTTATATTTGTAAGTTGTAATTTGTAAATAAAATTTTTACACACAACTCTAATTTATAAAACAAAAAATCTAGCCGTTTTAAATTTTTCCGTTTTAAAGTCGTTGGTCCGGGTGGTCTCGGGAAAAGGGTAGGGGGCGGGGGGGCTGGGCCTGCAGCCCTGTAGCTTTATGCAGAGCAGACTGCAAATTGCAGTGCAGACTGCAGACTGCAGTGCAGACTGCAGGGGCGGGCAGTTCGGGCAGGGCAGGGCAGGGGCGGGCAGGGCGGTTAATTTGAAAATTTTGAATTATAAAATATAATTTATAAAAAATATAAATATAAATTATATAAAATATAAAATATAAAAAAAATAATATATATTAAATAAACCGGACCGAACCGGACCGAAACCGGAATGAACCGGTACTGGTACACGGGTACGAAATTACGGTTCCGTCCCGTTCCATGTACCGGTTTAGAATATCCCGGCCCGTCCCGTAGGCAACCGAACGGGACGAACCGGAACGAACCGGAACGAACCGGAACGGTACCGGTACGTCCCGTTCCGTTGCCCAGTCTTAGACTTTATCAACTACGAAGCATTATGCTCTCTTCAGCTTTCTTACTCGAGCTAGGTATACTAGATATATCCCTATCCTAGATGCAAACCAACTTTTATTTTCACAAAGAATGATCCTGCTTTCTATTTTCCACGTTCTATCCATCAATTCCTCTCACGAGTTCAAAAAAAATCCCAATGGTGATTAAACATTAAGATAATGAAAATAAGAACACAAGAATAACTCATAATGATAACCAAATTTCATTTTCAAAGTTTCAATACTTAGCAATTATTCGTAGATGCAACATAGAAAGATAGGATTTAGCTACTCATAATCCAATTCTCAAGATTTGAAAAAGAGTGGAAAAAAATCCTACAAATTAAATTGATGTAATTTTTTTTGCCCAAAAAATATGTTGTAGATCTCACTACCCAGTAAAATAAAATTTCACTCTTCCACTTCGTGGCATGGAACCAAACAATTCACTTTATTTAAGCTCCATTTTCACACAATTTCACCCTACAAAACACATACTTACATTGGTTAGCACAAAGACAAAATTACAACTTAAACATGCAAATATAAGGAATTTTATCTTAAACTTAGCAAAACTTAGCTATATTGTATGAATCTAATCTTCACCTTTAGGCATATACAAATGCCTAAGATCAATTTCTCAAAAAGATTGAAAAAAACCATCTCTACACATTTTAGATTTAACAAGTCTTCTCATTCTGCTTTGCAAATTCTTGACATCAATCACATGCACTAAACATATTAAAATTTTCAGATGGCCCTCAACTTCCAAATGTTATTGACTTTTTACTCATCATTAAAAATAAAGGAAACGACATATATCCCACTAGTTTAGGTTCTAATTACTAGTATTCAGATTAGTTTCAAATGTTACTTCACGTACCACATTAGTTGGTTGGATAAATGTATCAACGAAATTGACAAAACAAGATACATATTCAATTAAAATCAACCCGTTAGCAGTTTTTGAGTATATCTAATCTAACAAATTCTGAAAAAGATTTTTAAAAAAAATCAATTTTCTTCCATTTACTTTTGAGCAACAACAAAGTGAACAACTTTTCTTTTTAGAAGTTTGAAATTATTTCTCGAAATTTTGAGCTTCCTCTTCCAGATACACGTACTTGATGTATATCATAAATTACAAACATATGTCTATTTATTTAGCATAACCAAATTGCTCTATTAGTGGAGTAAATCCCTCCTTTACCAACCTATGAGTATCTGTAGCATATAACAACTTCCTCGAGAGAGAAAAAAGTCAAAAATCTCAATCATTTTCTTCCTTTTGTGAGGAACTGACTAAAACAATGTACATTTCATGTTTCTACCAAAATTTAGATAACAAGGTATCTCAAAATAAACACAATATATGAAATAAATAAAGTTGAAAGAATAATCATAAAAGCTAATATACATTCCTTGTATCGGGTATGTATACATAATTAACTCTAAATTAAAATATAACGTATACATGTAAGATACATATGAAAATAATCAAATATATTGTAATATCCTAATAAATACATATGATGATATTAAGATATGTTCTGGAGGTTATTTATACTGAGGATGAAACTTCCTTAAGGCTGATAGTTCTCCTAAGGCTTTGGAGGCTGACTGTATGTGGTTTGCTCTCTTCAATATATCATGGTGTTTTTAGTGCTTCATCCTTTTTTACCTGTTGTGTATGTTTTGGGAGAGATACTAATGGAGTTGGAGATTGGGAAAGGTTGATGAGAGAGAAAGATATTTGATTGTTACTAAAATGTTATTAATTATGGAGTTTAAATGTATAGATGATTTATGAATCCTAATTTTAAGGGATATGGTATTTGATTGTGTCATCAATAATATAGGGAAAATTATGTGGTTAAGCAAATTCATACTATTTAATTACTCATCATAATTATATTTTGCTATAGTTATCACTCGCAACTAACATTATGCATTAATTATGTAGGCTGACTTCGAGTTTGTATAATTAGTTACGTTTGTATATGTATAATTCGCCATAATATACAAGTACATATGTATAATGTATAATTATCTAACTATACACGTATACAATTCACCTCTCTCCCACTATCTACCCTCTCTCGCTCGCCTCTCTCCTCCCTCTCCCAATCTCGCTCGCCTCTCTCCCCCTCTTCCAATCTCGTTTGTGATATATACAAATGCATATGTATAATATACAATTATATACATATACAATTCACCTCTCTCCCACTCTCTTTCCTCTCTCACTTGCCTCTCTCCTCCCTCTCCCAGTCGCGCTCGCCTTCTCTTCCTCTCCCAATCTCGCTTTCCATATACAAATACATATGTATAATATACAATTATTTGACCGATATACATATACAATTCACCTTTCTCCCACTCTTTTCCCTCTCTCATCTCTCTCTCCCGGTCTCGCTCGCCTCTCTCCTCCATGTAACATGCAGCTATGAATTGTAATTAACAAAACTATAGCTACGGAAAGTAATTAGTCTATTCTTAAGTGGCTATGTGTGAAAGTTTCCCTATAATATATGGTATAAAATATTAAAAGTGATAATATATGTAATTGTTTGAATGTAAAGGTAAGACAAGAATATCCAATAGTGATGTATGTCTAATAATGTAGTTTATCCTTATATATTACTGAATTAGATTTATTAAAAAATAATATTTAATCTATAGATATACATACATATACAAAGATAAAATTATATCTGCTTAATCTAAACTATGACGTAGGTTTGTTGCATGGCTATCCATTCTTAGTTCGCTAGATACATGTATCTGACATTTGAGTTATTCAAATCATGTAACTTGTATACATGCAAAATATATATATTTTATTATGTATACTTATAAAAATCAAATGGGAGTAAATCATGTGTGTAACGACTCACCATTTTTGAGTAAAATCACCATGAATTATATCTTTTATATAAAGATGATGATTTTTCAGTAATGTATCAAATTAAAATTTTAGTATTATTGTATCTGGACTAGAATTTACAAAAAAGAATTATGAATCATACCTTTTTAGAATATATCTAGAACTGATATAATGTATTTAAATATTATTGAGTGGTTACTCATTATTTAAAAAATGTATCTGGATTAGACTTTATTAATAAAGATAAGTTAAACAATAGGTACACACATATACAAAATTTCTATTGTATTCGATCATTCAAACTATGACAAATTTGTTGCATGGTTATTATATCAAATGTTAAATTAAATGTATCTAAACAAACTTATTGAAGTATGTATCACAGTCATTGTATCATATAGATACATGTTTAGTGTATATACACAGTAGATACATGTAAATAAATTGATCAGACACTAATAGATACGTATTAGATACATTACAGGTTTATGAGGTATTCATCAAATACATGTAGTAGTATCAATACATGAAGTAGTATCAGATACATAAAGTGTGTATATGTTTTTAAAGTAAAATGATGATAATGTCAAAATCACCGCCTTCATGAGCACTAGAAACAACAATCGTAGAAAATGATCTTGCAATAGAATGTTCACAAATGAAATTCAAATCAAAAGAAGATCTATTTTGATAGTTTAAAAATCCACTTAATTGAAGATTTTTTTGCCATCAAAATAGTTTAATAAAATTCTAAATCTATGAGCTTTCAAGATAAGAACTTGGTGTAATCATTCAAAATTAGAAGAAAATACCTATTAAAAACTAAATAAAACCATATACATAACTTAAAAAATAGACGAAATAAGTTATAAATCGCAAAATTTGAATATGTAGTGCTTCATTTTATTCAAATGATGGTAAGTAATTGAAAAGAACGGGTAGAGGGAGAACGAGGAGAGACATTGATCTATTGAACGTAGGAGAGGAGAAAAGTGAACCGATTGATTGAGAGTTATAAGAGATATAATTTAGGGGTGTGATTAGGTAGGTACACAAATAAAAACTCCATTTTATGCTATTTTAGAAGAATATCTATATAAATTTTCTCATTTCAAATAGGATACAAAACATTAAGGGCCGTTCGGTTACTGTATAAGATACATCTTATTCATGTATAAAAAGTTACATTAGCTTTACTATGTTTGGTAGAAGTTTTGTATTAGGTATAAAAGTCAACATAATTTATATCATGTTTGGTTGCATTTTTGTAGTCCTACCTAACTAATACCAACATAACTTATGTGGGAATCTTTGTATAAAGTTATGCAGGGTAGAAAGTGAAATAAGTTATGTGGGTATTAGTTATACATGTAGTAAATTGATAAATTACATATTTACCATATTAATTTATTTTATTGTTTTTTAATTGGAAACTTTATTGTTTTCTGTTGTTTTTATTTATTTTTATATTTACATCATTTTCATTTCTGTTCATTTATTTTATTTTTTTAATTAGAAACTTTATTGTTTCCTTTCAACATGTGTTGCTTTTATTCCTTGTGATATATAAGTTTTTTTTTTTTTTTTTTACATACTTACCATTTTGATTGATTTATGCAAATATAAATATTTTTTAATATTAGAAGTTGATGTTATTTTTCAACGGTACATATGTTAATCAAATATTAACATTATATATTATTCAATATATTTCACATTTTATTAGCATGTATTATTATTTTGTAAATAACATATATTAATAATTTATAATAAATTTTAATATTCAATAGTTAATTATTCATGTATTGTAATCTCTACGTAACTAAATAATATCTAAATAACTAATATCCACATCACTAATACCCGCATAATTAAACCCCACATAACTAAACTTGCATAACTAAACTTGCATAACTAAACCCTGCATAACTAATACCTACATAACTAAACCCTGCATAACTAATATCTGCATAACTCTAACCAGTAACCAAACAGCCCCAAAGTAGTTATTTAAATATATAAATTTAATTAATATATAAGATATAAATATTTATGTAGTTATATAATTTTTCGTTTAAATTAGATCCATTATAAACTTAAGAAATAAGTTCTATCCAAAAATTTTAATATCAAACCAACTAAAATATAATTGATTTGTAATGATTTTATACCAAATTAAATCAAACCAATACACTTGATTTTTCATTATTTTATAAAGAATGCAATCTACACAAATTAAATAGGAAAAATTAGCAAATTAGTCAAAAAAAGTAAACATATTAAGTAAAAATCTCCATACTTTAAAATAATTAGTAAAAATATCAAAAATGTCATTATTTTAAAAAAGATAATGTATCCTAATTTACTTTCTATTTTATCTCACCTTAATTACACATTTTTCAATTAATTCTCTCTCATATTTTTAAAAAATAGAATGTTTTCTCTCTCTCTCTCTCTCTCTCTCTCTCTCTCTCTCTCTCTCTCTCTCTTATATTTTCATCTTCCAATTCTTCTCATATTCTTCATTTCAAGCACGCCTCTCTCTTCCTTTTTTTTTGGTTTTTGTCACATCCGGATTTACCCCCTAGATGTAACCGGCGGCGTCTTCCTCTCTGAGGACTAAGACTAGTCATTACATACATAGGTTGAAAAATGCGGAAAATTTTAAAACTTTCATTACACCTACTTGGAGGTTTACATAGACCTCTACATACACATAATATATAGTCGTATCGAGCATACATAAACCCTTCGTATAGGAAGGTTACATAGCCTTCTACTTTTATTGTACATACATATATATAAGATAGAAAAATAGTCTCAAAGATTGTCTCATCTCATATCATCTAAATGATTATCACAATATGGGCATAGCCCTACATCAAATGTAAAGAAGCCATATATAGGCTTATACAAGTCGTACACAATGAAAGTGGAATGAACATGAAAGTCTTAGAAAAACAAAGGAACTACATAAGCAAGATACTTGCATCGTCGTCAGAAAGTGAGGAACTACCCACTTGGATGATAGAGAATATCCAAGCCTTCTTCAAATCGTTCCGAATGAGTCTTCAACGACCGGAACCTAAAATATTTGGGAAAAGAGAAGAAAATGGGGTTAGTACTCCACATGTACTAAGTATGAGACTTTATGCACATATAAAAGCAAAACATGCTAAAAAGGGACATTTATATGTCAAAACATGTCAATTTACCCCTTTTAAAAGTCTAATGCAAAATAAAACAATTCATACCAACCAACTACACATTCTTACTAACTCAAACAAGTAATATGTGTCCCAACATACTTGAACTAATGATTTACTACAACCCTATCATCAAGGAATAATATCACAAGAATGATAAGAGTCAATTATATCATAATAAGCAAGACAACTACTCATGAATCCTTATTAAGTCAATAAGTGTAATGACCAAGCAAAGCCCCATAACCTTACTCAATCAAGTAGCCTTAACAAGAAACCATGACCAATGTCCAACTTCAAATAATATAACATTTATATATACATTTCATCTTATGTTAACAATATAACCCAATACCTACTTATAAGTGAACTAACCAACATATAGTATCAACAATGTGCAAGTTCATCATGTCCATATCATATATCATTATAACATAAACATGTTTAAGAACATCCTTTAAAGACTCCCCTAAAGGCTAACTAGTGCAATGCTTAGGTAGAGTCTCATATCCTTACCTAGACTAAGCTAGACTCATTAGGTTATCCAAGTTAGAGTTCAAATCCTTTAATTCATTTTACCTTTTGGGAACATCTCGCCCTAACCGACATAGACCACATGATCTAGTGTGGAATCCGGTGTCATAAGACCCTATATCGAAAGAAGGCGGACTACTTGTGTTAGAATCTATGCGTCCACTATTAGTCAATAGACCAGGTCCCTTGACACACAAACAAGGATATAACAGAAAGTAAATGCAGTTTAACAGCACAGGAGTTTTACGTGGAAACCTCCTTGCTCAAGGGGTAAAACTACAACCTGTCTCACAGGATTTTTACAACTGTTTCACTAATCTTCGCAAGCAAAAGTAAAACCAGTTACACAAATGTGAGAAAAAGTTTTTAATCTCACAAACAAGCAATAACTCTATTGCTTGATGAGCCTAAGTAGAAGTTATTCTACCTACTAAGCTATCACTCTAGACAACTTAGAAATTCAACACAAACCACACTGATTCCTTTATAGATTTAGGATCAGTTTACAATGTAAGACCGAAAGAGTGTATTCTCAAACAACTACACAAAATATACGCCTGGGTTTTGCTTGTTCTTGAATGATTCTTCACTTTGATTTTCTATAGCCTTTGCAAGAGTTCTTGAGTGTACTTTTTCAAGTTGCAAAAACTAAAGAGCCATATTTAGAAAGATGACATTGTATAGACAAGCCCCTTTCCTTAAACTCATGCCATTGGTTGGAAAGGTCTGACTTTTCCAACACGGTTGGGAACTGTGCACCAACTTTTTGTACCTTCTCCAGCTGGCATTCAACGAGTTGTTCATGTTGAGAACCTGGTACCTTCACAAGGTCCCTTAGTTTGTTACATCATCAAAACTACAAATAACATTTTCCCCCCTTTTTGATGATGACAAACAATACTCCAGACACCACTCCAGCTTCAAGACAAGTTCCCCCTAAATGACTTGTCCACCCTTCTGGCATAAGATCAAAACCAAAAGAAACACAATCTACACTGCACAAGTTGTCCCCCTCACCGTATTCCCCCTCACAAATTAAAATTCCCCTTTTTGGAATCATAAAAAAGAGATACAGTAAACCAACAGTAACAATAATAATATCAAAGAAGATCAAAGCCTTATAGCAATCAAACATAAAGGAAGGTATTCGACAAAAGATAGCAGCTAGAACACCAGGGGAATAATATAAATAACATTGCAAGATTAACATTTAATACATTAACAGCAAACTGGAATACAATGACGAAAAGATAAGCCACACAAGAAAGACACGAAGAGAGTTTTGAACGGACTATGAAGGGGGAGGCTGATGAGAAAGGGACTGAATGATGAGAGTGAGTCTAGCATTAGCATCATCATTATCCTTTATTGCTTTTTCTTGTAAAGAAATAACCTTGGCCCTCCGTTCTGCATTTTCCCTTTCCAGGGCTTGAACCATAGCGGTACCAGGTCCCTCTGTCTGTGCAGTGAGTAGCTCAGCTTTGAGAATAGCAATTTCAGCTTCCTTTCCACTCAGTCGCATAGTTAGTTCTTCAACTTCATGCTTGAGTTGGTCCTGGTCTTCAATGAGTTGAGCCATATTTCTCTTCGGGTTTCCTTTCCCTTTAATGCACTCACATTCAACCAAAGTATTCTCTTAAAAAGCTTGCTTCACTGTACCAACCTTGTCAACACTCAGCGGAATGTTAAAGTATTTGAATACTTTAGTGAGAAAGTATCCATATCTCATTCCATGTATTCCATTCCGCTCAATGAGAGTCTTATACATGTGTTCAAGCATGATTCTTGGAAGATTCTGAGGTTCAAACTTGCACAACAATTCCATCACATACAAATCAGCAGAAGTTGCTGAGGTCCTCTTTTTAGTTTGAGGAAGTAGAGTTTTTTTGACAAATTCAAAGATTAACTGATACTCACTTTTCATCACTTTCTTAAACAACCCTGCACATTTTGTAGTAGGAAGCTTCGAACATAGTGTCACAAATTCAACAGAACTTGTTTTCCTTACGACAGACCTGGTACCATCTCGAGGTAACCTAAGAATTTTTTCCAACAGAATTTCATCAAGGTGAACTGCAATGTCATTCACTCTGGTATGGACACTTCCATCTTCCTGATATTGAATGTTATAGTAAAACTCACGCACTTCCTCTTCATGAAGAATGGGAGATTTTTTATTGAAGAGATGCATCCACGACTGAATCTCAATCATATCATGAAGAGAGTCCATTCCAAGAAGATTAATTATCCCCATGCCAAAAACCCTGCCAGCCAGTACAGACTGCTTTCTCAGATTGTCAATAGTTTCTTGTTTGTTGACCTGTTCTTCAATTTTTCTTTGTGTACCAGGTCCATGTGACCTTTTCCTCTTCCCTTTAGAAGTCTCCTTTGTGGATTTTGTTTGCTCAGCTTTCTTGGTATTTCCTAGTTTTGTCTTTCCTGATTTTTTCTTCCTGTATCCCTTTTCTATTTCTTCAGTAGAAACCTCTATGACACCAGACTTAGGCATTTTAAAATTGGACACTTTGAAAGTTCTAGCACTCATGTTTTCTGCTGTAGACTTAGCACTGGCTTTCAAAGCATCAGCCATCATCTTTTTGGCATCGAATCTAGTAGTAGGTCTCCTTTTAGGCACTTCTTCCACCACTTTCTCTTTTCCCTTTTTAGAAGCACTTACATCTATTTTTTAACCTTCCACTGTATGGATTGTTCATCACTTGATGAGTCAGAGGAATCAGAAGATGGATATCTCCCAAAATTTGGAGTTTTATCAAAAAAAGGTTGGGTCTCTCTGATATATTCACCTTGAAAAGGTTCACTTTCCTCAACCCTGACTTCCTCTCTCATCATAGCAAGACTCTCAATCACCAACTCTTCACTTGCATCAAGAATGTTCGACTCAGAAGATTTGTTCATTGGCAAATCTCCTTCGAAAAGTGCATCTGAAAGCATTTCATGATAAGGACCAGGTCCAGTAGGAACACTTGAAATGATCAGATCTATAGAGTGAAAAGGGTTTTCGGGAATATCGAGAGAAGAACTTGTTGGAAGATTTGACCTTGACCCTACTACTGAAGGAGAATAAAAAACAATTGGTTCAATCTCACTAAGGGTTGTAAGCATTTGCTTAGAGGCAGGCGAAGGATCAGACATTTTGTCAAGAAGAAGAAAATAGTAGAAGTATTGAAAAAAATGTAGATAAGCGCAAATTTAGCCCTCATTTTTTTTAGAATGAAGGAATATTGCAAGACGAATTAAGAATTAAAAAGGAGAGAAGAAGGGTTTAAAAAGAACTGAAACGGTGCCAAGTCCCTACGATTTGACGCTTCGCTTGAAAAGTAAGAGATAGGACTAACGATCAGAATAACCGATGACTGACACATGGCTTCATCAATGGTCACTTTATCTCAGTTTGAAATTAATGTACAAATGCTAACCTCGACTGGGACCAGGTCATATAACACAACTTTATCATCATTCCTCAACTGTTCTAGCCATGTCTTTGCTTTGCTAGTCGTTCATGAATGTATACCTACAATATGTACAAAAAATGATCTAACTCAGTTAATATATTATTGACACAGAGGATACCTGCACTGCAAGTTTAGCCATCAAGGGAATTCAACTATTGAATTTCTGAAAATCAGTGTACAGTCATCATGCCCAATATCAATCTATTATTCTCAAAATGATCTTTGCTAAGAGCCTTGGTGAAGATATCTGCAATTTGTTCCTACGTTGGACAATATGTAAGCACAATATTTCCTTTTTCAACATTGTCTCTCAGAAAATGATGTCTGACATCAATGTGCTTGGTTCTCTTGTGTTGAACCGGATTCTTTCCCATACTGACTGCACTAGTATTGTCACACATAAGAGGTATAGCCTTAATTATTACACCAAAATCCTCTAAGTGTTTCTTGATCCATAACAATTGTGAACAACATGCAGCAGCTGCTTTATATTTCAGCTTCGGCTATTGAAAGAGCTACTGAATTCTGTTTCTTAGTTCCCCATGAGATAAGTGAAGATCCAAGGAAATGAGCCATCCCAGAAGTACTCTTCCTGTCAACTTGATAACCAGCAAAATCAGCATCTGCAAAACCAACAAGATCAAAAGTGTCACCTGCTGGATAGAAAAGGACCAGGTCCCCTGTCTTCTTCAAATATTTTAGAATCCGTTTTGCAGCCTTCAAATGTGAATCACAAGGACATGCTTAGAATCTAGCACACATTCCAACACTATATACAATATCAGGTCTGCTAGCAGTCAGATACAATATGGATCCAATGATTCCCCTATACATGGTTTGATTCACAAGAGAATCAGATTCATCTGCTATAAGCTTGGAGTTTGTTCCCATAAGAGTATCAATAGGTCAAATATATTAAATTTCTTCAATAGCTCCTTATTGTACTTCTCTTGACTGATTGAGATTCCATTTGATGATTGTTTGATTTGTAGACCCAGAAAGAAGGTCAATTCACTCATCATGCTCATCTCAAACTCCTTTCCCATTAATGATGAAAATTTTTCACACAAATGCTCCGATGTAGATCCAAAGATAATGTCATACACATATACCTGTATAACAAGCAATTCTTGTTCTCTTTTTAATAAGAACAAGGTATTGTCTATTTTCACTCTTTTGAACCCATTTTTCAACAGAAACTTTGACAATCTTTCAGACCAAGCTCTGGGAGCTTGTTTTAAACCATATAGAGCCTTATTCAATTTGAACACATGCTCTGGTAGCTCAGCATCCTCAAACCCAGAAGGTTGTTTAACAAACACCTCCTCTTTTAAGTCTCTATTTAGGAAAGCACTCTTGACATCCATTTGATATAGCTTGAATCCCATGAATGCTGCAAAAGCTATGAGAATTTCGATAGCCTCCATTCTTGCAACAGGAGCAAAAGGTTCAACATAGTCTATTCCTTCCTCCTGATTATATCCTTGAACAACTAACCTGGATTTGTTTCTAGTAATCACACCATTTTCATCAAGCTTGTTTCTGAAAACCCATCTGGTTCCTATAACTGTTCTGTCAACAGGTCGAGGAACCAGGTACCACACCTTACTTCTTTTAAACTGATGAAGTTCTTCTTGAATTGAATTTATCCAATCTGCATCACTTAATGCCTCTTTCACATTCTTAGGCTCAATTGATGATATAAACGCTGAGAATGCAACTAGATTTCTTGTTTTTGATTTAGTGTGAATTTCAGAGTTCATAGGTGAGATAAGATTATCAAGTGGATATGATGAACTATGTTTCCATCCTGGTCTCAAGGTTAACTGGTTGAGCTGATTAGTATGCTCTTCTTCTTCAAGGAGTTCATAATTTTTTGGAGAGTTTGAGATATTCTGACTTGAGTTCAGAACGGTACCAGGTTCCTCTTAACATTTTTCAACTTCATCAGCCTTTTAGATAAGCTATGATCATCTTTGTCATTCCTCAACTGGTCATTTACAACAGCTTCACTTCCTTCAATTTTTTGTGAATTAAACAGCTCAATAAACTCATCTTCATCATTTTATGCAGCACATTTCAAACTTTCATTTTCATCAAACACCACATTAATACTTTCTTCAATGCATTGAGTTCTTTTGTTGAAAACTCTGTATGCTTTACTTGATGAAGAATATCCTACAAACACTCCTTCATCACTTCTAGTATCAAACTTACCTAGATCATCCTTTCCATTATTCAAAGCAAAACATTTGCATCCAAATGTCGTAAGGTAATTCAACATAGGTTTTCTGTTGTTAAGCAATTCATAGGGAGTCTTATTCAATGAAGACTTTATCAAACATCTGTTAGTAACATGACAAGTTGTGTTGATTGCTTCAGCCCAAAAACTTTGAGGAAGATTTGACTCAATAATCATGGTCCTTGCAATATTTACCAAAGTTCTGTTTTTCCTTTCCACTACTCCATTTTGCTGGGGAGTTGTTGGAGTAGAAAAATTGTGACTAGTACCATTTTCCATACAGAATTGATCAATTTTTGAGTTTTCAAACTCAGTTCGATGATCAGACCTAATTCCAACAATCACTTGATTCAACTTTGTTTGAATCATTTTGAAAAACCCTATCAATTCTTCTGGTGTTTCTGATTCTGATCTTAGGAATTTTGTCCATGTGTATCTTGAGTAGTCATCAACTATCACCAAAATGTATTTCTTTCCATTTCTACTTTGAACCTTCAAAGGTCCACATAAATCCATGTGTAGCAGCTCCAAAACTCTTGATGAGCTTACTTGCTTCTTTGGCTTGAAATATGATCTGATTTGTTTTCCTTTGACACAGGCTTCACAAATTTTATTTTCACAAAATTTCAACTTTGGCAAACCTAGGACCAGGTCCTTAGAAATCAGTTCATTCAATAAAGATGAGCTCACACGCCCCAGTCTTCGATGCCACATATCAGCATTTTCATTTTGAGCATTAAGACATGTCAGATTATCACCATGAGATGTTTCTAAGTTAACCACATACATGTATTTACTTCAATAAGCAGTAAGAATCACTTTCTTTGTAGTTAGATTAACTACAGTGCACTTCTCAGAAGTAAACTTCACTTCATTTCCCTTATCACAAATTTGAGATACACTCAAAAGACTATACTTCAACCCACTGACATGATACACATTTTCAATTGATTCTCCAAGTGATTTTCCCACTTTACCAATTCCCAAAATATACCCCTTCTTTCCATCACCAAAAGAGACACCTCTTCTCTGAAGTGCCTTGAGTGAGAGGAAATTTTTAATATCACCAGTCATATGTTTAGAGCATCCATTGTCCATGTACCAACATTGACTGCTACTAACTCACCTGCAGCAAGAATCACTTGTTAGGCTTGGGAACCCATTTCAATTTGAGTTCCCAGAAAGCAGACAAAGGAGTGATCAGATTGTTTCTATCCCAATGAGGTAGTTTCAGATTCTTTTTGACGAATGATTTTGGAGCAGAATCAGGTCCTTTCTTTGAAAACCTTTTTGTTGAGAATTAATTTGTGGGACCAGGTCTCTCTTTTGATACCCTTTGCTTCTCTATATACTTTGAGAGTCTTTCATGTGACTTTCTCCAGGCAACACACTCTTCTTTTAAATGCCCATTTTTACCACAATAAAGGCACAACAAATTGTCAGATACAAATACATATTTGCTGTGAGGATTAAAAAGAGGATTAATATTCAAACTTCCTAGACCCTTATTGTTGAAATTACTTTGATTTGATACGTTTGACAGCAGTTTAGAATATTTTGTCCACTTAAGAGATTTTTCAAGTTCATCTTTAAGTTTGACAATATCTCTTTCTAAGTTGTTGCTCTTTTTCAAAGCCAAACCAAGATTATTCTCAGAGGTTTTCAGTTTTTCTTCAAGTTCAACTTGTAAACCATTAAATTCCCATTTGCTTTTCAACTTTCTCATTTATCAGATGCAACTTATTTTTAAAATCTGTGTTGTTAGATTCCAGAGAAGACATTTTATCTTCAATTTTCAGCATTTTCTCATCCATTTTATCTCTATTTTCATTTAAACTTTCAAGCTCAGCATTCATAATATCTCTTTCAAAAGTTAACTCAATCACTGAATCAATCATAGCATTTGCTAATGTTCTCAATTTTTAAGAGAATAAGTATTCAGATCATGTTTCATATCAAGAAGAGTTACCTTGTCCTCATCATCTTCATTTTCTGAATGAGCTATGAAAGCAAACATCTTATTGAATATGGTTTCCTCTTAATGAACCACCATCATTGACACATCATTTGGTTCATCAAGATCTTATGAGTCACTTGAAGAGTCTCCCCATGCAGCAAGAGCCTTTTTGACCACATAGTCAGCATCAACTTTCCGATCATTTTTATTAAGTACCAGGTCCATTCTCTTTTCTTTATCACTTCTTGATTTTTGATATTATTTATTTTCAGCTTTGAGTACTGGGCAATCTCTTATAAAGTGTCTAGATTTTCCACACTTATAACAGGTATCATTTTGAGTGGCAGTTCGAGAAACATTTGCTCCCTTTTTAAAACATTTGTTTTTTCTCACAATCTTCTGAAATCTCTTGATGAGATAAGTCATATCATCATCATCACTGGAGTCCTCTTCAGATTTGTATTTCAGCATCAAGGATTTATCTTTCATGACTTCCTTCTTTGACTGATCATGACTTCGATTCCTCAGATGAGTCTTTAGATTTCCAATGAGAGCATCCATTGTTAACACTTTCAAGTCTTTTGCTTCAGTAATAGCATCAACCTTACTTTCCCAAGACTTGGGAAGGATTCGGAGCACTTTCCTAACTTGCTTGATCATACTGATAGGTTCTCCAAGACTTCTCAACTCATTTGTGATGGATGACAGTTTGGTGAACATTTCATGAATAGTTTCACCTTCTCTCATTTTGAAATTTTCATACTGAGATTTGAACATATCAATCTTTGACTCTTTCACTTGTTCAGTTCCCTCATGGGTTGTTTTTAAGAAATCCAGATCTCTTTTGCAGATTCACAGGCTGAGACACGATTGAACTCATCCAGTCCTATACCACAGACAAGAAGTTTCTTTGCTTTGTACCCCTTTTCAATCTTCTTCCTATCAGCTTCATCATATTTTTGTCTAGGCTTAGGAACAAGCCTAGTTTTTTCACCATCTTTCTCTTCAATCATAAGAATAAATGGTCCATCTAGGACAATGTCCCATAGCTCACTGTCTTTAGCCATTAGGAAATCATGCATTCTCACTTTCCACCAACTATAAAAGTGTCCATTAAAACGAGGAGGTCTAGTTGAAGACTGACCCTCTTCCAGATTAAGTGGAGTAGCCATTCTAGAACAAAAATCACTCTTTTGGTGTTAACCAGATAGAAAGTGCCTGTTCTGATACCACTTGTGAGAATCTATACATCCACTATCAGTAAATGGACCATGTCCCTTGACACACAAACAAAGATATAACAGAAAGTAAATGCAGTTTAACAACACATGAGTTTTACGTGGAAACCTCCTTGCTCAATGGAGTAAAACCACGACATGTCTCACAGGATTTTCACAACTATTTCACTAATCTTCGCAAGCAACAGTAAAACCAGTTACACAAATGTGAGAAAAAGTTTTTAATCTCACCAACAAGCAATAACTCTATTACTTGATGAGCCTAAGTAGAAGTTATTCTACCCACTAAGATATCACTCTAGACAACTTAGAATTTCAACACAAACCACACTGGTTCCTTTATAGATTTAGGATCAGTTTACAATGTAAGACCGAAAGAATGTTTTCTCAAATAACTACACAATATACGCCTGGGTTTTGGTTGTTCTTGAATGATTCTTCACTTTGATTTTCTATAGCTTTTGCAAGAGTTCTTGAGTGTACTTTTTCAAGTTGCAAAAACTAAAGAGCCATGTTTAGAAAAATGATATTGTATAGACAAGTCCCTTTCCTTAAACTCATGCTATTGGTTGGAAATGTCTGACTTTTCTGACGCGGTTGGGAACTGTGCACCAACTTTCTGTACCTTCTCCAGCTGGCAGTCAACGAGCTGTTCATGTTGAGAACCTGGTACCTTTACAAGGTCCCTGAGTTTGTTAAATCATCAAAACTACAAATAACGACTTGCCTAGATAGTACCAAAACATGAAACATAGCAACTACGTGGATCCACTAGCTAGTCTTCCTATGGGGGAAACATAGTTCAAGAACTAGGAGATATAGTTGGGACCCTCTTTACGCGCCATGCATTATAGTCTCCAATCTCAAGAGTAATGTAGTGCTCCTACCTTCCCTATGTGGGAAGGACACTCCTCAATCTAGTTCACTCGGTGCTAAGCTAAAATTCCTTTTTGAAATGTCTTTAAGCCTTTAATTATCAATCATAGCTTAATTTAGGCCATAGGGTCTACCCCTTGTATAATCATCATCATCAATAGCTCAATAAGAATTATATGAGTATAAGTCCTTTCATCACAATTCATATAAGTGAGGTTAACACATTACATATGATTTCATAATAAGGCACATTGGTATTCATCACCACCCTTATAACCTTTACATCTTAACAACCTCACAACCATAATCAAGACATTTCAATTCAACATCATACCACCCTATCAATCTTAATACAAGGCATACTCCAATATAACATCATGACTTAACCACAATTAATCACAATTGGAAGTAAATATAGAGATTCCAAGACTTACCAAGTCGAACTCATAGTTCATCATTTAGGCTTTACCCTAAAACCTCAATTCAATCCAATTTATATGTCAAAATCATATTCAATAATCAACATGATAACAATACTAGAAGAGTCACTACACCATAATTCAATACCAAATCAATGCTTAAAACAAGGTTACTTAGGCCAATTTTCATAACCTAGATCACTTCTCAAGATTAGCATGAAAGACAACAATTCATTCTAATTTGTTAATGATTGGTGTGACAACATCATCTTATAGTGATTTAACCCTTAATCAAGACAATTGAATCAATCACAACCCAATTTACATCAAGATCAACCTAGGGTTAAGGGTTAAGGATCATAATCTTCTAATTGAACGAAAACATCACAATTGATCATAATCAAGTCAAAATACATGTTAATATATCCATTATATCCTAAAGAAACCATAAACAACTCAGTTCACAACATCAATTCCGTAATTGGATGAAACCCACATGAAAACTCAACTTTTCAAATCCATTTTGAAGGAACCCTTTGAGGAAAGAGTCTCAAAGGTGAATTAGATCTCATACCTTAACGTTTGATAAAGAATTTATGGTGAATTTGTCGCTTTCCAGCCGCCCAACCCCTTTCCCTACTAGTCTACAATGGTGAGCTCAAGTAGAGAGAGAAGGAAGAGAGTTTGTATTGAGAGTTGTAATTAGACTAGTTGGGTTGGGGCCTTTAAATGGAAGTTAAATTAGTTAAATAGTCTCCCCTTAATCCCTAACTAACCACTTAATTAATTGAATGAGCTAACATTAAAATGTGCAGGAAAGTCAAGACCCTCACAGACTAAACCCCGTCGACGGGCCGTCTGTGAGTTGACGCACTGACCCCTCTCCGTCCTGCACATCCGTAGGTAAGTTCAAAGACTTGTGCAGGCGAGGGCTACCTCAAATTGGCTAAGTGTGGGACGACGGTGGCATCGATGCCCCGTCGATCCACACACGGGCTGTCCCTTGTTCTGTCGATGCACACTGCCTAGGCAATGTTGCCCCAACCTGCAGGGGTCCTCCTCAAGGGCCCTTGGTTGGTCCTTGGGGAGTCGTACCCGGACGTTTCGATCATGAAACAACTTAAGCACCTATTAGCTACCCTATCACCACTTTTCATAAATTTTTGACTCCTAAAAGCTATTCAAATAAGCTAAGACACATTAGTACCCCTTTGAACTAACTTCCGAACGTCATAGACAATCTTGGACGTTGTGGTTCTTAAACTATCTAAATGACCTAAATTCATTAAAATAGGTCTTAAAACGGTGCTTAGACTCCATGACACCTACGTTAGGCTCTAAGACTCGTCTTGGATTTTCAAAGTGTTACAGTTTTAGAAATTGATTAATATATATTATAAAGATATTCACACAATCCATTTGATTAATGTATGCATCTTTATTCATTTTTTAAGATTTGTTTTATGATTTTATTTTTGTTTAAATCGATCAAAATTGTTGTTTGTAGTTGAAGTCATGTTTAGGATTTAATAAACTCTAGATCACTATTCGAGGGCAAAATCTAAGATATTCACAAGAATCTCATTGATTAAGGTATGCATTTTTATTCGATTTTTAGATTCTTTAACCGATTTCATTTGTTTAAATCTTTCAAAAAAAATTATTTATATAGTGTTTTGGATAATGAAAACCTCAAGGATCCTATCTAATGACTCTTTAGGAGGATTACAAGTGATATCTCACTCAATAATCAATTTTCTAGATACAAGCATATACATGACTGACCATTTCTATTAATCAGTTTCGGTAGAATGGTGGCGTTGTTTGTGTTTCTCGCCACCGACCTCACAATCATCGATCACTTAGAACATAAATTAAATGAAAACAAATTTTGTATTTTATTTTGCTCGTTTTGTGTTTCAGTGTCACATGTAAACATACAAGTTTGTATTTCTTTTTATTTTGTATTCATAGAAATGGTATACCGACAAAGTCACATTTGTATTCCAATTGAAGTAAGTATTATTTCTGCTCATTTTGTATTTCAATCTCACTTTTTATTTGAAACTCAATTTTCAAAGTCAACAAGTCTGTATTTCTTTGTTATTATGTTTTTCATCATAATGTATACCAACAACTTTTGTATATTATTTTCACTTTACTATTCAAAATAAAAAAAAAATGAACAAAACTGTATTTTAATATCCAAGTTAAAATGTATGTATTTACAATGGTACTTGTATAATCTTTTGAACAAAGCTGTATTTTCCCTACTTCAATTGTAAGCTACGACCACCAATAAAAATCCTAACATAACAAAAATATTTTTTTTCCATTTGTATCTAAGTTAAAATAATATTTATTTACAATGGGGCTCTTATCTTGTTTTGAGCAAAATTATTTTTTGTATATCACAATTTTATAATATGTCAGCCAACATATATATATATATATATATATATATATATATATATATATATATATATATATATATATATATATATATATATATATATATATATATATATTAAAGTAACATACAAATTGTATTCAGGTCAAACACTTACAAAATACATTAATTTTATGATGTTCTTTTTGATAAGTAATTCAAAATAGTTCAAAAAATAGAAAACAAATAACCAAAGAAAAATGAAAATACAGTACAATTGTCATAATTTTTACGTTTGTGATACTATTTTGTTCAAAAAACTAAAAAAAATTAGCCAACGAAAAAAGTCAGTCCTCAAACAATTCATTATTATCTTCGTATTCAACCAACAAAAAAAATTCAACGAATTCGTAAAACTCATTATTACTAACTTGGTCATAATACATACAATTTTTTATGTAAATGGATACGTTGTTAAATTATGTAAGAAGTTTTAAACAAATTTACAATCAATTCGAAACACATTAAGAATGCAATAATTAATTAATAATTGATTCATTGAAACACATTAAGAATGCAATAATTAACTAATAATTGATTCAAATTGTATTTCATGAATTCTATCGAACTCCTAGTAAAATTTACTTCTCGAAAGTTGCTTGTCAACGATTTTTTGACCAATTTCGTTTCAAATTTTCTAACCAAAAAGAAAAAATTGATTTTAATCCAAATAAATTGATTAGAAATCGAGTATTATCAATTGAAAATCCATAATGAGAGATTTAATCAATTATGTGGATGTCTTTATCATTTATCTTTTATTTAGTAACTGATGAGAATATTTAGTGATTGTTCCTTTTTAAAATTATTCTCTCCCCTAAATTTCTCCTTTCTATTATTTAACAATTTATTCTTTAATAAAAGCAAATAATAAAATATAAATAAAATACATAATAAATTAAAATTATAACATTATTAATAAATATTAAAAGTGTTAGACAATGAGCCTTATTAAATGTTAGAATACATTTTGAAAAATTCCCCAATTAAATATTAAGCCCCAAAGTATCCTACTCATTTCCCCCAAATTTGGTAAGGGCGGCAAGGCAAAAACTCATTCCCGCCAAATTCAGAAGCGTTAAAATCCAATGTCGACTTCAGTTATCTTCGATGACCAGAGCTTTCGACACAATGACAGGAGAGGATGAAGAAGGAACCTCCACCGTTGCCGGAGAGACCCACCAACTCCAAATTCCGATAAGCCGAGTGAAGAAAATCATGAAACTGGATCAGGACATCAACAAGGTAAACTCAGAAGCCCTATATCTCATCGCTAGTTCCACCGAGCTTTTCCTTGAATTACTAGCAGAAAAATCTGCACAAGTAGCTTTGGAGAAGAAGAGAAAAACAATAAAGCTCGAGCACTTAAGAGTTGCCGTAAAAAGGCATAAACCTACGAGTGATTTCCTTCTCGATTCTCTTCCCATGCCTTCACAGCCGTTGGATCGGTCTCCGAAGGTTCAAAGTCGTCCTCGATCATCCACAGATAATCCACTTCCTTCCGGAACTCGAAGAATTGAGGCATTTTTTCAAAAGTGTACTTAAAACTCCGTGTTTACAATCTATTTCCAGTAGTTGTGTGAAATTGTTATTCACATTCAGTGTAGGGCTTGTGATTATAATTTGAAAAGATATTGTTGTTTTCCCTAGATGTATATCATGCATTGCCAATCTATGATATTTGAGACATTAGTTGCTGATTTTCTCTTCATCCTTGGACTATGAGCTTTGTATGAATATGAACTGTCCATGTGAGCTCCATTGATGTTTCTCGAGATGGAATTAATACAATCACCATTCTGATTTGATTGGATAATTATAGTATGCCTTCATTGACATAATGATCCATACCAGAACATGAACTTGAAAGTAGAATGAATTACTTGTAAAATGAGGTTCATGTTAGAATTCTAAGACGTTCATGTATTTATTAATTCATTCAACAATGCTTTTTAAAGGCATTCCGGACTGGATGCTGACAACTTTGTTTCACCTTGGTTACTTTTTGTTCTATCTTGCATTTCTCCATGGAATACTCGACCTTCCGGAACAATAAAGTAAAACCTGTAGCCATCATTAAATTACTAATGTAAGCGCTTGCTTACCTATAGCTAGACGTACTGCTTATCTCTCAAAGGGATGGTCAAGACTAAGTTGAACCTTTGTAAGGCTAAAAGAGCCAAATGTTCTAATTGATTTCTTATTTGATGAATGATTGCCTGACTTAAGTCTTCCTAATGAAGTTGAAAATATTGTAAATTTCGCAAATATCAGTTATACAACTCCACTTCATCAATGGACTAATGAATGAAAAATCGTCTTATTATGCTTTTATCTGTTCAGAGTAAAATCTGCCAAAGAAGGCAGGTTGTTCATTCATACTAATGGTGCTGATTATAAGATACAGGCTTTTGTGATCTTTCTGAGAAGATCTCGTGGCGTAGAAATCAAACTGCAGTATTCCCCTTGCATGATACCAATTGTGTAAGATCATCTTTATGTGCTTGCTCTAAGAAATAAGCATAACGGGATCACAAAGTAGCCTTTGAGCAAAAACAAACAAAGAGTGAATGTGTTGATGCTTATAACCAGGGAACTGGACACTCTACTTGGGTTTTTATTTGTACATACTTGCAGAAATTGCCCTCACTGTCTATTTGTGTCCTTTTTTAAAAAGGTGACACAATTGTAGAAAGTCTAGACAATGTAAAGTATATTTTGCATGATTTTACTCCTATTAAGGATTTATCTGAATTTATCAAATTAGTGAACTCAAATAAATTCAAAATTTAACACACAAACTCTAAGGTGAAAAGGGGCCTAAAAATGATGAGACTACTGAAGCAGAATCATCTCCTGGATGAAAAGCAAAGCGACTACGGGAGAGGATCTTTCTGTGGTCTTCTTTCTTTGATTCCTTTAAAAAAGAAATGCTTTGCTGTGGTGTGTTAATGGGAGTTGGTCCCAGCTGTTGTATACCCAAAGAAGACTTTTTATTCACAGGTGTGGCATTGTTGAACCCTCCATTTAGGCTTCTATCTGAAAGACGTTTGCTGCTGGTGCTTGGCCTTATGACAAAGAGATTCTCTTGCCCAACCGGCACCTGATTCTGCACTTTCTTCAATTCCTGGAAGAATAACATTACGCCTTGTAAAAGGAGGTAATGATTAAGTTTTGAGGTACACACTGTTCATTTATTGTATGTGAATGTTGGATACATTGGAAATGTTCCAACTTATCTTGGATTTGACATTTTGTTGTTGTTGAAAAGATTGGAAGTTAAATAGTGTACATAGAAGCTGAGAAAAGTGAAACTGTGAATAACAAAGGAAATTCTTTATATGGTTGTGGTGCTTACCCGTTGTCTTTGTTTCTCTTCATCTCTTTCTTTCCTTAGCAAATTATACTCTTCCAACATTGCAAACAGCGGTACCTGGGGATCAGGCACTTCTGGTATGTAAGATGTGACTAGGTAATAATTGAATTAACCTATAATTGGAGGGCCAAAATGGTATACTACTTTCATTGCTTTCTCAGAGTTCAATTCTATTGCATTCAGATATCGCGGCAGTTAGAATATGGCCAGGTCACTTTAGTTCTGTTAGCTAACCTTCATCTAGTTATTCAACATTTGGAAAAGATTCCTATGCATTCCTTATGTCTCTGTTGCAACACCAAATTGAAGGGCAATGTTGTTTATGTCATCTTTTTCCATTACTTGTTGTTGCTGGTCCTCCCTAGTAGCATTTGAGTCTTATGTTGATGTTGTTTCTGTTGATGAACATGTCTTATATATAGGTGCAGTTAGTAACATCATCTCTTATTTTCACCTTTTTCTGAAAATATATTCGATTAAATTCTGCAAGCATTTTAATTGCATCACAAGTTTCTAACCAAATTACTTTGTTATTTCTTTTGAACCCAATATGGTTAATGTGGTCAATAATTAATTCATTAAGATGCTAATTTTTGGTTCTACTTCTGTATAAGATGCTAATTTTTGGTTCTACTTCTGTTACTTTTTCCAATGCTTCTTAGTGATTCTTTTCACATTTAGAAAATGTGAGAAAGCAGGCATACTTTTGTAGGCCGTTTCTTGGTGTCTACCAAAAAGATTGTTTATATTCTCACCAGATAAAGGATCCCCTCCCTCTCTTTTTTATGTATGCAAAAGCGTATATATAGTGATGAAGTAGACTAGGATTGAAGATGTTACTGAACTGTCATGGTGTTCAATACTATCAGCATTAGCTTCTGCATTGTCTAAAGGTATGAAGACTTAAAAAAACCATGGATAAATCCAAATCAGTTTCTCTTAACTTCAAATGAATGAATGATAGACGTTAGCCCAATACTTTATATGAAACTATGAGTAATTCTTTGTACTAACCAATAAAAGTATTTTATTTGGGGATATGAGTTACTAAGTTCTTACCTCATCGTATAGAAAAGATTTCTTTCTTTCTTCTTCCCAGCTTTTAGTCTTGGCCATCAGCATATCCACCAAAGCTGCAAATAAAACAAAAAGAAGGCAACAAAATTTACAAATCCTTGATGAAGATTCTAATCAAGTTTTCACCTTTTACTGGATATCACATAAAGGATCTGTCTAACTTGTAGAAGCACAATTTGGTTAATTGATTTAGTCATATTTTCATTCAACAGGTAGTTGTTTAAGTCACAATAAAGGCTTTATGGCTGCCCATTACTAGGCTGATATTGGTGATGACTAGCCATTAGCAGAAATATTTTGATACCTGGTATTTTGTTAACCATGACTCTGGCCCGTTCTGCTCTTCTCAAGTTCTTGTGAGCACCTCTGCTTACAGAATACCGGTTGTCGTCCTGAATATATGGATGTTTAAGATGAATAGAGGTGATGAAAAAAAGTGAATGGGCTACATGTCTCATAGGTGAAGGAACTGACCCTGCTATACTCTTCCAACCATAGCTCCTCATCACGAGCTAATATCCATTTTTCTACCTTCTCCATTATAGACTTCCTGCTAGATGCCTCTTCTTGTGCTTGTGTTATCTGTTTATTCATGCTGGTGAGGAGATCAGCATGGTCAATCTCCCCTTTTGGTGGTTTTGGTCAGTATCAATTTCAAACACAGTATGTCACCTTAATAGTTAAAAAATGGAACACTTAAATTGGACCAACCAGAGTTCATTAGTTTCATAATACTTTCCATCTCTAGCCGTGAGGGAATTTCCATGTGGGACCGTTTGCAGATCTCCTCAAGATCTATTTGTTTTCTAAGAAAAAGCTCTTTCATCTTGCTTGCTTTTAGCTGATCCAGTCTCCTGACTTCTGTCTCAGCCTTGGAATTTTTTTAAAAAAATCAGTATCTCTTACCTCGTAGTACTGGAGGATAAATAATTTGTAATTTTATTATGTCACTGACCTGCTCTATTATGTCCAGAGTAAGGCTTCCAGGAGTGGAGATATCTTTTGATGACAATGATATCAAAGCAGTGACATTGGAGAACCTTGCACGGTCTTTCTGGGGTGTGTCCATGAGATTCCACAAGTTTGTCAATGCTTTCCCTAGTTGGTGAAGCTACAAATACACACAGCACAGTGAGGAGAGTAATTTTGCTGATTTTATTGATTGTTTTGCCTGTAATTATAAAACAAAGAAGGGACACAATTTGGCCCACTTGAATTATGTTTCTTTTACAATTTGCTTGGTCGGTGGCTTTCCAGTACTAAGTCTGCAGTTGTCATGAGTTTTTGGCTACATGAACCAAATAAGAGGATACTTGTTTTTAAATAAGAGAATGTGCAGAGTTAATGAGATTACCTTTTCAAGCCGTGCTTTCTTATCTGCTTCTAATGACCGAACTGTGCTGCCAAGTTTTTCCAATATACTGTCACTAATGTTTTTTGACAGTCCAGATAACTCATTCAGGCTTGGATGAACCTTTGTAATGATCAAAGAGGAATCTGTTCCCAGCATTGCTGCTAAGCTCCGAATCATGCTAATGTAGCTTTCAACCTTTTGAAGTCTCTCGATCTTCGATGCAAGAACAGAGTAGGCAAAAAAGGAAGAAGATAAAGGGGTAAACAAGAAATTTCAAAACCTTTCAGTTGATGCATCTTAGTTATAGTGCCAGGCACAAAGGTTAAGTATCTCATTCGTACCTTCTCATTTTGAAGCCGCTGAAGCTCGTTCTGGTGCTCTTCTAGTTTCTTTAGTGATAGATCATTCCCATTTACTAAAACATTTGATGATAAATCATTGTACTCTGATTCACCTGCTATTTCAGCAGAAATCTTCTGAATCTGTCCTTGTACAGCTCTGAATTGTTTCATTCTTTCTTCTTTTCTAATTCGCATCTCTCTCAGGGCAGGTGCAATCGATTCTAGCTGTTCTTTTAGTGTTCCAGTCATCTTTTCTGGCTGGGGAATACAAATTCACTCCTCTTTATGTAAGTTGTTAAACTGAGTATCTCTTATACTAAAGATCCAATGATGTGTTTAAAAAAGAAATACAATGATTCATGTATATCATCCCTCTCAGATCATTGATCTAACTAACATCCTGTCACAGTCATGTCATGATGCTAACAGATAGTAATGCTCTCTGTGTGCGTGCGCTCCTCTTTAGGGAAAGAAGGTGAAGGTGATCTGTTGTCACATTGATGTTGGTTTTTAGACTGGTCCACCTTTTACCATGAGGTTTTGTCAATATATACATTTTTGTTCAGATACTTTAGGATCTGATGTGTCCGTTAAGCCACTAGAAGCAAGCTACATTGCATGGATTTAGAGTTCGTTGGGGATGTTCATCTCATATACATTTTCATTCATTCCTCTGACTGTACATCTGTCCACTTTTTGTTTATTTAATTATTTATGTGATTTTGGTTTTATTAGCATTCTTGATTTATGGTTAGCACAATTACTAGAAGCTCACGTTCTCTTTAATTTGACAAGAAAATGTTAGTACATGTTACCAGCAGCGGGTAATGGAAAGAATCACGTGGGTCGAAGCTGATATCCTAGCTTTTTTATCTGTGAATTACTCATATAGCGGTAGCAAGAATTATATTATATATAGCACGACTTTTAAATATATTTCTTTCTTCAATTTTGCTGATGACATTTATAGATAGATTCATTCCTGTGCTATGTATTTGCATGCATGTAGAGGTCATCAAAATTTGATTAGCATGCCGGACAAGGGAATTCAGAAAGTTACCCTTCCAGGGAGTGATCTTTCATCCAGTAACAATAGGAGATGTGTGAACTCAGCTTCTGAATCTGCCAATTCTTGATGCAGTTGAGCTCTGGAGATGTTTGCATTGTCAACCTTCTTTCTGTAAACGTCCAGGCACTCCTGTTCGATGTCCAGTAAGACCTTTTCTCTCTCAAACTGATCATCTCCAACTTCATCCCAAATCATCTGTCTTACAAATAAAAATAAAAAGTTCCTTTAGTCCACAAATGCACTCAGTAATATAATGATGCACATTACAATTAGAGAACATGCCTGTAATTCTTGCAGTAAATATCCGCATGACGTCTCGAGCAATGCTGAACTTCTTATTCCAATTGGCGTTTGAACAGATCCCATATGAAAAGATCAGCTACCAACTGGAGGGAACTCAAGTCTGGAGCTCGTGTTTCTCCGGTAATCAATTAAATTTTGAATGTCCTATAGAATAGATTATATGAGGTAAAAAAAATAATTGAGATAATGATGAATTGGGATCTTTAAGTATGAAATAGTTGCTTAAAAGACAAGGTTTGTCAGGTTAGGTGATGATGAAGCTTTGAGTTCAAGGGTTCCCTATGGTGTTCTATTCTGAAAGTTGTTTGTTATCTTATTTTTTAACTTTTAGAAAACAATATGCATTTATGTCTTTATTTGTCAGATATAGTTTCTCATTCAGTTCCAGAGCACTTAGATTGCACTATGTTATTCCTCCTGGAAGCTTTATCCAAACTTTATTCCTAAGCAATCTTTATCCAAAATTTGTAATGTGCTTTATGCAGTGCTGCAGCATATTCGTCCCTGTTGGAACATGGCTAACACACTTTTTTTTTATTAACAGTGGTATATGACCAAGTATACGCGCACTTCGAATACTTCATTATATACATATTACCTCACCAAAATAGGTAATATACTTTGCATAATACCTTACCTTTTAACTTTGCATGAACACCTTGACTTATAGTGTGATTGCTTTCCTTCTCTTGGTTAATATCATTTAGAAGTACCTCCAAGCTCTCAGGGGTCGTATGACTCTTAAATCAAATTGAGTACTACTCCATTTCACAAGATGTATTTGAATGGAAAATCACTAACCATAGCAGTTGTATAAAGAAAATTTGACTAAGTTGTTGATTGTTATGTGTTGGAATATATAGAAATATGACACTTTTATATTATCCTATTTGGGGAAACATGTATGGTGTTTATTTTATAAATAAGGATCAGTATCGTAATGTAGGTATATAATTTATCCTTCATTTCTCACATGATATTAGAGAATTAAGGAAATTAATTGTTGTGCGAATTTTCAACAATTTAGAAAAAGAAAATTAGTTACTTGTGCAATTTTCTAGTAATGTGCTTTTCATGTGCCATTAGAAGTGTTAGCTTCAACAACGATTAAAGTTCATGCAATGATGCAGGTTGTTTTTCATGACCAGATTTCAATGAGATTTTGCTTGGATTGTGTTTTTTCCTTTGTTTGGACCATACCCATATAATTTTTCTCTCATTTTGACCACTTTTTAACAGTTAGATCTAATTTTTCAATGATTTCAAACTGTTTTCAATTACTTTTTTGGAAGAACTATTCTATTGTTGGTGTAGATATTTTGACATAGCCCATCTCATTTTCTTCACGATTCGATCACTTTTTTTTCAGCAAGATCTAAATCTTTTAGGCAATCAAATTTCTATTTCTTATTGCTTTCAAGTCAAATGTCATAAGATGTTAGATGTTTTGGCTCCAAAAAATTTCTTTCCGTATATTTATTTACAATCCTTCTCGAGAATTTGAATTTCGAGTTCCATGATTTATTCAGAATTTTTAATGAGGAGCTCAAAAATCAAATGTCATTGTCCATAAAGACTCAATGAAGAGGAGGTTGTTTTGGAATATCTCGACTTAAGTGTAGTTATGATAATAGACTTGGACACAGAAAGTATGTTTTTCTTTGCATGGTCGACCACCCAAGAATGCTCATGTTATTTAAATTTTGTTCCGTACAAGCTAACCCTTGTCCTCTATCAAATTTAAATTTTGTTTTTTATGTTCATAATTGTCCTTTTAATTTTGCATTTGTCAATCATTTGACTCGTGCATATTAACCAAAACGGTAAATCGCAGCGATTTTTTTACCAGAAAAAGCAAAATCGCTGCTCATTTGACTCGTGCATATTAACCAAAACGGCAAATCGCAGCGATTTTCTTTACCAGAAAAAGCAAAATCACTGCTATTGCTGCGATTTTGCAACATGTATTTTTTTTTAAAAAAAAATTCAAATCTCTACCTAGACAGTGTTTTGATTAATATAAAATTTTATATATCATTTTAAAATTTTTATTAATATTTTATACCTTTAGGCTCTGGACTCGATAAAAGATTGGCGTAGAAGATGAATTACACAACATCTATATCTTACTTTTCCTAAGTCTTCCATAACATGTCTAGTTACAAATCTTCTAAACTTATGTCACAAATATTTGGGATTTTCAAGTTTGTTAAACTACAAAAAAAAAAAAAAAAAATGGTGCCTAGTTTTCCTAATATGTCCACATAGTCGTACCTAGTGTTTTAAAAGGCGGGGACGAGATGTTTTATACCGTTCGGGGCGAGGCGTTAGCCTGAGACACGAGGTGTAAGTCTCATGGATATACGGAGCGTAGTATAGCTTTATACTAAGTAAGCTTTTCAATGATTTGTTATTTTTATTTGAGATACGTATTAATAATCAATAATGAAGAAAAAAGTATTATAATTATTATTTGAGAAATATCATTATACCAATAATAAAAATATAATTTAAAGCAAAAAAAAATAAAAACGTAAATTAAAAATGCCTGAGTGTACGTTTTCACGTTATGGACTTACGTTTTCATGTTCAGGGCTTACGCCTCAAATTTTAGGATTTATGTCTTATGAATCTACGCTTTTATTTACGTCCCAAAACATTTTTGGTACGTCCTATCCCGAGACTCACTCCAAACGTTTTTGAAAACACTGGTCTTACCAATATGGCACATTATTTTAGTATCTTTTAAGGTAGTGTTGAGAATCATGCAGAATTTGTTTTTTTCTTTGTCCACAATTTGGGGACCTTAGTAAATTCAGTTAAACATTAAAATTTTATTATTTTGTTAGCTATATTAGTGACTATTCAAAATGTATTTCTGTATATATGCTAGCATGGACCGTTTGTGAAGCTGTAGTTGTAACTACTTAACGATAGTAATTTGTCCTTTTCCCTTTAAAAAAAATAAAAATCCAAACGAAACTAAAACAATATATTGATTTAATTAATTAATTTAGTTCAATGTTCAATTTGATTTGATTTCTAGATGAACCTTGGGACGGTCCTATCATATTCATTTGAACTACTGAAATGCAATACGATCACTATTCAATATCTTAAAATGAGGACTTAAGTCATCAACAACCGCTCAAATTTGTTCAGATAGTTTATTTAAACACTTTAATTAGGTGATGTATTTATTGAATACTTAAGTGATTAAGTTATTCAAAATAAGTACCTATTAAACACTCATGACATGAAAAATGCATTTCACGAATATTTCACATGTGACCAACAACTTTTTATATATATATATATATATATATATATATATATATATATATATATATAATCTTTCTTCTTTCACCATTACCCATTTCCATATCTGCCGGCACCACCACAACCATTCCACTGCGTCCGCTGCCGTCATTACCACCTCTATCCACCCTTCTCTTTCTCTCTTAAATTCAACCACATCACCCTATCCCCTCACCACTAGCATATTCATATGGAAAGCACTACTATTCTTTTAAAAAATAAATTTTTTTTTCTTCACCACTCGACATAAACAAGATAAAAAGGTAGAAAATGAAGATGAATTTAGCTACAAATCAAACAAATTAAAATTTCTTTTTAAAAAATGAGTAATTTCTTTTGGGAAAAGCTTAATTTCAGAATTAACTATGGAAGAGAAAAGCTGAAAAGGTATAGAAATGAAAAAATTAAAGAAGGGTTCAATTTAAAGCTGGAAAATCTCTTCATAAACAATTCATTAATGGTTGAATTTCCTCGAGATTTCTTCCGAATCTGAGACGAGAAGAGGAAAAAAAAATAAAGAAATCAAAAAAGAATATATAGTTTACTATTTCATTTTTTTTCTTTAGTAAACATATTTGAATTTACTTTTAGTTGAATTAAGAAACAGTGAATGGATGGAAAGCACTTTGAATAGAAAAGGTTGCAAGGTCGACGGGCAGACAGCCAGACATGCCCTTTTCCTTTCTTTTTTTTCTGTATAAAATTTAATTTCAAAATGGCACATGTATATCGTTAATTCGTTATCTAATCACATCATCACGAGTGACTTACACACATTTATACTTTTAGCTTGACTCAAATTCAAGTTTGTAGAGGTGTTCAATAGGTATAACATTAGATTGATGTATCTAGTGAATGTCCAAGTGAAATTATGCAGACAACTTTGAGCAGTTGTTGAGGACTTACTACAATTTTTATTTTATTTTTTGGCTATTTTCCCCACAAGATGCCCTGCAACACTTACGAAAACAATTATTAGTGAGTTTCCAACCCAACACCAAGGAAAGTAAAATTTGTACAGTTTATTGTTCAACATCATTTGCCCGCTCGTTAGGATACAATATTCAATCGAAAAAGACGATGGAACTCCAATATAGGGCTTCGTAATATCCTGAAAAGGGTAAATCATCAACTTCCAGACACGAATAAAGGGTACTGACTATCACTTCATTCATTAGACTACCCGGCATAATAGCATTGCCAAATAATCACAGAAAACATAGATGGAAAAAAATGACGCACAAGTGAAATGCATATCACCTTTTTCTATCAAATGTACAGCACTAAGTCGTCGTGAGAGCATCCACAGCATTGAGACACAGTGCCAGCCGAACATTTGTTATCTACAACAACTAGGCAGTCCCGTCGATCACTTTCAGCTTATGAACAAGACGTTACAACAAAATCACTATTTACAAGCCAAGAAGGATTGAGGTGTAAAGGATTCATGCATCCCAACTGAAAATTTTCAGAATCTTTTCAAATGTTTAGCTTTTCTATTTATTTTCTTCCCTCAATGCTCTTAGAATAGGATTGTCATCCTCTAGTGTATCGTCTTCGTCGTCGAGTTCATCCAATTCATCTAGTAATGACTGGTTCACTCTTTTACGAGATTGTCTCCTATATTTCTTGGGCTCTAGCCGCGGTTCTGCTTGCACAACTCCCTTGTCTCCTACTTTGCACCTGCAAGATGTTTAACATAAATATTTCTGTTTCTTTAGTAAGGGAGGTTAGAATAAAGAAATGCAGAAAAACTACAAGTTCACCAAGCACAACTTTTACTGAGGAAATGTTCTTCTATTTACTATCTTTGATTTGTGGAGAAATGTAATCCTTCTCATTGGATTATCTGGTGTAATAGTTATGTCGCAAAGCATATCGAATCTCAGTTTCTAGAAAATAATAATCTCAAGAAAGTGTAAATCGGCACTTCATTCTGAAAGTATCATCAGCAAATATACAAATATTAAAACTGCAGGAGATTCAAGGATGGCAACAATGCACTTTTAGAGTTTTCAGTGCGAGTGTCCTTTAATGGCAAAGCTTTACAAGCGCCAATGCCAAACTTAAGCAACCCACTATAAGAATATTTGGTCATCAAACATACACAGAAAAATTTATATCTTATATTCTATACTATAATTTTAAAAAGATATTACGTACTTTAAAGAACTCAGAAACACAAGGAACCTGATTACCATACATCTCTTGTACTTGACAGACTCATAGTATTATTATCTCCGACTTCTTACTTTGTGCAGAAAATTTTAAGTTATACATTTAGTTGTGTAAAAGTGAATTGATAAATATCAAAGTAAAAAGGCATTGCGAACGTACCTAACATCACTTTCTCGTTTAGTTCCAATGGTCCTCAACTGAAACTCCTCCCTGATCTTAATTTCGTCAAGCAACTGAAGATAATATGGGTATCTTTCCCAATCACCTTTTATAAGGCAGCCCGGTTCACCAAGATGCAAGCAATTATTGAATGCACACTTTGCAGGTTCACTATCTTTAAGCACTTTGCGGATCTGAATCCATAGTAATAATATCAGAAGTTACACATGAGATTCACATAGATAGATTGATTCAGATATTATTCACCAAATAAACAAAATTTAGAGACAAAGCAGCGTCATCAGGACAGACCTCCGGAAAATGATGTGCAAGAGAACTCTTTGTCACTTTAATCAAACTAGGCTGGTTAAATCCTGGCGTATCAGCAAGATATCCCCCATCAGGCAATGGAAGCAAAGACACGTGCCTCGTCGTATGCTTTCCTCTGCCACTTCTTACTGACACTTCCCCCACACGCTGCTCTTCATACCACTTGCTCCCTAGAATCTGCTATCATAATAAAGAAAAGGAAACACTAAACCCACGGGTTCTAAACAAAAGAATGTTGTACATAATATAAAATGATGACAAATGAACAACGCACAGGATCAAACCAGTTTTTCTCTTCGACTGCACCAAGAATGTGTTTATTGTCTCTTAAAGCATTGATCAGGCTGGATTTTCCCACACCACTTGGACCAACAATGACAGATGTTTGTTCTCTCATAATAAACTGGAGTGTATCAAGTCCACGGTTGGAATCAACGCTGCAAAAGATTGGTTCATAGGCCCAACTATGAAGCCTAGATTTCCATGCTTTTATTTCCTGTAGGAGTTGATCACTGGCTTTCAGCGTCAAAGAGAAATGACCACAAAATAGAAACATGAAGGAAGAAAGTAGTATCAAACTGAAGCACATAAAAAGTATTCAATAGTGCTTGGATGTTGCATGATTTTCTCAGTCAAAACACATTTTTCATAAATAGCTTCTCTGTTTTGTCAGTTTGAGTTCATTCTTTGAAAATATAACAATATGATTTTGTACTTTTCACCTCACATCCTAGCCCATTACAAAGGTAATACAAAAGCAAAGACATGTGTATCCCATTCTAAGAAATGGTATAGAAATCTAACATCAAGCATTGCAACTAGTACTTGAGAAAATCAAAGAAGAAATGACAACAAACAAGTGAAAGGATGCATAAGAAATTAACATGTACTCACTCACCCACTAGGAGTCATCCCAAGGCATAGTGATGTGCTGATAAAGGACCGAAATAGATACACATAATTCATTTAACCAACCCAAACAAATTTGGGATTGAGATGTAGTCAGTGGCAGACCTACCCTATTGGGCGGGGGGTAACGGGTACCCGTTAACCTCAGAAATTTCTATGTATAGATGTGTATATACAATGAAAGAATGATCATATATTAAACAAGGACCTCTGAAGCACAAAAGCTAAGTGGCCGCGCTGGTGCTCCTCGACCCGTATACTCAATTACTTGGGATTGAATCTTAGCTACAACATTCCATGACGTGTTCTTTTCTATTTGGAGTTCATCATACTCCTAACTGTTATAAGGGCAAGGCCATAATCTTTTGAATTTTTTCTAATAGATCAATCTTAAATTGAAAATCCTATATTATATAGGGATAGCATTTTTGGACTCCAAATTAATGAAAATTATAATTTTGGTCCTTGTGATATACAATTCAACACATTTAACTTTCAATGAATTAAAACGTGTGTTATTGGACATCGATGTAGGAAATATGCTATATTTGAACTAGCTCTGCAAGTATATTACTCTTAAAAAATGATGATATTAGCTGAAACTTATTTTCAGTTAGTCTTTTCCCTATTAATGTTGAAGCCCCCCGACTATAATATGTAGCATTAAGTAGGGATAAGTAGAGTTTAAATCTCCTCTCTTCTTTTTTTCAGTTTATCCTTTTCTAGATGGTTGGAGTATATTGTGACTGCATTTTGTTTATGTAGTTATTTATTAAAAGATGACTACGTTCATGGAAGCATGGGCGACTTTTTACCGCGCCATATTGGCGCCCCCTCCATGCTCAAATCCTGGAGGTAGTTGATTGATATAACAATATGTTCGGTTAGTATTCATCTACTAGTGGCAAATCAAAATTACTAGCAAGCAACTCAATGTTGGGATATTATGTTTTCTAACACTCAATATGTCCAAGTAATAAGTACTTATCAACTAATCAAATGCTTGAATATATGTGGAGTGAATTGCACTGTATGTGTATTTCTAACCTCTTGAGAAACAAGTTCTGATTTATTCAAGGCAAGAGTAAGAGGAATTCCGGTTGATTCAGCTTCTACGAGGAACCTAGTGAGTGAGAATGGCTCAATTTTTGGCTGATCCATAGAGAACAACACTAGCAAATGATCCACATTAGCTACAGGAGGATCCAAAATCTCTGTCTTCCTCTGAAACACATTCTCAATAGCTCCGCGTCTATCCACCCAATCAATAGAACCTACCAAAACCTTATCCCCAACCAAAACTCTCCTCTTAATCTTCTTCAACACAGCCTTCACCACACACAACAACTCAACTCCAATTCCCCCCGAACCCTTACTGAAGCTTCCAGAAGGATCCACAGAAGTTTCTGGAGGAATATGTTGGACTATAACGCGCATGAAATTCGCTTGTGAAGAGGCTACAGTTCCTACGGCTTGGTCGTGAGAGAGTTGAGGTTTTTCTTCCAGAGAAAGAATAGGTGCCAGAGTAGAGAAATGTTTATTGATAGTTTCACGAGCTTTGAGTAGATTTTTGTTCGGTTGTTGGAGCTTCCTTGAGACATTGTTAGGGTTTTGGTGACGGCCGGCGGCGACGATGAAGGCGGAGAAGAAGCGGTGGCGAGTGGCGGAAACGGTGAAAGGAAGCCGAAGAAGTGAAAACGAAGCGATCTTCATTTGTGTGAAAGGAACTGTGTAACATTAGCAGAAAGAGGTTTTGAAGTGAAGCTCTGGAGAGACTGAGTAGAATCCAGTGTGTTAAGACACACACCAACTAATGTAGGTTTAATTTGGACACAAAAATGTGATAATGGAAAGGAGTTTTTTTTTTTTTTTTAGACATCTTCAAATCGTACCCTCTATTTTACTCTTTAAATATAGAGTTATTTATTTTTTCAAATAATTAACTTCAATTTAATTTTTTATTTTATTCTTCAAAAGAAATCTTTTTCTGTGTCATTAATAGTATATTATTATTTTTATTACATTCTTATTTTCTTATTTCATATAAATTATTCATTTCTTTTTCCTAATAATTACTTTATATAATTTTCATATGATAAAATTTGTTTTTCAAATATTTTATTTAAAATAAATTATATTTTACTCTAATTTTTAAATATCGTAAATTGCACAAAAATATTATATAATATATAAATTAATGAACAAATTCAAATAAAAGTAAAATACGATTACATAACCATTACATAAACACTCAATTTTTGAAATTATTACGTCGCTCTCATAAATGTTCTATTAATGCACTACGGAGTTCAAAATGAGCATTTTTGTCCTTAATTTTATTATGTCTAGCTAAAAATTGTTCAAATCGGAGATTTTCATCTACCACCATTTCTGTCGTTGCAGTTGGAGCCTCTACGACATCTTGAATTGGTGCATTAAAATCATGTCCTCAATTATCACATTGTGCAGCATAATACATGTAATCATTATATCAGGTAACATTTTCTTTCTCCAAAAACGCGACGGTCTTGCAATAATTGCGAAACTCCAAATGCACGTTCCACATCTTTTCAACATGATTCTTGTTTTATCGCAAATTAATTATTATGTTTTGTATTGTATTTTATCTTGTATTTAAATTATTATTTTGTATTGTATTTTATCTTGTATTTAAATTATTATTTTGTATTGTATTGTTATTTATATTTAAAATTAATTTTTTCATCTTTCCGTTTTAATTTTGTGTATTCTTTATAATGAAAATTAATAATAAAATAAAATTTTATTATTGGTGAAAGTTATTGAAAATATATCAATTGAAATTAAAGTAGTATATATTAGCTTATATATTTTTTAAAATAGTATATTACATTTAGGGGTCGTTTGGTACAAAAATAAATAATGCAGGGATTAACAATGCAGGGATTAGCAATGCAGGGATTAGTAATGCAGGGATTATTTTTATCAAGTGTTTGGTTCATTGTTTCTTATCTAATTTTGTGTGTGGTTTAAATGTTTTAAAAAAAAAAACTTTCCAATTATACCCTAGAGTTATTATGAGATTTTGTATTTCGTGTAATTGAGTCAAAGTAGATAATTAACGGAGAATATTATTTTTTTATAACATTTTTAACTAGTTAGGAGAATAAAATTTTTATTGTCATGTTCACTATTTTCTCACTTAAATTATTTGAGAGTAAATAATTGTCATCTTAATAAATTAGAGTTAATAACTCAAAAGATCACACAACTATAATGATTATAGAGAAAATTTATTGAACTTTGTTTTGTATCAATAAATTTTAAAAAAACTCTTTCTCATAAAATAAAATAAAAATATAAAATAAGTATAGAAAAATAAATTAACTATTTTTATACTCGAGATGTGTTTGTATATATATATATATATATATATATATATATATATATATATATATATACACACTCTTGTTTTAGACTACTTGTGTAATGTTTAATGAACTTTCATTAAGAGACAATATTTTACTTATGAATTGTTCTTAAATTCATACATCAACATTAACATATTAGTCGGATTATAATATTTTATATTAATAATAAATAGATTAAGTAATTCATATTTTAGAAACAAAAAATTATATCTAAATAATAAAAGTTGTAAGCTAATTTATTTAAATAACTTTATTAGTATAAATATAAAATATAAAATCAAAAAAATAAATTAAATATTAAAAGGATTTGAAGGGTATTTTTGTCTTTACCTAGAATAGTCCATGGTATTAGAGCTAATACCTCCAAATGGAAGGTATTAGCAATACATCACATAATACCATGTAGGATGTATTAACTAATCCATGGATTAGTTATACATAGGCTCACATTCCTACCAAACACAGTATTAAATTATACCACACCTAATACATGGATTATTTCTTTTAATACATCCTACCAAACACCCCCTTAAAAAGAATCATGAATATTAGATATTTAATTAATGAAATCATATGTAAAATAATATATTAATTGGAAAGTAATAAAAATAATAATAAAATATTGAAAAGGTGAAATAGATAGTGGAGAATTAATATTCATCTCTCTATAAATGCAATATAGAGAATAGAATAGAGAGGAATTAGAGAGAATATTCTCTATTTTACTCTCCAAATATAGAGTGAAAAGTAATATAGAGGTGGATTGATGATGGTCTTAAGCGCCATTCAACAACTAAAAAACTTATATACATTAGATATATAGAAATAAATGCATTTAAAGAAGATAAATTTTAGCTATTTATATTTCCAATAAAGATCGCAACATGGGAGATTCATTTTTTGGAACATTGTCCCCGCTGAATTGGTAAAGCAATAGGAAACGTGCTCCATAGACTCTACCCCACCTTGAGACTTTCATCCCCGATTATCTCTATGGGCAAGACGTTCAGGTACTCTTAAAGTTTTACTACCTATGATGACTTGATTTTTATGTCTTGCTTGTAATATTCCTAATGACTTTGCACCATCAAATACCTAAGAGAAGGAAAATTTTAATGTATAATAAAGTAAAGCTAAATGTAGACAAGGTGATATAACATCTTTTTACTGGCCTCCATTTAATTAATTTGTCTCATTTTATGTGAGATAGTTCGACTCTCATGGAGTTTAAGAAAGAAAGGAAACATTAGACTTAAGTCATCTGCGTCTACTTAAAGTTGTTCGCATATTTCACTTGAACACCTCAATTAAGACTTTTATCTTTTGAACATATGTAGAACTTCAATGGATACCTATTTGAATTTGTTTTTAATAATCAATCCCAAATATTAAATGAGTGAGATACACTCGTGATAACATGTCACATTCACAAATTGAATTATGACATATGTCATGTGGGTAATATTACTCTCTCCTTCCCATTTTCTGTGGAACCATTTGATTGGACGCGAAGTTTAAGAAATAGTGAAGACTTTGAAATGTTTATCAAATTGCCTTTCAAAAAATAGTCTAAAAGTTTCTCTCTTCTCATAAATGTATTAGGGTACTATCTTTAAAATCAAGGGGTCGCTTGGTTACTGGTTTTCGAGTTATACAGGGTTAAGTTATGTAGGAGTTAGTTATGCAGGGTTTAGTTATGTAGGTTTTATTTATGTAGATATTAGTTATGTAAGTATTAATTATGCAGGTTTTAGTTATGTTGAGTTTAATTATGCGGGTATTAGCTATGCAGATATTAGTTATGTAGGTATTATTTTGTTATGTAGAGATTACAATACATGCTATTGAATATTAAATTTGTTGTAAATTATTAATATATATTATTTACAAAATAAAAGTACATGTTAATAAAATGTGGAATATATTGAACAATAGATAATGCTAATATTTGATTAACATATGTACGGTCAAAAGATATACAATCAAATTTTTAATATTAAAAAAATGTTTAAATTCGCATAAATAAATAAAAACGGTAAGTATACAAAAAAAAAATGAAAATAATCTATATATAATAGGAAACAATAAAGTTTTCAATTTAAAAAAAATAAAAGAAATGAAAATGGTCTATATATAAAAAGAAATAAAAAAAACAGATATATATCTGTAATTTATCATTTTAATACATGTATAACTTATACCACATAACTTATTTCACCATCTACCCGCATAACTTTATACATAGATTCTCTCATAAGTTATGTTTGTATTAATTATGTAGGACTATGAAAAATGCAACTAAACACCGTATAAATTAATACATGAATAACCTTTATACAACATTTAATTCTTACCAATCAATCATGGTATAAGTTATGTTGACTTTTATATCTAACACAAAACTTCTACCAAACATAGTAAAGCTAGTATAACTTTTAATACATATATAAGATGTTTCTCATACACTAACAAAACGGCTCCTAATATTATTATGTAACCCTATATGACTCACCCCCACCCCCCGCCGCACCCCCACCAAACACTCTTGCCCTACTGCGATGCTGCCCATCGAAACCAATCCATGCTGTCATTTCTTTCTCTCTTGTCTTTTTCATCTTCTTTTATTGAACAATGGCATCTTATAGAGAAAGAAAACTTTAACAACAACAATGTTATCCATTCAAACATATCATTTTTTAATTTTTTCTAAAGATATCATTCTCACTTGTAATCGTACTTTTCCAATTTCAAAAGATTCAAAATTTTATTTTAAGCTCCGTACCAATTTTAAATCAAGCAAACAAATAGAGATATATATCAATTTTTCTGACCTTGGGGAAGTTGAAACAAAGACTAGTTTGGAGGACAGATAATGACCAAAAATAGAAACAACACCGATCATGGCTGATAAGGAATGAACTAATTGTTGATAATATATCTTTATTATCTTAAAAAGTATAAGAATAATAATTGAAATTATTTATTACATATTATTACCTTAATCTATTAACGTTACATGCATTTTAAGTATGTAGCCAAGGGTTTGTTTTCTTAATATGACATCTGTTAATTGGCTTAATGACCTTGATCAACTACTATTGATTTGGGTACTACAAAAGGTCCATGAAATATTCGGTAATTATTTATAGCCTTTATGGCAATTATTTGATCTTAATGTGCATTATATGCACATTTGATAGTATGCTATTTATCATATACCTATATATATTATATCTATATATAGTACTTTTGTATGTTAATAGGAGGAGAATGAGATATTACATTAAAAAGAGATAATGCATAAGTACCATCTCAATCTATGTCTGATATTTTAGAGATGCACTTATACTATACTAAGATCATATTATCTTCCTGAACTTATTTTATAAATAATTTTCTATCCCTTTTTGACCTACGTGACACTAGTTTGAAAAAAAATGTCAACACACGCTGCGCCCGCAAGATGATGCCACGTAGGTCGAAAATGGGTAGAAAATTATTTATAAAATAAGTTCGAGAAGTAATAGGATCTTAGTATAGTATAAGTGTGTCTCTCGGATTTTGGGTATAAGTTGAGGGGGTACTTGTGCATTATCCCCATTAAAAAACTTTTCTTCCTTATTCATTTGCTATGATTTCTTAAGTAAAATATATTTTTTGTTAGATTTTAGGTCCTAGTTTTTGTCCTAGAAGAGTTTGTTGAATTTTGGAGGATATACCTTAATCGGTGAAATATCCTTAAAACAGTGCCATAGACACACCTCAAGCTAGGTGATTTCCGTGATTTTCAATAGTTTTCCAGCAAGTGCATGCAACAATTGATCTGAAGTTCCTCCAAAATGAAAATTAAATCGTTGGCATAACCTTCGATCAAAGTCGAAGTAATCAGAACTTATCAATTTAACACCCGTGTTATCGTAACGTACAACACGGTGAAGAAATTGAGATATTTCTATATTTTTTGTGATTTTTTTCCATTGCATTTAATTTAAATTTTTGTATAAATGTAATATAATTTTATACAAGTTATGCACTTAATCCACGACTGGTTTTCGTAGTTCAGACTTATATATTATCAAGAAGTATATATTGTAGCTCCTAGTTGTATAAGTTCAACATTTGTGAATATTTTTGCATACATTATATGTGTGAAAGCTTTTGTATACATTTGATTTTATTATCTATTTTATTTTAATCCAGATGTGAAATATGTAATTTGTGTTTGTATGTTATCAAAAGGTATACACTTAGCTCTTATTTGTTTAATTTTTGAATTTGCATGTAAGTATATGTTTGTATATTTGCATCAGTGGTATATAAAAAATGAGGATAATGTACAAGTACTCTCTCAATCTATGCTCGAAAGTTTAGAGACATAATTATACTATATTAAAGTCCTATTACTCTCCTGAACTTTTTTTATTAATAATTTTCTTTTCTTTTTGGCCTACGTAGCACTATCTTGTGGGCCCAACGCTGGTTAATTTTTTTTCAAGCTAGTGCCACGTTGGCCAAAAAGAGGTAGAAAATTACTTATGAAATAAGTTCAGGGTGTAATAGAACCTTTAGTATAGTATAAGTGTGTCTCTGGAATTTCGGACATATGCTGAGGGGGTACTTGTGCATTTTCCCTAAAAAGTGCTGAGATACATTTTCAAATGACTAGATATATACTAAAACTAGTGAAACTATTCGAGCTTCGCGCGACTATATAAAATATTTATAAGATAATAATATGAAATATGTAATATTTAGTTTAGTATCGAATATATAGATGATATTAATATTTCTCCTTGTCTGCGATATCATAGACTTTTTTTAAACATATAAAATTTATTTATTTATTTTGTATATGTTTATATCAAAACAAAATATTTACCGTGGTGAAGTAAATGGAATAAGAGATAATATGTTGAAATAACAATATATTGTATTAGGTTGAAAATATTTTATATGTTTTAATTTTCTCTATCTTTAGTAGGATTACTAATTTTCTATTCAAACTTTGATTTCGTCAAAATAATTTTTTTTTAATTTTATGTTGTTATTACATTTGCTTATTATATTTTTTAAACATTAATTAAATATTTATAAGACTTACGAAAAATGAAACATATAAAAATTATGAACAATATTAATATCAAACGTTACAAGTAAGATGAAGAGACATGAGTTATAAATAATTCAAATTTATAATTTTATTAGACATTAAATGTATTACTTATGTATTGATTTTATTTTTAAAATAAATAAATAAAAATAAGGGGTGAAAATACAAAAATTAAACAGAGAAAATATAATAATTGGTGACTATATAAAAATTATAAATACATTTCAAAGTAAAATGAACGTACAGGTTGTTACATACACAAAAAATGACATCATGAAAATAATATTTATTTTGCAATCCTTTTTATAATTATAAGAGATAATGCACAAGTACTCCCTCAACCTATGTCCGAAATCTCAGAGACACACTTATACTATACCAAAGTCCTCTTACCCTCCTGAACTTATTTTATTAATAATTTCTACCCCTTTTCGGCCTACGTGACATTATCTTTGGGCCCAACTCTAGTTGATTTTTTTTTTCAAGCTAGTGCTATGTAGACCAAAAAAGGATAGAAAATTACTTATAAAATAAGTTCAGGAGGGTAATAGGACCTTAATATAGTATAAATGTGTCTCTGAAATTTCGGGCATAGGTTGAGGGGGTACTTGTGCATTTTCCTAATTATAATAAAAATGAAACTAATCATCATAAATTTTGTTGTTGTTGTTAAAATGAAATAATTATAACAATTTTTTTTCATAACAAAGAGAAAGTAATACTAAAGGATCAAATGATTAGTATTGACAATAAAATACATTTAGCTAAATTATTTATATAAATTAAAATTTAAAAAAACACTAGCAAAAGTAACTAAGTTGTTGCTAATACAATTCAAAGTGAAAAAATAATCTCTAATTATGCTTCATTTTTTTCCTTCTACCATCTTCTTTTGCAAAGAGATCCACCATCATGTTTTGATCCATATGTCAAATTCTTTATTATATGCAATCAGCTGAATAAAAAATAAATCATATACCAATTAAAAATAATTATGCCAAAAGAAAGAACGAAATATAAACAATATTTAATATATTTGTATATTATCTTTTCAATAGTACTAACAATACTAAATAATAATTATTTTTGGAAATCTAACAAAATATTATATCTAGAAAACTAACTATTAGAGAGATCAATTGCATACGAACAACACATTGTTAAGAATTACAGAGATTTTTTAAATCATACTTACTTGATAAATTATAAAACAAACATAAAAAAATATATTAAGAAAGCATGTTTAAGTACATAAAAATAAAATATATCTATCTTATCTTCATATACTTTTTTTTTGTTATATGTTAGTTAATTCATAAACAAGTATGATGAAGAAGAGAAATTATAACTTTGTATGAGAATCTTCATGAAAATAACTATGAATTTATATAGACAAAATAAAGGAAATGAAAAAATAAGGACTTGAGAATGATATATTTATTAACTTCATGTACTTTTTTTTGTTACATGGTAATTTCATTCACAAATCAAATACAAATTTATATAGACAAATAGAGGAAATAAAAAATAAAAATTTGCAATGAAATATTTCTTACCTTCATGTACTTCTTTTTTGTTACAAACCAAACTTATACGATGAAAAAAGAAAGAATAATTGTGAATGTGAATCTTCATGAAACTAATATGAATTTATAGGCAAAATAAAGAAATACCATAAGACATCATAAACTTACAAATTTAATTTGAAGGTTATGAACATAAAAATTATGAGAGTTATGAATATCATTAAAGTAAAAATTAAAGAGGGGCAAGTCATGGATAGTAACTCCTAGTGAACAAATCAAAAAACAAAAATAAAAATACTTAAAATGTAAAAAATATTTATTATGATTCATGATTAGAAGTGAGATAAACAAATAGAAAAAAATATAAAGAAATATTCCTACATTAATAAAATATTTATTTGTAGAAACAAAGTAATATATTTTTACAATAAAATAATTAATTTAAATTAAAAAAATTAAAAATAAATAAATTATGTTTCTCCTTTTAATATAAATGAGATAAATAAATAAAAAAATATGAAGAGTTTTTGTTATAAATGATCCTCCATTAATAAGATATTCATTTGTAATAAATTTAAGTAATATTTTTATGATATAAAAATTAATTTATTTTTTTAAAAAAGCAAAAAAAGAAAAAAAGGTAAAAGCTAAATGCAAATGGAGGCCATAAAGAGGTGTCACATCACCTTGAGCCCACAAGATAGTGTCACATAGGCCGAAAAGAGGTAGAAATTAAATTATTAATAAAATAAGTTCCGGGGGTAATAGGACCTTAGTAAAATATAAGTGTGTCTCTGAGATTTCGAGAGTAGGTTGAGGGGGTACTTGTGCATTATCCCTAAAATTTAACATACACAAATATAAATAACAACAAAAGCAAAATTTTACCCCTAAATCAACAAACTCAAATTGTATCTTTGATGCATATCATCATAACTTCAGGAATACATAAATAATTATACAAATACAAATCACTAGATGCATCAATAATACCTATCATCATAACTTCAGGAATACATAAATAATTCGATACATAACAATTTAATCAGATCTTCATGTTATGTAGAAACACAAAAAATATAAATAGAAAATCGATTGATACAAATACAATTCAATCTGATTTTTCTGTAATTTTTAAAAAAGAAAATCATTTGATATAAATACAGATAATGCTATAGCTTGAGAATACTACTATAAAAAGTGCTATATACCTAATTTTCACTAAATACAATGACTGATTCGTAAAAAAATTTCCTTAGTTCATAAAATTATGTGTATTTCGTGAGTTTTCTTTAAAAAAAATATACCGCGTCCATCATTAATTAAATAGAGTGTCATATTTGTATAAATATTTAATAGCCACACTATATATACAAATTAAGATATGAATATGTAACGACCTGTTTAGTCGTTTTGAGCAGCAGATTTTATTTCTGAAAAAACTGTCTGAGTCGACGGATCCCACGACGGACCGTCGAGGGTGTCTCGTTCTAAAACACTTAGAATTATGAAATTTGAGTGCTGAAATCGACTCTCTGAACTCTGTGACGGACCTGCAGGATGGACCGTCACGGACACGACGGACCGTCGTGAGCCTCCGTTTCAAAACACTTCAACTCTTGAAAATTGGGAACTGGAGCAACTCTCTGAACTTCGTGACGGAATGGCAGGACGGACCGTCGTGGGCACGACGGACCGTCACACATTTTCCACAGAAAATTAGTCTCTGAACTTTGTGACGGACCTGCAGGACGGACCGTCGCAGGCACGACGGGCCGTCACAGGTTGCGTAATCCCATGCTGGGTCGGATTTCTGTAAATATTTTAAGGGGTGTTTTGGACTATTCCTGCTTGTAATTATAAAGTTAGTGGTTTAACATTAATAACTCAATTTCTTGGGGGTTAAAGGAGGTAACCTTGGAATAATTAGTGGGTTATTTTTATCATCTTTTATACTTAATTATATGCTAATTAGGGTAAAAGAAAGAGGGTTTGAATAAGAAAATAGAAAGAACAAGGAGAGGGAAAGAGAAACGATCGAGAGAGATACGAACGAAGAGGAAACACAAGCTTTGGGGAATTTGCTTGCTTGATCACGAATCTTCGGTGGAGGTAGGTTATGGTTTTTATGCTATTCGTAGTAAACTCTTAATAGCGAATGATATGTGTTGGGTAGTATTATAAAACCTTCTATATGCTTAATTGTGTGCTTACATGATGTGATTATATAATTGTGATGAATAAGCATGATGAGGCTATTGAATCTCTAATCCTAAATTTACTTTGTTAATAATGATGCCTTGGTATAAAAGAAGGCTTGATGAACTAAAATAATGAGATTGAGGATGCCTTGGTATAGAAGAAGGCTTGATGAACTAAAGTAATGAGATTGAGGATGCCTTGGTATAGAAGAAGGCTTGATGAATTAATAGAATGAGATTAGTGGAACGGGTGTCACGAACCGACACTTAGAATTAGGGGATCGGGTGTCACGAACCGACACGTAGAATTAGGGGATCAGGTGTCACAAACCGACACGTAGAATTAGGGGATCGGGTGTCACGAACTGACACGTAGAATTAGGGGATCGGGTGTCACGAATCGACACGTAGAATTAGGGGATCGGAGTGCCACGTTCCGGCACTAGGATAGAATATGGATCAGAGTGTCACGTTCCGATACCAGAATAGTATATGAGGATCGGAGTGTCACGTTCCGACACCAGGATAGTATATGGAGCGGAGTGTCACGTACCGACACGAGAGGAATAAAGATAATGAATCTTGAAATATGTTAATATACTCAATCTAATGAACCTATATTCCAAATGAGTATGGTGTGGAGACGTGAGCTCTCATAGGTGTGTTTTGATGTTGTTACACATGATTTGTGAACTTGTTGTTTTCACCTGTTGAGTTATATGGTTGATTTTATGTTATTATCTGATATATACTGTTTTCTATTTTGAGTTGGCCGATGATATCTACTCAGTACTTGTGTTTTGTACTGACCCCTACTTGTATGTTTCTTTCTTTGTTATATGTGGAGTGCAGCAAACGTGCCATCGTCTTCAATTCAACCGCAACTTTAGCCAGTCTTCATTACACCGGATTTCAGGATGAGCTAATGCTTCTAGCTTGGACTGGATCTTCCTCTTCATGTCTTGATTCCTCGAAATTCCGGCATGGACTAGCTTTTACTTATTTTAGCTTTCTTAGATACTCTTAGTTTTAGTAATTTGAGGATAGATGTTCTTGTGATGATGACTTCCAGATTTTGGGGATAATAATAGTATTTGAGTTTTAGAAGTTATTTAATCAATGTTCATTAATGAGATTTAAGTCTTCCGCATTACTTTCTGTTGATATTATATTGAAATGTTGGGTTTTCTATTGGTTGGTTCGCTCACATAGGAGGGTAAGTGTGGGTGCCACTCGCGACTCGATTTGGGTCGTGACAGAATAGCTACTCAAGTTGTAGCTACGTTGTGTAATTAGTCAAATATTAGCTATTTTTGCTTCATTATGTTTCAAGTCTTTACTGTTTTTACAATTTTCTCAAAAAAAATATTCTAAAATTACAATTGTGATGGTTATTTATAGTAATTATACCTTAATCTTAAATAAATTGAAATCGAGTATATGATTCTTATTTATTCATTTAAGTTCATATCACACCATCATCATAATAAATAAGTATTATATAAAAGTTTATCAAAATGAATTGATAAATGTAGTTTCAAATTTGGAAGCGGGTTTAAAACATACTTACTAAGGAGTCTTGATTTTTCAACAACAAAAATAAATACATATTCTTTCAAGTCAAAATTTAAATGAACTAGACTAGGCTAAAATTTATTTAGAGTTATTTCAAGATTACAAATGTAGAGTAAATACTTACCTCTTTTCTTTAGAAGTGCAGTCCTCCTAAAGTCACCTTTATAACTAGTGATAGAAAGCCACTTTTGTGCACCGACCTAATATTTGTTCACAAAATTATTATTAAAATAGTGACAATTAAATAATTTTTAATTTTCAATTTAAAATTAATTTATAAATATAAATATATATTTGTATAATAATAAATCATCTCATTAAGTGTAGAATTTAGATAAATATTAGATTAATATTGATGATTTCAAGTGTTCAGTCAAATCTATTCTCATTTTAAAGATGTTTTAAACCCTTAGAATTATTTTGGTTATGATTTTGTCTCTCAAATGCACATCACAAATTTTAGTAATTGAAAATTTTTCATTTAGCATTTCTTTAGCTATAATCTTTTCAACTTTGATATTCAACTTACATATACTTACATTTCGTGTGTATCTATGACAACTTTGAAATAGTAACATTTTTTTTTATATAGATATCCATCTCACATGAATATTTATAGTTGAACCAAAAATTTTAAAATATAATTAATGAAGATAGTTAAATAAAATAAATCTCTCATGAATATTTTTTTGTAGTGTTTTTTAACATAGACTAGTGAATCCACTTAGTAATTGTTGACACCCAATATATATATATATGTAATATGTTTTATAGAATTTTGTATATGATTAATATAGTTTGTAATTATTCGAAAATCGTCTCAAAAGACTGGTAAAACATTTGATTAATTAATTTGGTTATATAATAGTTTATATTTTAATTTATTTACGTTACAATTAAGTCAATTATTTCATTTCACGAAGTTAAGAAACTCATTGACTGATTTTATTAATTCATTGTCATCTAATTTCAGCTGAACTCGTCAATTGAATTCGACTTTGCTAAGTTTGTAATTTCGATTTGGTTCAATTCACTTGGTTACCCTACTTTAAACCCATCAGAGGTCTTAATTTGGCCTTTTTACCAAATTTTTCCAAACAGCCCATAGTTGTATTAAATTCCCAGCAGCCAGTAGCCCACCAGACTTCAACACACTCCAAAAAATTTTCAGCCCGTTACCTTTTTACCCTAGATTCAGCTCAACCCACTGAAAATTCCAGCCCACTCCCCTTTCTTATTTTTCTGAATCCAAATTCAACCAGCCCATAATGCCCAGCCCAATCACTCTACCCAACCCACCTTTCGACCCACCCGTCCATCTTGGTTAATCTAAGAAATCAGACGTTTTCCCCAGAAGCGAAACACCAGAATAAGATGCCCAAAAGTGGAGCTTCCTTCAGACGCGTGAAGGTTATGAGTGACGTTGCACGCGCTTCTCCTCACGCGAGATCGAATCAACGGGAAAGGCAGCAGGAGGAGACAGTACTCTGCCTCCCTTTTTATCTTTTTTTTTTCTCTCCATCGCTTTCAAGATCATACAAGCTTCAGCAGCAGCAGGTCACACATTCCGTCCTCTCAGCGCGAGATTGCGCCACGTCAAGCTTCAAGGACGAGAGCATCATCCCAATCGTCCATCCGCCATTTCTGTTTTGGAATGGTTTCAACTTCGGATAAAAGTTGGTCGCCCCCTTTTGGTTGAAGTTTTTCTTTTGATTTTTGAAGTTTGGGACGGGGTCGGGGCTCTTACCCGAATTCTCCCTCCTACTCGTAACCTAATCCCTGCTATATAGTCATCTCGTCCTTTACTGTATTAAGGGAGAAAAAATATTTTTTTTCTATTGACGTTTATTTCTTTTAGTCGAATTTTTTTTGGAAAAGTTGGGGAAAGCTTAGCCGAAAAAGAAAGTTTTGAGAAAAATTTTCAGTCTAGATTTAAGTATATCTTGTGAACAGAATGAATAGCCTATTAGTGTTCAAAATCGATTTTCATTCTGATTCTTGACTTATCGCTCGTGTGTAAGATTTCTCTTGGTGGTAGAAGCTCTACTCGAATACCTTGTCCCATCCGCTGCCAACAATAAGGTAAATAACTCGCATCTTTTGCTTCGTTCTACTGCTAGGTAATGGCTACGTTCTCTGGCGTATTTTAAAATATTTCTTTTTGGTATATTGAATCCTTTACTAGTTCGTATGCCCCCTTTTTCTCGTCTCGTTCCCTTAAGGGCGTAGCATGGGTTTTGTTTTTGAGATGATTTATTGTCTATTATGAGGTTATATTGTTGTTTTATCTTCTCAATGTGGTTTTCTTGGTATTTCTTGACTTGTGATTGCGGTGTCGTGTGTAGTATCTTTTATTTCTTTAAGACTTTGAGGTTGGTGTAGTAGTAATTTGATAGTTTATGGTTGTTGTATCAGCCCAAATGTAAGTCCATTAGTTTGATGATAGCATTGATATTGTCTTAGATTTATTAGCTGAAATGTCGTTCAATCTTCTGTTATGTGTTGGAAGATGTCAAGTGAGTCACTCTTTGCGTATATAACTGATTGGGAGCGTAAGGTAAACCTTTGGGGATCGGTTTTTTCGCTTAAGGTCTAGTCAAGAAGATTTCAACTCGTTTATTTCACATCATGTGTAGTTCAAATGGGATAGTAGGTAGCTTCTTTTTATTTTTAACAATGTCTCAGGGCAAAAATTAACTCATCATAAAGCCTTGTTCTTGTTCATTCACAACATCATCTTTTCTAAAATTCCATTGTAAAATGTTGGTTTTTCATTTGAAAGCGTATTGAATTCGTTCGCATGGGTTTGACAGTGTTTTGACGTCTTAATTCGAAAGTCTCGTGTATGTGACTTATTCTTGTGATCTGATCTCATTATGAACCTTTAATACATGGAAATTGGTCTTTACATCACGGACCGTATTTCATTATTTTGATTGTACAGTACGTATTTTAGGTTTATGCGTTTATATACATAATCTGTAACGCTAGTATTAGTCTCACCTGGTTCATATTCTACTTTCCTGAAACATACAAATTTTGAAATGCATCTCTCGGTCGTTATTTGGATTTCACTAATAAATGTTTGTTCATGTAAACCACTTTGACATTACCAACAACAGTTTGTATTTTTGTTTTCTGTTGCGTCATTATAGACTTATTTGTTACATAAGGTTTACATGATTTACTATTCTACTATTTATTTACCATAATCTAGCGCTAATGTATTTTATTTTATCATCTTACACGTGAAATCGGCCCGTGTTCACTATGAACTCCTATCTTCCTTTGGAATTTTTAGAGAGAGCCGTAAAGGTTCAAACTCCTCTTTTCGAGTCAAGCTATAAAAATTGAGTACGGATTTCCGAGGCTGAAGGAGTTGAAGCAAATCGAAGAGTAGAAGAAGTTGGCCAAAAAGCTCAAAATTAATTTCAGAATTTGTATTTTGTTATTTTTTGGGCTTAAGCCCTTGCCTTTTACTTTTGATTAATTGTTTGTTTAGCTTTGGAGAGGTACAAAATGAAAAGGGGTCCAAACACCGGGAGAACGAGTTTGGGCCCAACCCAACTCTCTCTCTCTCTCTCTCTCTCACACACACACACTTTACTGCTATGTGCTTGTTATTATTTGTCCTAAGTTTTAGGGTCGAAAACTTCAAGTCCATGAAAGACGCTATTATATTTTAACTATCAAACTAATTCAATCGACTTTAATTAGACTTAAATAATAAATAAATAATTTTGTAAGTTTAAAAAACTCAGATAGTAGGGTGATATTTCTAAAGGTTTTCAAATAAATATTCAATTTAGCTCAAGTTAGGTTATTTTAGGCCAAACAAGTTAGTTGTTGGATATCGCGATTTAGCGAATGTTTTAGGTTCCGTAAAAACCTTCCTAAAATATAAATATGAATCCCTGAACTTCCTTAAGTTTTCAAATCGATTTTTCTGTTTAAGTCCTCTGAAAGCTAAGTTTTCTTGATTTTTTCTTTAAAAATTAAGTGGCGACTCTAAAAAGTCAAAAACTCAATAAAAAATCTTTCCGAATTAAAATAGTAATCAATAACTATACCTTCAACAAGGTACAGGACGATCCTCGCAGGTTGTCGGTTAAAAAACTCCCATAACAGTATTTTGTATTCTCATATACATAGAAGTAATTTGTACTTTTATATACATCCAGAGTTTATATTGTATCTTTGCATACTCACAAAGTATTATTGTATTTCTAAATATACAGAGTTGATATCCATGATTTAAAAGTTTTTCTTTATATTACATTTACGTTATTGCTATATATTGAAATTAATTCATTTTAGTTCAGTTGAATTGTTAAGACGAACTTTGTTCTTTCCGTTCCTTTCAAGCTTATGTCTTGTTTAGTATTCCCTTTGCATGCTCGTACATTCAATGTACTAATGTCATTTGGCATGCATCTTTAATGATGCAGATACAGATAACCAGGATCAACATCCAACACTTCGTTGATCCAGTTGATAATTAAGAGTTATTGGTAAGCCTCCCATTCCGGAGGATCCATTTTATTGCTTATAGTATTTAGTTCATTAGGATGTCATGGGTCTTGTCCGACATCCATCTCAGTTTTAGTGGTTTCATAGATAGACAATTAGTTAATTCATGTGTCACTATTTTGTTATTGACTTATGTTTTGAGAATTGAGTTGCCATCTTGGCTAGATGATTGTTTCTTTTAAGACATTCTAAGTTATTTGAGGACTTCATCATTTGAGATTATATTCTTATGTCTAAGTCTTCCGTTGAGTAAGTAAGTCAAACAAAGGGTTTGCTGGGGATCTACAATTGCTCTCGAGTGTCGATCTTGCCCAGGGTATAGGCTCGAGACGTAACATAATATCTAAGCTTCGTTGATATTTTCTTGTAGCCAAGACATTAAGGAACGTATAGTGATTTACGAAATTAAATTCAGGTAAATTAAACTCTCAGAATTGATCTTGATATGAATAGAAAAAGATCGGAACGTCAAGGGAAGTACATGACACTTTTTAGAAATTTCCAAAGCATGCTTTTACATAGTCCCTATCGTGAAAGGCTCCCGCCATAGTGAGTGTGTGCAAATGCTATAGTGGGGTAAGTTCCGCTATAACATATTTTAGCACTAAAGGAATTAATCTAATATAATCAAATGAGAGAAACATGTATGTTTACACAAAATAACATCCTTTTACCAATAAGGTTTAGCAAAAAATTAAGTCTAAAAAATTTGGCACTATGTAGCTAGATTTTCATCTTTGTATTTAGAAAATAATAGTTTCTCTAAAACAAAGAATTTAGGAGTCAATTTCCTAAATGGTCACCCAACTTAAGGGTCTTAAGAGAATTGTCTTAAAATATCATTTATATTTTATTCAGGACCAAAATATCACTCAACTATTACTATTTTCCTCCAAATATACTCGACACTTCAAAAGACTCACTCTCTCCTAGTTGGCATGATATGTCACTAAATTTTTTTTTTAAATAATAATTGACTACTTTAATTCATTAAACCCATTTAACTAAAATAATGATCATATTGTTTTTTTTTTAAAAATAAATTAGTTTATATGGAATAAATTTTCATACTTAAGAATTTTTTTTTATCATAATTAAAAATTTTATTTTTTATGTTATGAAGAATACGTTTTAAAAACGTACTATAATATCATCAATTGAAATACTTGTAAACACATACATTAAAAAAATATTGATATACATATCAATGCTAACTTACACCAATTAATTTTAAATTGTATAATGAATCAATAATGTTAAAGGTCAATTAAGTATTATAACAATATAAATTTTGTATTTTGAAATTCATGCTTACAATATATTTGTTTTAAAAATTAGAAAGTGAATAGTATTATGTTTTGGCTTAAGTCATCGACATCCCCTTAAAGTTGTCCGCATAATTCACTTAGATACCTTAGCTAGGACTTGTACCTATTGAACACCTAAATTGTTCAAAACATGTACCTATTAAACACAAAACGATGATATGACAAAAAATATGTTTCACAGTTTCCTGAAGCGTGTGAAAAGGTTAAAAATAACATCTTTTATTTTTATTTTTACATTTTTCTTCTTTTATTGAGGGCATCTCCATCCCTATACTTTATTTTACTCTCAAATATAGAGTTGTCTATTTTTTCAGATAACCAACTCCAATCCAATTCTCTATTTTACTCTCTAAAAAAGAATCTCTTTCTCTCTCCTTATTATTATATTATTATTTCTATTTCATTCTTATTTTCTTATTTCTAATGTAAATCATTTATTTCTACTTCTCAATAATTACTTCATATAATTCTCATGTTATATAAAATTTATATTTTTCAAATATTTTATTTAATATAAATTATATTTTATTTTAAATTTTTAAATACCATAAATTGTTCAAAAAAAATTATATAATATATAAATTAATGAAAATTCAAATAAAAGTGAAATACCATTACACAAATATTACATAAACACTTAATTTTTGAAATTATTACATTGTTCCAATAAATGCTCTATTAATGTATTATAAAGTTCAAAATGAGTATTTTTGTCCTTAATTTTATTATGTATAGCTAAAAATTGTTCAAATTGGATATTTTCAACTGCCACCATTTCTGTCGTTAGAGTTGGAGCCTCTACGACATCTTGAATTGGTGCGTTAAGATCACGTTCATCCTCAATTATCATGTGGTGTACTATAATACATGTAGATTATATCATGTAGCACTTCCTTTCTAAAAAAACATGACGGTTTTAATTGCAAAAATTCGAATGCACGTTTCACATCTTTTCAACATGATTCTTGTTTCATCGCGAATTTATTATTATGTTATGCATTGTATTTTATTTTGTATCTAAATTATTATGTTATGTATTGTATTGTTATCTTGTATTTAAATTAAATTTTTCATCTTAACATTTTAATTTTGTATATTCTTTATAAGAAAAAATTAATAATAAAATAAAATTTTATCATTGATGAAAATTATAAAAAATATATTAATTTAAAATTAAAGTAGTAAATATTAAATAATACCTTTTTAAAAATATTATGTTTCATTTAAAAAGAATCATGAATATTAGATATTTAATTAATGAAACTTTATGTAAAATAATATGTTAATGAAAAAGTAATGGAAATAATAATAAAATATTGAAAAAGTAAAATAGAGAGTGCGAATAGTAGTTCTCCAAATTTGGAGAACTACTATTTAACTCTCTAAATTTGAAGAATAGAGAGTGATTTGGAGGTGGTTTGGAGTGCCCATTTTCCATTTTACTCTCCAAATATAGAGAATGGAGAGTAAAATAGAGGTGGTTGAAGATGGTATGACACTAGACACTTTAGTTAACTTTAAAACATTTTTTCTTCTTTCATTTAAACATTTTCCATAAAAGAAGAACACCCCACCTCCTAGTCTGTCTTTTTTTTTTATATATATAAAAAATTATTTCTTCCAAATAAGAAGATAAATGAAAATCAACTATGAAGAAATGATACGATTTATATTTTAAAGAAAGACTTTCTTTTATATGATTTGTTGTAAATATCATAAAAATAATGAAACAAATATGAAGAAGAAGAAGAAGAAGAAAGAAGATAAGTGATTTCTAGTATAAAAAAAGTTAGCCGATATACTTTTATTACAATTTTCGAACAAATAGTTTTACTCAAATTAAAATATAAATCTATTAAATTTATCAAAAATGATATTTTGAAAATTTGAAAGACTTTTTTGTCATTAATGTAGAAATGACTATCCGCCGGCAAAATCATATTTCTTCTTCACTCTTAGTATGAAAATGTATATTTTTAGAAAAAAATAATCTTTAAGTTTTTTGAATAGAAATTAGGCTTTGTAATTTGAGAAATACTGTGTTCTCAAAAGAAAGTGAAGTTGAAAAGGGAGGTTTTATGCTTTGACAAAGAGTATGTTTTGGGAAGAAGATGAAGATTAAAGGGGGTGTGGGTGGGGGTGGGGGTGGGGGTGGAATTGTTAGAATAGGTTGACATTTTCAATATATATATATATATATATATATATATATATATATATATATATATTTATTTTTTTTTAAAAAAATTAAATATAAAATGTGTTTGAAATAAGTTTAAATATTTTTTTTAAATATAATTTTGGGGACCCAATGCCACATGTCATTCTTTTAGTTAGTTGTGTTTGTCATGTCAGCGCAAGTGTATCACACACTCTTCATATTTTTGTTGATTATCAAAAAATGCCTAATTTAAATAACTTTGAATAGGTAAAAAGTGTTCAATAAGTACTAGTGTTAGTTGAGGTGTCTAATGTATTATGCAGACAATTTTAAGAAGCCGTCGATGACTTAAGCGTTATTTTTTTATCCAAAAAGAAAAAAAATTAAATACCTCAAAAGTCTTCTCCTATTCTAGTTAATATGTCATGTCATTAAATCATCATTTTAAAAAATAGACTTATTTAATTCATCAAACTTTTGTCTCTACATAATAAATATATAAATTACATGAGAATTTATGAAGATTATAAAAAGAATTAAAAAACATCTTATTCCTTTATATATTTTTACCAAACAAAATTCAATGAAATTTTTTTATGCGTAATTATTATTTGATAATTTTTAATACTCTTAAGTATATTATTTGAAAATTTAAAGCAATTTTTTATAAAAGTATTTAAATAAATTCGTAATGTCGAGAAATAAAGGTTGATAAAAAGAGAAAATTATTATTCCACTTTTTTTATTTTTATTTTTATTTTAATTCTCATATTCTATATTATATTTTATTTTGGCTTATCATTCAATTAAACACCAATATATATTTTTATATCATCCCAAATTCATAAAATACAAGTAATAATTAATCAAATTGCGTATACACATTATATGAGATTAATATATTGATATATAAAGATCAAAATTTTATTTTCTAATATAAATATTATTCATTTTCTATTTTCTTTTCTTTTTTAAAACGACATTGTAAGTATATATAAATTTCAAAGCACCTAATTAATTATTTTTAAAACGTTTATTTACCTTTAATATTATTAATCCATTATATAATATATGATTAATTGATGTAAGTTGACATTCATAAGTGATTCATATCAATATTTTTTTAAAATATAAGTGTTATTCAAAATTATGATATTATGGTAAGTTTTAAAAAACTATTCTTCATAACATAAAAAAATAAAAAAATTATTATGATAAAAGATTCTTAAGTTGAAAATTTCTTCTAAATAAACTATACATATTTTTTAGAAAATAATAAAACCATTATTTTAGTTAAATGAGTTTGATGAATTAAATAAGTCTATCATTAAAAAAAAAGGGAATATAGATAAAAAAAAAACATATTCCTGAACTTGGTTGAATAACTTACTTTTACACTTAAACCATATGGGTGTTTAAATAACCCCCTTAATATCTTTAAAGTGAATTAAATTCAATCATTAGAGATGACGTGACAAAGAGAGTGAGTTCACTCACCTATTAACATGTGAAGGAGTTAAAAAGAAATTTTTTTTATAAAATCATACACGTGACATTTTTTTATCGGTCAATATATAATTAATATTTTAAATATTATTTTCTTAATAAATTTTACTAAACTATTTGAATTTTTTTATTGGTTCACAAACTTTTAATTTTTTTATCTTTATTTTATTGTCTTCCCCAAAAGCTTCTTCTCCATTGATATCCTTTTTTTCCTCAATCTTCATCTTCAACTCTATCAACTACTTCAATTTCACCATTTCTTTAGTAATCCACAAAATCCAACACCAATATCTTATTATTGACATTAATTTCGTATATATAAATGTTGTTCGATTTTTATCGGAGCTAAAAGAATCTTATTGCTTCACCGATTAAGAAAAAGAAAGGAAGAGAAACAAGAGATATGGTGGAGCTCGTTCAGAAATATGAAGAGGAAAAAATGAATAGATAAGGGTTAGAAATGGTGAAGAAGGAAGAAGAAAGAAGCGAAGGGGGTGGGTGCGGGTTGCGTGTGGGGATAAAAATGGATCCACATTTTGAACTTTAATTTTAGAAAATACATTTGTAATTAATTATTTAGTGTAATTTAATTTTAAAAAGTGTTGAAGAAAAATTTTGTGAGAATAATTAATAAAAAAAATTAATTAATGTTGTGGCGCTGACATAGCTATAATGTAACATTTACATGACTATGATGTGACAAGTGAGAGTGGTATAATAATCTAAGAGTGATTTTTAATTCACTTCAAAGATGTTAAGGGGATATTTAAATACTCGTATAATTTAAGTGCTAAAGTAAGTTATTTAACCAAGTTTTTTTTTTTTTAAAATGTATTTTCTCGTTAAAAAAAGCTCCAATGACATGACATGCCAACTAAAAAAGAGTGAAACTTGAAAGTGTCAAGTATATTTGAAAAAAAATAGCGATAGTTAGAGTAATATTTTGGTTTTAAATGAAATATAAATAATATTTCAAGACAAATCCTTAAATTCAGGTGGCCATTTAGAAATTGACTCATAATTTAGCTATCCATGTTTTTATTTATAGTTAATTATATTAGTTAAACTATTTTTTTAAAATAAATTTCTTATTTCACGTTGGGTATCCCTAAAATTAAAAATTCGATTATTTTGTTTCCCTTATTGCATTTACCGGATATCCCTTATTTTAGAGATTCATTTCAACCCTTTTTTGTTGAAGTAACTATTAGTTAAAAATTAAAATACTTTATTTTTGCAGCAAGATTGATTGAAGTTTCTCAAACCTATTTTTCAAACTTTAGATACCATATTGAAGTTTATAATTAGAAAAAAAAATCACATCTAATAAGTTGACCATTTGAAATTAGAAATTCACATGGAAACACTAACTTTACTTGTACGCCAATGTCAGTCGTCTAATTAAATTAAACATAGTCTTTTTTTATATAGAAATTTATATAGAAAAGTATTTTAACATATAAGTGCGTAATTATTAGTACTAAAGTAATATATTTGGAATCTAATGTTACGTGCACGCCAAAGCCCCAAATAATCCAAGTTATAAAATATTTCTTTTATCCATTTATTTTATCTTTTGAATTGTTTACTTGAATACTCAATTTACTGATCATTGACCTTCATAGTTATCCTAAAATGAAAATATTAAGTATTTTTTTTATCTCAAATTATATGACATATTTTTTTATTGGTTAGTTAAAAAAAGAATAACATATTTAAAAAGTAACAATTTAACATTAAAATACTTATCTAACACTTATTGAGATGATTTATAATTATATATAAATATGTATGGCGATTTATTTTGAACCATAAATTTCAAAACTTTTTATTTCTTTCTTAATTTGTGCTTTTTATTACATCATATAAATTGAATAAATTAAAAGGGAAGATTATAAAATTCTTTTAAAACTTAGTGAACAGTTTGACATATATTTTAGGACATAAGAAGTTTATTCTACTAGTTGAGAAAATCAAATACTCTTTCCGTTTATATTTATATGTCATTATTTTTTATATCACGTCTATTAAAAAATTAAGTAAATTTGTTATTCTATCCTTTTTTTTTTTAAAGTTAGCTTTCAATCAATGAATATAAATTATTTTATTTTGTTTAATTAATTAGATCAATGAATATGAGTTATTCATTTTTTATCAAATGTATATATTTTCAAGGCAAATAATTTATAAGGATAAAATATAAAAAATATTACAATTTATATATTTGACACGCTCAAACTTACTTCTCAAATAAGAAGTAAAGTCGTATCAAGTAAAGAACCCAACTAATTAGGTTGGGATCGTTCCCACGAGGAAAAAAATAGTTCAGACTTAACTTCAATATATTATTACTATTATTTAGTCAATTATTTCCTTAGAAAACAAAGACAATAAAAGGGGGTTTTTTATTTCTAAATTAATGAAAATAACTAACTAAATTAAAGTAGACAACTAACATATTCAAATGTTGGAGTTTAATCAATTAATAAAAGTAACTAGGGTTTACGTGTTCCCCACAAGTTCCTAACTTGATAATTCTAACTATAACAATTCTTTACTAATATCTTGCATGCAAAGTGATAAGTTATGTATTTCTAAATCCTTGGTCCGGCATCTAGAAAATTTCACTCCGCACCTTGGTACGGCTGCGTGTGTTGCTATACTAACCCTTACCTTTACCTCATATTAAGCATTGTATTCGATATTTGACTAAGTTATTACCTCGTACCAATCAATACTAGCCTATTAGATAATATACACCAAATCTATGTTGATAATTCTTTTCCTATTATCTACCTCCTTGGTCCGGCAAGTAGCATTAAGGCGGGTTCTAACGTTGACCATCCGTTAAAAAGACTTCTAAGCGAAAGAATTATCAATACATGCAAGACACTATTATAGAATTGTTATTTTAGTTAGATTTTACCTCATTATTCACCCATGGTTCCCACAACACTAGTTATGGAGTTTAGTTACCCATAGTCATAATCACAATATTCATATATGTAGTATAAGAATTCATGCACTTACTTCAATGAGAAAGAATAAAATCCAGAAATTTACTTGATTAATCGACAAATCACCAACAATCAACTTCAGAGAAAAGTGTAACAATCCAAAGTCTAATATCCAAAATAATCTACTAACAAAGAATCTAATACTAATGTGTCTAATAACAAAGAGTCTAACCCCCAAAACGAGGTTTTTACAACTATTTATGAAAAATAAAAACCTAATAAAAGAAGGACTCTAATTGCTGAAAATTTGTCAAAACGCGGCTGGATCGACGGACCGTCGCGGTTATGACAGCCGCCATCACTGTGCCCTCAGCAGGCTCTGCATAAGGGGACTCAGACTCTGACACCCTAGCCTCTAGGATCATATCAATGTACGCTCGAAGACTCTCGACCGAAGCCTGAAGGGTCGATACGTCCATCTGAGAGGCTGGCCGGGCTAGCACCCTCAACTCAAAAGCGTCCAAGTGCTGATGAACCTCAACGATCTTCTGCTCTGTGTGCTGGACCATTTTCCGCTCCAAGCATTCTTCTGCCTCAACAATAGACCTCTGCATCCAAGGCTGGATGTGATGCAGGAGTGTAGCCATATGTACCTCCAGTTTTTGGACCCTAGCAAGCGGGACCAGAGTGGGGAAAGGGGCTGAGCGAGAGGAGCTCGGGGCAGTACTACTACCCGGGATAGACTCGACCGGGGTAGTGTTAGTGGTTTCAGAAGCAGCCTGCGTAGCCGTGCGAGTCTGTGCTACCGTATCAGCCAGATTTTCACCAAGTAGAGGCAACTCTGGACGGGGCCCTCTGTGTGGAGCCAACTCATTGGCTTCATCCCAGATGAGGCCGATTTCAACAGTGCCCAGCGGAGTCTTGAGCTGATCAATGTGGCAGATGGACACACCTGCGGACCTGCATAGGGAAAATATGATGCATGGAAAAGGGAAAGTAGTTGTGACCTTAAAAGCCCTCTCGTGCATGACAGCCTGTAGAAGCCAAGCAAAGTCCACCTCAAACCCGGCTGTCATCACCGCCATCAGACTGCACGATCTCATGCGACTATATTATCAGCGGCCGTGGGGGAAAGGTAGTGGCGGACAACCAACCATAAGAACTTAGCCGTGAAGGTCAAGTTAGCCTTCTTGATGGATCCCTTCGGCTCTGTTACCTAGTCGACACCCTCTTCATCAATAGACAAGTGCAGGGCCATCCACCTCTTGGTGGTCTCTCTCAGCGATGGCTCACGCAAGAATTGGCCATCTTTGACAATTTGCCACCGGTAGTTGAACTCGGCGGTGAGAGGGGTCCGGTCGGCATCAACATCCTCGCTGTATAGATACCAACGGATGGAAGGCAGGGATATATCGACCTGAATGCCACGTACTCGGACATGATCAAGTGGGGCCTGTTTGGCGGGGGGAGCCCGCCTATCAATTTGTGATCTAAGAGTAGCCACGTAAGAGGCGTAGAACTCTCGGACCAACTCTTTACTATAACGGCCCAAAGAACGCGCTGTCCACTCCAGTCGGTGTCTGCTGAATAGATTGTGGATCTCTGGCATGGTAGGGAGACTTTCCGTAAGGACCCGCCTCTCCAATGTAATGGTCCATTTCTGAATCCTTTATCATTCAGAAACTTTGCGTCTGAATAAACTTGATATTGTCCGTCGACACACCACCGGTTGGGCTGGTCGGCAACCGGGGTAAGAGCACAAATCGGTGAGTCGGGAGTGGAATCAGAAATGTCAACCTCATCAGATAAGGCGGACGTTGCAGCTGTGGCGGGTGTAGGGACTTCAGCAGACCCGGAGGCTTCCTCCGACCATGAAACTCCTAAGGAGCCAGACGCTCCTTCTTCATGAGTAGCTGACCCAGAAGGTGTGCCGGTCAATGTGCGCTCCTCATCAGACTGTAAGGTAGTGACTACGCCGGACGCCACCTTTTTGGGCGTAGCTCTGGTAGCACGTGCAGCTCGTGATGGAGTGGCAGTGCATGGGGTCACGTACTCGGGGTCACGTTCATCATCAGAGCCAATGATCAGGCGGGCAGACGGGGAGACAGACTTTGATCGCCCATGTGCGTAAACTCGATCTTGTTTTGGTGCCATAAGAGATAGTACCTATAAAGAATCAATATTAGTACGAGAAGGAGCAAACAAGACGAGCAAAAATGAAATAAAATAAATATAAGAGCTAAGCTGTAATGACTTTTCTGCAATAATAGTGAAACACGACGGACCAGGTGACGGCTCGTCGTGAGTACAACGGACCGTCATGTCTTACTTCAACTATGTTGATGTGGAGACCCCTGAAGGAAAGTCTCTGACAAGTATGACAAATAAGTAGAACGGACCGCCGTGACAATGATGGTCCGTCGTCGATGTTCATCGTGGAGACCCTTAGGAGAGGGGTCTCTGACCGTCATGACGGTTGTGCAGGACGGACTGTCGAGGGTATAGCAGTCCGTCGTAGATATCCGTTAGAGGACACTTAGAAAATGTATAGAGACCCTCAGGAGATGGGTCTCTGACCGTCATGAGGTTGTGCAGGATGGACTGTCGAGGGTATGACGGTCCGTCATAGATGTCTGTAAGACGACACTTAGAAAAAGTGTGAGCCCCTTAGGAATAAGGTCTCTAACAACCAAAACGGTTGTGCAGGACGGACCGTCGTGAGAATGACGGTCCGTCGCATGTATCCGTTGGTGGACACTTGGAGAAAACGTACAGTGGTATGTTGGAACAGACCCTATGACTGTCCGTCGTGGGTACGACGGTCCGTCATCGGGGTCTCGTTCTGTCATTCAGTGACAGAACTGGGGATTCCACAATCATCCCCTATGAATCAAATGGAATTTTTAGTGTTAACCTACATGTGGCTAACCCAAATACCTAGCAAACTAGCAATGCTAAAGCACCAATTTCTAGAGTTTTAACAATGCAATTTAAGGATTCTTAACCTAGGTCAGACAAAATTGGATCAAAGCAAGAAGACCCACCAAAAATAAATAGGCTAATACGAATGAAAAAAACAAAAGTGCAATGTAAATAGGTAGATATCAGAGACACATACCTGAGAATTTGAGAAAAAACAAGCAAGGAAGGTACTTGGTTAGAACGAACAGAACCACAGCAACAAACTCCGACTAGTAGAGGGTAGATTTTAGGAATTAGGGGAATTGGGGAAGTGATCATTTGATAGAGAAGGGAGGTGGGAAGTTGGAAGTTGAAAAGGGAGGGAAATGGGAGAAAAAAGGAAGGAAATGGGTGAAACGAAGGGGTGTTTTTTTTAAATGTTACCAATTTTTCAAATTACCCCCAATCGGGTCGGGTCGGGTACACTCATTAATGATGCAACGAGACCCTGTTGATGGTCCATCGCAAGTGTGACCGTCCGTCATTGGTTCCATCGCGTGTGCCCTAGTTTTGAAAATAAAATAACAGACGTACCTGACACAACAGACTCATGCGACGGTCCATCGCGTGCGTGACAGTTCGTCGATGTGTTCTTCAATGACTGTTGTAGTGTGATTTTCTGTAGAATTTCCTAGTGATGTGCCTGCAAATTTAAAATCCATTAGTAGAAAATGCTACCATTACTAGAAAGAAAACTATGAGTATTGGGTTGCCTCTCAAAAAACGCTTGATTTAACGTCGCTACATGACTGAGGTCAGTTGATTACTTAGCCTTCATCAAGATGGTATGCCTCAATCACTTCATTCACCGATTCAGAATGCCCAAAATAGATTTTTATTCGTTGTCCATTTACCTTAAACCGCACACCCTCCTCGGTTTCTAACTCAACTGCTCCGTGAAAGAATAGTTGGGTAATCAAGTAAGGGCCAGTCCATTTGGACTTGAGCTTGCCCAAAAACCAACACAACCTAGAATTGTCTAAAAGCACCAAATCCCCAATCATAACTACTAACTGACTCTCATGGTAGTGCCACAAAGTTGTTCACTCTGTCTTTGTGGTTTATTTTCTTGGAGACCGGATAGTAGCGTGCTAAGAAAACGTCTCTTAGTTGGTTCCAAGTGAAAATTGAGTTATAAGGGAGCTCAGTGAACCAAATAGCAGCCTCTCCCGTCAGTGAGAGAGGAAAGACTCTTAACCCTATTACATCCAAATCCAAATCAGGCCTCCCGATATGGGCATGTGGATCCTTAGAAGGTATCCCTGAAAACAAACCTCTGACAGTGAGCATTTGCATCAGGATACTAGTTACCACAAAGGTGTGGCCTGGTGGTAGAGGGGGCAAGACAAGTGGCCTATTGGAGTCTGCTCTGTTGTCATAGCCTCTGTAGTATTCTTGAGCACGTGGAGCGGGATTTCGTCCCCTCTGTTGATTTTCACCCGGAGCATCGGGTAATAACTGACCATGAACATCAACCAGAGGTGGGATGTTCTGGTTTGGATCATCATCATTAATACCCAAGTTTCGATTCATGATGCGTAGTGTACGCTCTTATTCGTGATCGTAGGGAAACAAGGGTTCTATTCCTCTCCGTGTATTTGGCATACAAGGAAGATAGTTCTGCAAGAATAAAAAACAATAAACAAAGTCAAATTAAGAAAATATTGACTAAATTTTAGTAATTAGTTTAAGTTAATCTAAAAGTTAATTTCCCCGGCAGCGGCGCCAAAATTTAACACGCTCAAACTTACTTCTCAAATAAGAAATAAAGCGGCCGTATCAAGTAAAGAACCCAACTAATGAGGTTGTGATCGTTTCCACGAGGAAAATAGTTCAGACTTAACTTCAATCTATTGTTAATATTATTTAGTCAATTATTTTCTTAGAATACAAAGAAAATAAAAGGGGATTTTTTATTTCTAAATGAATGAAAATAACTAGCTAAATTAAAGTAGACAACTAACAGATTCAAATGTTGGAGTTTAATCAATTAATAAAAGTAACTAGGGTTTACGTGTTCTCCATAAGTTCCTAACTTGGTAATTCTTACTATAACAATTCCTTCCTAATATCTTACATGCAAAGTGATAAGTTATGTATTTCTAAATCCTTGGTCCGGCATCTAGAAAATTTCACTCCGCACCTTGGTCCGTCTACGTGTGTTGCTATACTAACCCTTACCTTTACCTCATATTAAGCATTGTATTCGATATTTGACTAAGATATTACCTCATACCGATCAATACTAGCCTATTAGATAGTATACACTAAATCTATGTTGATAATTCTTTTCCTATTATCTACCTCCTTGGTCCGGCAAGTAGCATTAATGCGAGTTCGAATGTTGGCCATCCGTTAAAAAGACTTCTAAGCGAAAGAATTATCAATACATGCAAGACACTATTCTAGAATTGTTATTTTAGTTAGATTTTACCTCATTATTCACCCATGGTTCCCACAACACTAGTTATGGAGTTTAGTCACAATATTCATATATGTAGTATAAGAATTCATGCACTTACTTCGATGAGAAAGAATAAAATCCAGAAATTTACTTGATTAATCGACAAAATCACCAACAATCAACTCCAGAGAAAAGTATAACAATCCAAAGTCTAATATCCAAAATAATCTACTAACAAAGAATCTAACATGAAAGTGTCTAATAACCAAGAGTCTAACCTCAAAAACGAGGTTTTTACAACTATTTATAAAAAACAAAAACCTAATAAAAGAAGGACTCTAATTGCTGAAAATTTGTCAAAACGCGGTTGGATCGACGGACCTAGTGACGGACCATCGCGATTATGACGGGCCGTCATTGACTCCGTCGTCCCATACTTTGCAAACTCTTCATGTACTCTCTTCATTACCCTCGACGGCAGGTATGACGGACCGTTCCAAGCACGATGGTCCGTCGAGGGTCTCCGTTTTATAACACTTAAACTCTTGGAATTTGGGTACTGGAACTACTTCTCTGATCATCACGACGAACCAGCAGGACGGACCGTCATGGCTACGACGGTCCGTCATGCACTTCGTAACCCCACACTTGGTCATACTTCCCCATCTTTCTTCAGCAGCTTCGTTATGATGCCACCTACGGACCGCCACAGGCACGACGGACCGTCACAAGCTCCTTAGGTGGTAACTTATCTGCATATCTTGCTCAAAAACTTCCGCGTTCATCTTTAGACAGATTTCCTCCAAATAAAGAGAACTTACATAAAAATCAATACAAAAAGGCTTTTGGACAAACACTAAACTTAAGGAAAAAGCATTAAAAATACCGTGAAACCACGGTGTATCAATATTGATATTAAAAACTGACAAGTATTATAAATCAACTATTTATAGTATAAATAAAAATGATACATAAAAGTAGAGCTATCAATATGGGCTAGCCCACCGCATCCGGGCTAACCCATATAGACTTTGACATTTTACGGGTCTGGCCGGGCTAGCCCATTTTTGGCGTGGACCAGAAAATGGTCGGCTCAACCCACAAGTACGTGGGCTACAGCTTGACGGGCCAGCCCATTTTTTTTTTTAAAAATATTTTTTTATAATTATTAAATTAAATTTTAAATTATAATTTAAAATATTATCATAAATATCGACAAAACAATATTACATGATGTTAATGTTAGTACTTGTTAATCAAATCAAAATAAAATAATTTTTATAATATTTATAGGGATAATTTTAGAGACCTTCATGTTTCTCTCTATAACACTTACCTCCCCTTTGGTTTACGACAGTACGTCTACCTCCCTTATTTTCATTTAGTTGTATCCATTTTTTAAACCTATTTAAAATAAATATAAATTAATATAGATTTGACAATTTTACTCTTTTTTATATAAGTTTCTTCTAAATAAATATTATATAAAAAGTAACTCATTTAACAAATACTTTAAAAATAAATTAACACAAAGACTTATTTTTTTAATCCAACAAAGATCAAAGTCTTTAACTAAGCTGACCCACATTTTCACCAAATATTAACTCTTTATCTCTATTTCACCTTTACTAATTCACGTAATCCCCCCCCCCACAATAACCCATCATTTTCTGGCAACAATTTCTTCAAATAGAAGACAAAATTGAACTTCCCAAGAAAAAATTCGATAAGAACGATAAGATTCTGTTCTAGTTAAACATTACACAAGCAAAGAAGAAACATGATCCAACGAATAAAGATATATCATTGAAAATTAGATCTAAACATTCATATATAAGGGTAAATTTATCAAATCTAAATTAATTTATATTTATTTAAATAGGTTTAAAGAATGATTACAAGAAAATAAAAATAAGGGAGGTAGACGTAATATCGTAAACCACAGGGAATGTGAGTGTTATAGAGCGTAGCCTAGAGGGATGTCTCTGAAATTATCTCAATTTATTAAGTTTTTTTTTCAAGTAAAATTATAAATATATAAATAAAAATATTAACCTAATTATTTTGAATTAGGACTCTCTTTAATTTTAAATTTTAATATTATATTATATTTTTAATTAATTATTATTGGCCCACGGACTGGTCGGCCCTACTTATATTTGTCAAGCCCATCAAATCAACAGACTTATTCAGGCCGGCTAAAAAGCCCTTTTCTTAAATGGGCTCAAAAAATTTTAGTCCAACCCTATTAAATCCCGAGTTAGATCAGACCGGCCCAACGAGCCTAGCCCATATTGACGATTTTACATAAAAGAAACGAAAGGAATATTATTTAATTATTGCAAACATTAATTGTTCCGTTTATCAAGATCTGTACGCATATAGTGAGCATTGACCCACTGTATAAATAATCCAGTCATAATATTTAATAAATAGTCCAGTCATATATTATATAATAAAAAAATATTCTATATTTATCATTAAGTGGTACATATTGCAATTTTTATGCCTATAAATAAAGTATAATTTCTGTTTCTGAATTCCATCCAAGTTTTCTACAATATCCATAGCAAATAATTTTCCTATGAAGTTGCAGGCCCTTACCATTTTCTTGGTAAGTAGCATTTTTATTTATATACGTTTTTATCTTATCATTTTACAACTTATTTAAGTTAGGTCCTATTCTAGGTTATCATTTGATTCTGAAAATATTATCATATAATTACTTGTCCACTTTTAAATTGACATATCTATTAAGAAAATGATTATTGATATAGTAAATTTATTGTTTTATCTCTATTAGTTATAAAGTGGATGAGTTAAAAATTTAAAATTTTCAAGAAGTTCTACTTTTTTCAAAAAATAGTTAAGGATATAATAGGTAAAAATATTTATCTTTTTTTAATTTGTCAAAATAAACAAGTAATTAGAGATAACTGAAAAAGAAAAATTGAACAAATAATTAGAGATAGAGGGAGTACTTAACTAGTAAGTAGTATAATTCACTAAATTTTTAAGATTTGCTTATTATGAAGAGGAAAAAAAAAATATGACTTTAGGGTAACAATTTGTAGCATTTTGTTACAAAAGCGAAAAAGCATGATATACCCATCAAGTTTGTCATTTAGAGTTACTATACCCTTCGTTATAAAAGTGACTCATATATATTTTTATTCTTATACAAGTAGTTCACATATACCTTTATCGATACAAAAAGGACCTCGCATGTACCCTTCATCTAACAGAAGTAAGAAAATTTGTTTTTTTTTTACTTCAAAATTTTTAAAAATTCATGTAGGTTTATATATGATCCTTCTAACAAATTCCAATTTATATTTTAATATTTTTAATACAAAAATTATTTTTTTACTTCTTTGATTATCATTATTCGAGCTTCTTATCCTTTCTATTTGATTCTTTGTCGTAAAAACTGATTTTTTTTCGCGGGTATATTGTACTTTAATTTTTGTATTTGTAAAAATAAAAAATAAAAAATGGGGCATCTCGAATATATTTTACAAGAAAATTAGTGAAACAAAAAATAAATTTGACCATCAAAAAAATAACTTTAAATTAATATAACAATAGGAGCATATATGAGTCAATTTCATAACGAAGGATAAAACAATTCTAAATGACAAAGTTGAGGGGTATATTATATCCTTTTCCCTTGGAAAAATAACTTTTTGTGACTTCTCTAAAACCCGATTAATTAACTGGGCCAGATTCCCCTGCAACATACCCTCTCTCAGAACAAGATTCCGATTCTGATTTTGATTCCTCTTCTTCCCCCGTCCACCGGAATTGGGTTTGTTTGGCAACAACCAAGCGCTAACGTCTGAAAAGGACGAAGAACGGACTCGCTCAGCCACCGATCAAACATCTCAACTCACTAAAAAAAGTTTAATTAACTTTCAAAAGTTTGGTTGGACAATCTATATATTATATGCTCATATATTACTCCTTGACAAATTAAATTCCATTATCTAAGTCAAATATAAGTTTAATATATGAGTTTTATAACGATTTCAAGTTAATATATATAATAATGACTGACTTTCCTTTCAAATATATATATGTAGCTTGCTTTTGTATTAGCAAGTACTTATGCAGCGATATCTCCAGAGGTTTATTGGAATATAAAATTGCCGAATACTCAAATCCCCAAAGTCATCAAAGATTTCCTTCCTCACTCAGGTATAAAATGAAATTAATTGTATGTGTTTATATTTTAAGAATAGTATTACGGGCATACTTCAAACTATGAGAATTCTCATGATTTTCAACAATTTATTGTGATAATGATTTTACAGACGGCGTTATTTCTGAGTTTAAACAAGAAAACACTAAGAAGAAAGTGTACTATGGTTTAAGTGGATATATTCCCATTAGCTGGCATCATGCTGCTAATTCGGAGTTTCAACGTTTCGTGCTGGAAAAACCCAGCACGAATCGTGCTACTAACAAGAATCTGATCAAACAAGTAACTGAAGGAAGTGGTTTGAAGACTAATCTTAATTATGATACTTTGAAACAATACTTCTTTTTAGAGAAGGACTTGGAGAACGGGAAACTTATCGAGTTTCCCTCTTTCCTAAATAAAAACGAAGCACCATTTTTACCTAGACATTTTGTTGAATCAATTCCCTTCTCGATGGAAAAATACCCAGAGATCCTCAGCCATTTCTTAATCGATAGTGAATCAAAGGATGCTCAAACGATTAAGAAAACAATTAAACTTTGTGAAGAGTCAGAAGTGAAACATAAAGAGAAGAAAACTTGTGTGACTTCTTTGGAGTCTATGGTAGATTTCGGGTTATCTGTACTTGGGACAAACAATGTCCTCGCGATTACTTCTGAGGTACAAGGGGAAACTCAAGCATCCCAACAATACACAATTGAACAAGTTCAACAAATATTTGATGGGGATAACATGGTTTGCCATAAGCTTAACTACGCGTATGCTCTACATTATTGTCATGTTGGAGGAAGTACAACAACATATATGGTATCTATGGTTGGTGTTGATGGAACAAAAGTGAAAGCTGTATCAGTGTGCCACAAAGATACATCTTTTTGGAATGCACACGCGATCCCTTTTGTAGCTCTCAAGGTTAAGCCTGGAACTACGCCAATTTGTCATTTTCTTCAAGATGATCAAATAGTCTTTGTACCTATCTAAATAGGCTACCAAGATGCTACTTGGAGTTATGAAATAAGCGTTCAGACGCCATCCTAAATTGTTCTCTAAGAGTAGTCGTTTACCTTTCTGTGTTTCATGTGTAATGTATCTTTCTCTTTATAAATAATGGAAATGACCCTTCGCTTCATTTTACTTTTTGTATGATCGCCAATGATATCATGATAGTTATTGATTGCTAAACTTACTAATGAAATGTATGCCACAGCTAATTTATGTTGGTGAAGTAGTGGATAAATTTAAAATTTCCTTCAAATCAATGATAATCAGCTTTCTGTGATTTTATCGCTCTCATACCTTTTAGACCAAAATTGTTGGGAATTAAACACACAACACACACAAATAATCTAGAGAAAAGAGAAACGGAACGCAAACGGGACACACAAGAATTTAACGTGGTTCGGTTTCCCTACTCCACGACTGTAACAGGAGGATTTTTATTTCACTTGTGCTGCATAAGAATTACAAATACAAGGATCATATTTATAAGAAAACCAAATGGTTAACCTAGGGTTTCAGTAATGGGTCGGGCCGGCTCACAAGCCTCCACAAAGCCCAACAATCTCCCACTTGGAGGCTTGAAGAATTTCAACTGTCATCCACTTAGAACACTTGTATGTCTAGTAATCTTTTTCAACTCTCTCCTGCTACAGCGGCCTTCTCATCAGTCAACTGAAAGGCCTGTTGAAGCTCCCCGAAGCTTCAACACATCAGTCACGGCTGAAACTGCCCTTGACTCGTCCTCGGTCCCTACCGGCTCCCACTTGAGACACGAACTGCCGGATCCTAGAACTCCCTGAGAACAAACACTCTCCATACTCAGCAAGAAATTTTCTGGAGACGTATCAACAACTGGAATACTGGTTCTCTTGACCCACTGTCTTCTAGGAGCCTTGGCTGAAGCACGGCCGGTGCTCCCACTGCCACAAACGCCTCTGACTGGTCTTCCTGAACCTTTCCTTGCTCGTTCATCCTGAATCTGACCTGTGGCTCTGGGTTTCTTTCTTGCAAAGACAACCTTCTTCTGCCCAAGAGATTCTGTGAACCAGACTTTGTTTTTCTTCTGAACTGGGACGGTCACTCCCTCAGACGGTAATCCGACAATATACAACGATCCTCTTTTTGTTCCACGAGCCATGACAAGATTGCCCCTCACGACCTTCCACTGCCCATTTCCAAACTTCACATGATGTCCCTGTTCATCCAACTGCCTAACAGAAATCAAACTTTTCATCAAGCTTGGAACAACTCTGACATCCTTCAAGGTCCAGAAACCGACTGGCGTCTTCAGCACCATGTCACCCATGCCCGTAACATCAAGAGCTCTATCATCTGCAAGCCTTACCTTTCCAAAGTCTCCAATAACCAGATTCTGCAATGCTTCACTGCTGTGGGTAGCGTGAAAAGAAGCACCAGAATCCATGACCCAGGAATCCACATTGCTCTCCGCGCAACAGATAAACAAATCCTCGTCGGCGCTGTCTTCTGCAATGTTGACTTGTTTGTCTTTCTGGCATTGATTCCTGAAATGCCCCACCTCCTTGCAGTTCCAACATGTTACACCTGAGCCATCCCGAGCCTTCGACTGGCTCCTTCTTCGGTTTCTGCTCCCACTACCTCTGTTATTTCCTCTGCCTCTGACGACGTTTAGCATATCACCTGATGATTCTCCAGAACTCCTTCTTCTGACATCCTCGCCAAGAACGAGATCACGAATCTTCTCAAAGGTGAATCCATCAGGTCCCACTGAACTGGCAACTGCTGTAACCGTTCCGGACCAACTGTCAGGCAATGATGATAACAGTAGTAAAGCTTGAACTTCATCATCGAACTTAATGCCAACTGACAAAAGTCTGGCTAAGATCGAATTCAATGAGTTGATGTGCTCGGTAACTGAACTGCCTTCCTTCATCTTTGTGTTCACTAACTCTCTAATCAGAAAAATTTTGTTTGCTGCAGATGGCTTCTCGTACATGTTAGACAAGGCTTCCAAGATGCCTTTCGTTGTCTTCTCCTTAAGAATGTTGAAGGCAACATTCTTGGTCAACGAGAGTCGGATAACTGAGATAGCTTTCCGATCCAAACCTGCCCACTCTGCATCAGACAATTTTCCTGGCTTGTCACCCAACACTACGTCCAAATCTTTCTGAACCAGCAAATCTTCAATCTGCATCTTCCACCAACTGAAATCTGTACCATCGAACTTCTCAATTCGGAACTTCCCATCTTCTGCCATCTCAAAGGACTAAATGAGATACTCGGTACAACTTCGGTAATTCCCTTAATGGCGTCTTCAGACAGCGGGCGGCGATTTGGACGATGCTCACGATCTGGACGCTCGCGGCTGGATCTGAGGCTCCTCGACGCGGCGGCCACTGGACGGCAGTGGCGTTCTCTGCCTCGCTACTGCTGCGTGGCTTTCTCCCTCGCTGGGTTACGATCTGCTGCAGATCTCCTTTGATCTGGGCTGCCTGGTTCGCGGCGGCTGCTGCTCGCGAATGGCGGTTCCAGATCCTCGGCGTCTTGCACGGCTGTAGCTTGCAAACGGCGGCGGCACACTCCTTGCACACAGTTCTTCACACAAGAACCCTAGGTGACAATTTCTCACAGTTTGTGTTACAGTGTTGTTGAAACCTCGCTCTGATACCAATTGTTGGGAATTAAACACACAACACACACAAATAATCTAGAGAAAAGAGAAACGGAACGCAAACGGGACACACAAGAATTTAACGTGGTTCGGTTTCCCTACTCCACGACTGTAACAGGAGGATTTTTATTTCACTTGTGCTGCATAAGAATTACAAATACAAGGATCATATTTATAAGAAAACCAAATGGTTAACCTAGGGTTTCAGTAATGGGTCGGGCCGGCTCACAAGCCTCCACAAAGCCCAACAAAAATGTCTTTGGCAAGTAGAAACCTCTTCTTCCTTTTTTGTTTTTGCTTCACATACTTGGTAGTGCAAAGTTGTTCTTTCCTTGATACACAATAAATGATGCTAGCTAGTTCTTATTTACATACATCAAAGTCTATGTTAATCCACTGAAATGTGATACTACTTGTTTGTAATGCAAAGTTTCCCTTATTTTGATACTACAATGTGGGATTAGGATCTAGATACAATGGTTTTTAAATAAGAAGAGGTTATAATGTTTTAGGGGTTGATTTTCAAGATGAAGTGGTCAAATGCAAATGAATCGTAACATAGTATGGGTTGTATAATTGTGTGTGCTTTTTGTGCTACTACCTTGAAGTGTAAAAAATCTTTTATAATTTGATGTGAGTCTGTAGAAGTTAAACTCGAAAGGAAAATGGATAACCTTAACTAATTAAATTATGTTTAACTTTTCTAATAGTAATAGACTAATAGTGATGCATTTTCAATTTGTTACTATCCCCTATCTTCTTTTTTTTTTGAAGAAATAATTCCATTTCTCTAATGTATTGTTGTTATCTATGTTGTTCATCTTGTATTTCTAACATACTTAGAAAGAAACTTTGAAGAACTTTGTAAGACACAACAAAGTTTAAGAACATTTTCATAACTAGAAAATTAAAATTAGTAGATAAACTAGAATCATAAACAGATTAAAAGAAATATACGAAATATTTTTCTCAAAGAAGAATTGTTATCAATTTGTGTTTAACGAATCTTACTGACATAATAAACTTTGCAGAAACACGAAGTTACCAAAGTTTAATGAACCAGTGAAGAACAGGAGAACAAAAATTGGTTCACAAATCTAAAATCTGTAACACATAGCAGAATCTGAAAAGACAGAAAGAAGATTAAGCCCACTGAATGCACAATGTCCCATTAAGGAAATTATTCCCCTCTAGTATCCGAGGTTTGTTTGGAATATGTCCCCAAGATAGAATGATCTCAATCACCAGTGTATTGATATCCAAAACGCTGGTCTCAGCGAGCCACTAAACGACAGTAAAGTACACCTAGATACTAGATTCAATAGTAGTAGAAGAAGTCCAAAAATTCTATATTTAAAATGAAAGTAAATCCCTCATTTTATAGAAAACAAAGGATAGTGCAAAAAACTTCTTATTGTGCCTTATCGGAAAGGTCATAAACCTTCAGAAAGGTCGTCATCTTTCATAAAAGTTACAACTTCTCATAAAAGTCGCAACTTTTCATAAAAGTCATAACTTTTCATAAAAGTCGTAACCTTTCGTAAAAGTCGCAACTCTTCAAAAAACTCGCAACTCTTCATTTTTCATTCACACCTTTTAAAACCCAACAATTCCCTGCATGAATGGGGAATGACTCCAAGACAAAGAAAGAACAAGTATGTGTACTTTACAAGCAAGAATTAATCGCATCTGGATAAGTAGGTTTCCCCTTGGACTCTCCGTAGTGAACATATGTTCGATATACTCGGTCAATCGATAGATGCGATATCTTTGAACCGTCGAGCCTTGGTGTATACCTAGACAACCATATGTCACACAATTAATCCTTTATCATTTATGGTTCTTACGATTGTGTTCTTTTAGCCATGAACACCTCTTGGTTTCATGAGTGTATAGAGAATAGGCTTTTGAGAATAATTCTCTTTGAAGCGGCTTAGACTTCACACTCACATAGGTGATTTCTAACCGTGTTATCGAGTAGATACACTATTTGGTCAACTGTACCAAACTTAGAAAATCATTGAAACCATTAAGCTTTATTAACCCATTAACAAGCCTTATGTTGTATCCTTGTTCCTAAGCATTGTCTTCATCATGAGAATGGATTGAGTTGATTGACAATGTCTAACCGTCATTCACAACATTGTTTTTCTCCTTAAATCTAGCTCTTGGTATCTCTAGTCTGCTAGATAGAGTTACCGCCATGATGACTTGTCCTAAGCCGTAAACCCATTCCCTTAAATGATCTTTAAACTTTCTCTCTAGTTAGGCCTTTTTGTAAGTGGATCCGACACATTATATTTTGACTTTAAATAGTCAATTATGATTGTCCCGACCCGCAAGTACACCCTAGAAGTTAGAGCGTCCTTGTGTCGTCACACGGCAAATGAGACTTCAAGAAGTCTCATCTAAGCCTCTCGTATCATTCATTGCATAATAAACATACTAAATAGGTAAGAATTTAAAACTTTCTTCACACACGAAGAACTCTTTCATAAACATTACACAAGCGGAAGACTTTCATATAAAACATTAAATCTTTACAACATCTACTTGAACCATCTAAACTTTAGAGTATACACCACTTGGGACTGATCCCGTACAAGACATAAAATAAAGACTATGACATAAGGGACATGTGGATGTTGTCCCCGAATAGATGAGGACTCACCAATACTTCATCTTCAAACCTTAGAAACCTATCCATCCTCCATGGCACGTCAAGACTTACAATTCTCTACATTTTAGTCAAAAAGGGAAAAGAAGGGGTTAGCACATTAGATGCACTAAGTATGGAAGCCATGCAAAAGCCATGAAAAAGGGACATTTAGTAAATAGCATACTTTTCATGAATTTCGATTAAAACATCATACTATAAGCATAAGAACAACATTTAACAACTTAGAAACACATACTAAATCATTTAACAAAAAGTCACATTTTAAGAGAACTTTCCAGTGAACTCACTTCACTGTTACAGTGAAGTTCTTCCACTTCACTTAGACATCTTCTAGCATGTAATTATCCCACTTAAAGCTATCCTAAGACTCACTTAAGTCACACAAAGAGAGACCACCCATACAACCTCTAGGCATGCCTAAATGATCCTCAAGACTACTTATGATGAGTCACATACACACTTACAAGACACCAACATAAAAGCATGAGATTCTCCTACCAAAGGTGCTTTTAAGTCTCACTTGAGTGAGTTGTGAAGCGACAACCCATACAATCCCTTACACACACACTCAAGAGATCCTATAGACTTCCTAGGATAGAATCATGCTCACATAATACATCAACGCATAGATGATATAACATTCTCCTTCCAAAGGCTATCAAAAGACCTACTTAAGTAAATCAAGAAGATAACGTCCATAGTGACCTCTTCAAGATTACCTAAGTAATCCTTAAGACTACCTAGGCTTAGATCATGTCCACATAATCAACCAACTTCCCTAATTAGAGTCATTCTTAAGACTTATTTAGGTAAGATAAGAAGTGACCATTCATATGCCCCCTTCATACCTTAACTAGACAACCCTTAACTACTCTAGATAAGTACGACTTCATTTAACATATTAGTTCATTTAAGACTTATTCACCACATAAAGAACATTTAAGTAATGGTCTTAGACAAGACCTGGGGACTCTCACTAACACCACATAAAGAACATTCAAGTAATGGTCTTAGACAAGACCTGGGGACTCTCACTAACACCTTCAAAGTCTATTTTGCAATGTCTAGATAGCATCCCACACCAACACTAAACTTCATAAAACATCTCTAACGCTAGTAAGTATCCCATATGATGAGAATAGGTAATAACCGACATAAACCATGGTAGCAACTCATGGAATCCGGAGTTCTAACCTACTCCGATGAGGTTGTTCTACTTGCCAAGGGTAGAACTAGGACACATCCAATGTAGGCATATGGTTAAGGAATATGAAGGGCATGCTTTATAATCTAGTCTCATACTTAACTAGAACTAATCCCCTTACCATACTCACTCGGTGCTAGCCATCGTTATCATAGAGTAATTCATATTAAAGGTTCACATAAAAGGGTTCCATAACAAGTTCATAAACCAATCACATTTACCCTACCAAAGAAAGGTCCACTAGGGCTACCACTAGGTTCAAGGTTTCACATAAAAGACCCTCTTAACATCATTCAAGGTCACATATTATCCATACATTCAAGACTAAAAGACTTTAGCATACATTCAAGACATCACATATTTATATTCATACAAGCATCAAGTAAGGGACACAAGTAAACCAAGACAAGACACCACATACTTCACCTTAACACATATTACTAATCATTCTACAAGCACATAGGGATAACCATTATCATCTTTAAGTCATCCTACACACTACCATATCATCATCAATATAACTATTATAGACTTATATAGTCAAGTAGGAACAACAATACATCAACCCTAAGACTACACATAGAAGCACATAGTCATAGTTTATATGATTTCCTAACATACATAGAAAGAACATATAATATAGATATACTCATACTTCACATAAAATAACTATACAAAACATCATAGTAATTCAAGTAGTGGCGACAAGGCCATGATCATCATATTGCATAAAGTAACACTGACAAGACCTCATCAATTCACATAGCACGGCCACCATAAGTGGACCATACCAATCACAACATTGAAGTCTAATTAACATTAAATAAAAGGAATTCCATCTTACCACTTTGATTCCAAAGCTAATTCATCCAATTCGATACCACAAGGCCCTTACCCATGGCCATGAATATCAATTCAATTCATAAACTATAATAATCAATGAAATATAAGTCAATTCAAAATAGATTTATCAATCTAAAACCAATTAGATATCAATTGAATACAATTCTTACATCATTAGAAAGCCCATAGAAATCTACACTAGAATCTATAAGCATTAAGTCAATATCAATTCAATAAGCTTAGCATGCAATAGATCTGAGGGTATTAATTACTAACTTAATCAAATTGAAACAGACTATACACCATACATACATAATCTATACATTAATCAAAAGCCCATAGCAATCTACACATGAATTCATGAATATCAAAGCATAATCAATTCACCCATATTTTAGTGAAATTTAGAGATTTGAGAAGATCAAGGGTTCATGGAGAATTTAATTGGAAAACATCAATTATACATCAATTTCATCATATATAAACGTTTGGAAACCATTTATGGAAGAACCCAAGACTTAGAGTAAAAATTGGACTTTTTCATCTTTTTTCATCTTTGAAAATCATCTTTGAAATTGGCTCTAAAGTGATAAAAAGCCTTAGATGAAGAACTCCCATAACTTATTTGAAGAATACTAAGCTAATTGAGTAATAAACTCTATCGAAGACCCATCTTCAAGCTCCATCTTCACTTTGAACTCTCATGGAGGTTTTTGGAGGAACTTTTGTAGGGAATATGTTTTGATTTAGGTGTTAGGGTTATAATGAGAGTTTAATGACTTATATACTCTTCAAATAACCATAAACACTCACAAAAACCTTCCTCACATTTAATAAGACTTGGTGTGAATTTACAGCTTCACCCCTCAAGTTAACAGAAAGGTGGCAGAAAAACAGGCAGCCCATCGACGGATGCATCGATGGTCCGTGGTCTCACCCACGTCCCGTCGATGAGGGTATCGTGGGTTGCACCTTCAACTCCCCAAACTGAACTAGAAGTGAATCCATCAATGATACCCATCGACGGGCCGTTGCCTGGTCGACTGGCCGTAGTTTGGGTCGTCAATTGCCACTACCTTGCAGTGTTGAACTCCAACATTGGGGTCCTCCTTTAGGGCCCCTTGCGGGTCCTACACAGAGTCGTACCCGGACGTTTACAACCCAAATATGTTTTTATATGAGTTTAGGACCTACCACATAAGTTTCATATAAAACAAACACGTAAAACTCGACGAAAACATACATAGACACCCAAGGTTGTTTCAAGACAAGCCTTTCGAACATCATGGACGTTCTTGGACGTTTGACCTCCAAACTTCAAGAAACTTGAAACACTGCCTATATATACTACAATAACTCATTTATGTACTTTATAACCTCATGAATCACACATAAACACATAAAATCACATATGAGACACATAGGTGACTTAGTCGTCAAACATCTTGGTCGTCCCTTGACGTTTGACTTCCAATGCACCTAAAATCTTAAACACTGCCTCAAACCCACATTATAAACCATATTATGACATTATACCACTATTACAACCATGTTAGGCTCTATCTTTACCTAAGTCATTTTTGGGGTCTTGCAATGGTAATTCCACTAGAGAGTAGTTTTCTAACAGTATCATGTTTATGTCCTATATGACAAGACTTTCCGTTATACATCATGCTTCATGTCCTACCTATTGCATCTTGACTATCAAAGTGTATGTATAGTAATGCCAATAGTTTGGTCCAAAAAAGAATATCTATTAAGAAATCTCGGAGTCTTTCAACTTATTCACCGACCTTATCTTGAGTACCTAGCTCAAAGATTATTGTAGATCTAGCGATACATGTCTATTTTGAAATATTTCCAAGAGACTACTTCTCTACCAAGAGTAAATATATATCTTTTCGTGGATTTTACTTCATTTGTCCGGGATCAAATTTGCATCAATATATCCTTTCAATACTGCTGGATATTGTTATAATGCAAGACATAGTATTAAGTAATTTCTATTACTCCAAAAGTCTATTTATTTTCATCTAATGAGTTTGATTGGGATCACTTGTGAACCGACTCAGTTTATTATTAGCAAGTGCTGTATCTGATAGCGCATACTTTATGATATACATCATACTTCCCAATACTCTAGTACAATCCAATTGTGATTCACTTTTGCTTTCACTCTTTTGAAATGCAAAGCTCACATTTATTAGATACTTGAAAATATTGACATCCAAATATTTGAACTAGTCAAGTACCTCTTCAATGCAATGATGCAGTGAAAATCTAAACATTATGGAGTTCTAAGGATTCTTATACCTAAGATCGCATTAGCAACTCCAAAATTTTTCATTCCAAACTTTCTTTCTAGCATACATTTAGTAGCATTTATGTCGTTAGTGTCTCTATTGATGATCAACATATCACCAATATACAACAAACAATGACCTTGTGATTTTAATGTGAATACATTTATCACTTCCGCCATTCTTAAATCCATTTGCAAACATGGTTTGGTCAAATTTTTTATGTCATTGTTTGGGTGCTTATTTTAGTCCATAATGTCACTTAACATGTTCGCACACTTTCTTTTATTTACCAGGAACCACAAAACATTCGGACTGTTCCATGTAAATTTCTTCCTCCAATTCTCCATTTAAGAGAGTTGTTTTCACATTTATTTAATGAATTTGGAGGTCATATACCACAACTAATAATATTAGCATCCGAATGGATATAATTCTTGTTAATAATGAGTATATATATCGACAAGATCAAAACCTTATTTTGTCTAAAGCCTTTAACACAAAGTCTTGCTTTTTGTTACGTCAACAGTTCCATCAAATTTTATTTTCCTTCTGAAGATTCACTTTGAACCTTTTTCACTATTGACACCATCTTTTCAAAGGATGAGTCTACAAAAGACACACAAAATGTTTTAAAATCATATTCGAAGGGAGTAAATGTCCTGTGAATCACTTTATTAAGTACATTTTCCTTTTTCCTTTCAAAAGTATTTTAGACCGTTCAATAGACTATTCAAGTATATTTTTACAGTCCACAGTCACCCTAAAATGGATATGCTACGTAATGCTTAATGTGTCTAGAATGCCAACGATTAGACCGGGTTCACACGAATTGATGCGCATAGAACCAGACCTCGGAACCCTTGCTACATCCAAGCCAACTAACTTAGGGAGTTATTTGATATAGGAAAGGTTGGGTACAACCATGTAGGGCTCTCGAATATGAAGATTTACTTGAAGGAGTCTTTACCGGACTTAAAAAGTGAAAATCTTAGGTTTGGAGGGTCTAGGGGTAAAATGGTCTTTTTCCAGGATAAGGGTAGTATAGTAATTACTCTATATATATAATTAATTATTTAATTAATAAGGTGAAGGGGCATTTTTGGGAGAGAGGGCCGAAATTGGGCTCTTGAAGTGAAGTCTTGCTCCACCCGGGTTTGAACCTAGGTGGAAGCAATGAATTAAATTGTTTTTAATCTAAGTTGGTACATTGATGTAATTAATTTATATTTATTATTTATAAGCTGATTTTAAATAAAATTAAATCAGATTTTTAATAATCAAATAAAACCTTATTTGACTAAGTCCTAAACTAGACTCCTTAGCCTAAGAAAACTCTTCTCTCCCACGCTCATCTCTCTCTCACGTCTCTATCACTCTCACTCACGTTTTCTCTTCCAAATAACATACAAAAACAGTAGGTAAACCAAAGTTATTCACTCTTGAAGAACTCACATCGAAAAGTATAAACAAACAACTAATCAAACGTGTTAGGCAAATAGAGGGTTTTTCCGTAAAGTTGGTGTTAAAGATCTTGGATTTGAACGTGTGTTTGGAGGGGTTATTTGAGAAGCAAGTCGAGGTTTGAACGTCAAAAAGGTATGGGTTCTCTTCTCTCTTGGTCCCATTCCCAAGAGACCCTTGAAGGTTCAGAATATTCATTCTGAAAACTAGGATTGTTCCCCTTTGCATATACCTGTCATTAGCTCCCATTGAATAATAGGTTGGTTATGTTTTCTGGTAGAAAACTAGGGATGAAATGTGTTTTCGTGATGATTATGTGTTTATATGTATGTTTGGTATTATGTGACTTATGTTGATGTTTCCGAAAATGTAACTACGTGTGTATGTGTGTGTTGCCGTGGCTATTGTTCATGGTTTAGGACTTGAAATAGCATGATAGTTCTTTATATTTCATGTGCACATGTTGATGTAAATGTCATGTTCATATGAGTTGCAATATGGCTAATTTGAGGGATAATCTCTTGGCTAAACGAATCCATGAAAACGTACCTAAAATATTCTAAATGCACTTCGAAATTCCCTTAAGAACTAAGGTGTAACTTGATGAAAGGATGTTGAAAAAATAAAAGAAAATTTCCATCTTCTAGTGATGAATTTCGGTCAGCAAAGAGGGTTCAAAATGTTGAAATAAATAAATTAAAACAAGTGAGGTCATGGAGTATTGAACCCGTGACCTCACCATGTTAAAAACCATGAAAATAAAGAAGTAAAAAGAAATGGGGTTGAAGGGGATTCAAACCATGGTATTGGCTGGAAAATGTAACTTAAAAGAAAAAAATAAGAAATGAGAGGAGTGGGATTCGAACCCACCACCTCTAGGCATTGAAGGAGAGTAAAGAAAATGAAAGAAAAGAAATGTGAGGTGTGGGAATCGACCCACGACCTCTAGACAGTGAAGGATAGTCAAAGGAAATGAAAGAAAAGAGATGTGTGGCGTGGAAATCGAACCCACAACCTCCTAGGCAGATTTAAGGAGAAAAATTAAAAGAAATTAAAGAGGGGCTGTGGGGGTTCGAACCCACAACCCCTCGGCCAAAGGAGAGAAATTTAATAGCAATGAAAATAAAAAGTAAATGAGGTTGTGGGGGTTCGATCCCACATCGTCTTAGTTTCATTAAGCAAAAAATGATAGAGATAAGGGAAAAATAAAATGAAGGCATTGAGGCTCGAACTTGGGTCCCCAAGCCGTATGGATCAAACCCAAATGAATAAAAAAAATGTAAGTGTTGTTCAAGAGATTTGAAAATCGGGTTCCCTTGCCCAAATTCCATATTGATACATAAGTCATACATGAATTAAATGTTCAAGAATAATGCTGCCTACTTAAATCAAAATCGAGATCTTGGCATACATACAAGATGCATAAGTCTTGTATTACATAATCTTAGGAAGATACGAGTCACTTAAACGTACTATGAATGAAGCCTCATGGCTTGTATGTATAGACCCATAAGTCTAGCATACGTCTAAAAATAAGTGAACCTAAGATGTACGCAATGAAATGATGAAATGAATAATGAAATGATGAAACCCTAGAAGGGTTAAGTAAGACTGTGAAACACACTAAATGGCCAAGTGCATTGGCATGTGATGAAATGAACAATGAAATGATGAAATGAACAAAGAAATGATGAAATGAACAATAAAATGATGAAATCCTAGAAGGGTTAAGTAAGAGTGTGAAACACACTAAATAGCCAAGTGCATTGGCATATATTGGCATATGATGAAATGAACATTCACGTAAAATGGGGTGAGTAATTATGAAGAGCAAATGTGTTAATGCTAATGAAAGTGGTGACAACATGATATGAGGCTAATGTAAAATATGAGAGCATTCGCAAATGAGCCTAAGTAAATGTTACCAAAACGTACTCACCTATGAGATTGTAAAGTTAATGAAGAGACCAGTATCTATGAACACTCTAATGAAAGTATTGAGATTAACACACTTAATACTAATGATGAGATGATAAATCATCTATTGAGCTATGATGTCCTCATACTAGAAGCCAGCTTCTATGACGTATGAGTTGAATGTAACGGAACTTTATACTGAGCACCGATAGACTAGCTATGAGTGGTGATGCCTTCTTTCGGGAAGGGCGGTGGTTCATGTAACTCTCATGAGATGAGACTGTCCATCATGCCAGGTATGGGTCTCCTTATATGTTCTAGTCTTCGAACCTATATTGCCAATATAAGGATCTGGCGGGGTTCAATCCCATGTACGCTAGCATGTTTTAGGTCACTTTGGCCGGTGATTCCACCTCTTTTAGGTGTGGGGTTTCATGAAACTGGATTTCATGATGCTCACATAATCTATGTCGGTTAAAGTTAAAGTTCCCAATAAATGAATGAGGCCAGCCTCAAATGATGCACATAATGAAAAAAATGATACCAAAAGTGTTAGGATAGTAGGTGAGTTAGATTCAAGTAATGACATTAGTTCATTCTTGGTCATTGCAAAACGAACCTGATGAAAGTATTGAAATACATCCTAGGTATAACTGGTGTTTACACTGGCCCATGAATGAATGAAATGAAGTACGTATGAATGAATGAAGCAGACTCTGAGTTTGCTAAAGCAGACTCCCTAGTTGAGGTCCCATATGTTGAACCGTCATTTTTGGGAAGTCTCAATGTCAAGTCAATGATTCCAAGGTCTCATGGCATACAAATGAATGATATGAACAACGTTATGTGTTATATGAATTATGATATATGCTATGTCTACGCTGTTGTGTGCTTTGTACAAAATGTTAAGTATGATGATGCATGTTACTATCATGGCATAACTTTCCTAATTTAAATTTATAAAGGTCATAAACTTTCTTAATCAAAATTTGGAAAGCTCACTCACTTTCCTAATCTCAATTTGGCAAGTCCACTAACTTAACCTTCTATAATTATGTTGTTAGGAAAGAGCTATTCTTACTCATGCATGTCCTTTGTGTGTGCTTGCATGTACCCATACTTAGTACAAGTGTGTACTAACCCTATACAACTCTACAACTTTAGGTGCAGGCACATGTGGACGCTAGAGCTACAGGATCGACACTGCAACTATTCGAACGTCGCACATTCATCTGGACTTGGTAGACCCTCGTGATTTAGAGTACGCTTGACCATTTACATTCTAGCTTAGTTTTAGGATTGAGCTAGTGGAGTATGTTTCACTAGCATTTTCTTTCCCATTTTGTTAAGACATTGTATTGGTGCTATTTTGGCAAGTACATCTTTATCGTTATAATAAACTGTTCCTTTCATTTGATGATCTTAATGTTAGATGGTTGATGGTGAACAATTACGTATGTAGTAGAATGTTTTAGTAATCATGTTAAGAAACAAAAAGTTTTAAATTTTCTGCTAAAAATAACCTAGATGATGTAATAATGACGTAAGTAGGCTTGTCTGTGACCTCTGAGAGGTCAACGACGCCTGTTTCTTCTAGGGTCTATATTCCAGTCATGACACATAAGTCCTATTTAAATTATTTTAGGAATATGAACTTGTACTATGGCTAGACACCCCCACACTTTGAAATGTTTCAGGTTGGATTTCCTTCCTTTGCATTTCTCAAATGGAATAGACTATGTCCTGAACAAACAAAATTGCTTTCTTTCTGAAAAGACAACTTTTGTTGCTCTTTTTGGCAGTAAGGATAGTTCTTCCACACAAATTTGTGGTAAACCCGAACTTAAAAATAATTCATCCATAATACTTTGAACGTTCAATTTTTTCTTAGATTGAGGTGAATAGGATAGTAGTTTGATGGATAATTTCACTTTTCAAACATATGTTTGCAAAATGAGATTTATACTCTCGATCCCTATCATTTCTTATATTTTTCCTAAGTGATTTTCAACTTCAATATTATATTTTCTAGATGTTTGTATTGCTATATCCTTACCATTCAACAAATAGACATAGTAGTTTCTAATGCAATTTTCAGTAAAATTAACAAGATACTTTTTCTCACCATGAGATGGTGTTGACTTCATATCACAAATGTCAGTGTAAATCAATTCCAAGGATTAAAATTCTTTTCTACAAATAAGAATGCTCAGCATACTTAGATTCCACAGAAACTTGACATTTTTATTTATTGCACTCAAAGTTAGACAAAACTTCTCAGATAATCAGTTTTCCTTAAAAGGTCTTGTAATTGACATGTACAAGTGCTCATGTCACAAACTTTGACTCAAACAAGTAAAAACTAATAAAAATATTGAGTTTGAAAAGCTCTTCGCGAGGTACCTCTTTTCTCACTAATATTTTGTTCCTATTTCTTACAATTTTGTGTGATACAAACATTGTTTAGAATCATTACCTTGTCAAATGTCCTTTTCAGAAGGACCTTTACATAAATATTAATTTGATTGTTATAAAACTACCCATGAACAAAGTTTCATCGGTTTTAATAAAGGCAATACAATCCAAATATTTCTTCTACAAAAACATAACAAATGACTATTCACCAATATTCATGTCTATGCAAATACTTTTATTATAATAGACATATCTTTTCATAAAAAATCACAACATTTTAAGTGACACTTTTTCATAAAAGAGCACAATTATTTTGAACAAGTATATATATAATTTGGTAGTTTCATACTAGTCACACCATATTCTAGTAATAGAGAAACTCAACAACCACAATACCAAATATACTCCAAAAATTTTGTGGGTCTAACACAATACAAAAGTATCATTGAATTTCGTATCTTTTGCTCCAAAATTAAATTAGACACAAGTCTAATTTCATTTTTATCGTAAGTAAAGAACCCACACATTTTAAATGTGATCTCAAAAATATTTTTGAAAAATAGGTTTTCTACATATTTTCCCTGAAAATTAAATTGTCATTGGCAGTATGAAACCTCTTTTTTAAATATTATTTTACGAAAGAAATATGGAGTTTCAATTCACTTTGAAAATATTTACATAGTGTCGAAGTTCATTCCATATATAGAGGCATAAACTCACCAACTCTAAGTCACTGGTGTTTTTCCTCTATCACAAATAGACATAACACTTAGTATTTAGAATGTTTCTATATAACAGTTAAATTTATAGAATATCAAAAGTACAACAAAGACTTAGTAGGTGAAAATTTCATATTCTTAAAATCAATTGCATAGTCTAATTTATTCAGAGTAGAAAACTATTAAAGTTTTAATTCACAACAGTCACACATAATGAAATTCACAAGGAGTACAAAACTGTAAAACCTTTTTTTTTAGTATCTAAAAAGAATTAAACATATTCTTTATCAAACAAAAATTTTTTTCTTTTTCAAATAGCCTTCCAACTATACCATTTTGACATACTATTTTGTCAAACAAAAATGTGCATCTCTCATTTTGCAAGCTAATGATTTAAAGGCAACAATATTTGCCAAAAAGAATTCATTCCACAACATATAATTTGCAGATCTTTTTCCAAAGATACACATGATAAAAAAATAAAACTATTTAGAGAAAAGACATAAAGACACCATCAAAGTTGTCTCATATTTGCATAAAAACACCTAAACTTTTAAAGTGTCCTATCACACCACTAAACAACTATATATCGTTGTAAATTGACCATTTTTACTCATTCCGTCGTCTATGTGATGCGCGTGTTGCTCACTCTCTAGGTAACCCGAACCGACCCTTTTTTTTGAAGAAAATTCGTGAACTCCTTTTCATTTCATTTCTCAACTAAAACATTATAATAATTTTCTTAAGAATGTTGTTTATTTAGTATTCCTAATATACTTGGAACAAAATTTTGAATAACTTTGTAAGACACAACAAAGTTTAAGAACATTTTCACAACTACAAAACTAAAACTAGTAGAGAAACTAGAATCACAAACAGATTAAACAAAAATATGCAAAATATTTTTCTTAAAGAAGAATTGTTGTCAATATGTGTTTAACGAATCTTACCGACACAAAAAACTTTGTAGAAACACGAAGTTACAAAAGTCTAATGAACCATTAAAGAACAAAAGAATATAAATTAGTTCACAAATCTAATATCTGTAGCACATACCAGAATCTGAAAAAACAAAAAGAAGATCAAGCCCATTGAATATACAGTGTCCCCTTAAGGAAACTAATCCCTCTAGTATCCAAGGTTTGATTTGAAATATATCCTCCTAGGATAGAATGATCTCAATCACCAGTGTATTGATACCCAAACGGTGGAGTCAGCGAGCCACTGAGCGACAGTAAATTGTTGCCACCCAATTTTGACTCTCCCCAATAATAATTAATTGACGAGTTTCTTAATTCTAAAACGATTTGAAATAATTAGTTTTTATAAAGTTCAAAATATTTTGCGAGTTATTTTAAAGTTCTTATTCTTTTTATAATTTTTAGATAATGTATATGTTTTGTATAATTTTATATATAATTAGAACATTTTATTATTTGAAAGTTATCTCAAAAAGTTGCATTTTAACATTCCCTAATTTGATTTAATTTTGATTATAATTGCAATTAGTTCCTACTTTAAGTTAGTTACTTAATAATCGAGTCTATTGTTTTATTTTGTTAAAATTAAGAAGCTTGCCAGTCAATCATATAAATTCGTCTTATTAAATTATTATTTTTAACCATAACTCGTCAATTGAACTCAATTTGGTTAATAAAGCGGCCATTTTTGTGATTTATTTGAGCCTTCTTTTGAATTTGAGCAGCCTACTCTATGACCCGTATCAAATCACCCAGCCCGCTCTTTATAATATTCCTAACCCGACCCAACTCTGATTTCCTTGTTCACATGGAGAAACAGAAACAGGACAACATACTTTCAAACCCATCCAGCCCAACACCAAAATGACCCATTCCCATTCAATTTCCATTCTTACACATTCACTCTTTTAATCCTAGTCCAATTTAGTATTATATCGACCCGACCCATTTTCTTTTTCTTTAAAAAAATCCCAGATTGCCACGTTTGCAACAACTCCTTCAAGATAGAACGACAAACGCATCAGCATTTCCAGTGTCAAACAGTAGCAAATTCACGGCGTCCCCAGCGGTGTGCCTGAGCAATTCCGACGCGTTTCCACCTTCTTCACGCGAGAGCGAATTAACGGAGGCGTCATCATTAGACAGAAGGAGAATCACCAACGTCTCCAATGATAAAGGACGTGACTCCTTTCTTTAGGCTGGTACAATTTAGTAAAGTTTTTTCGTGATTTTGACTGCCATTCGTCCTTGCCACCACGAGACTGCACCACTTCGCTTTCCAATGTTGATTTCGCCATTCCTTCTTAGGGAATGGGTAGAAATCTGAGAAAAAGTTATCTGTCTAGATTGTTGAAGGTTTTTGATTTTTGAATTCCCAAGTTCATAGGCCTTGAACCAGAATTACTAATTTTTTGGATATATATACTTCCTCTTGTTCTCTGTTAAAGGGATTTTTTTAGAAGCAAGAGAGAAAGAAGCTGAAAATAGAAGAGGTACAGAGAGAAAGTTAGAGGAAATAATAGGAATCGGTCATGCTTTGAAAGAAAAGATACAAGAAGAAATTTCTTGCAACACTATTATATAAAAATATCGAGGATAGTTCTCTTGGGATCGAGAGTCTGATTTAGTCTTCGACTTTTTTGTTCCCAGCTGTTTATCGGAGTTATAGAAATCATATCGTGGTGGTGGAAGCTTGTCGTTCTGCCCATGTTGTCTCCATTTCACTGCACTTCGAAAGGTAACTTCGTTTCAGTTTATCTCCTCTATATTCCTTTATGTGTTGGATGTCTTCTTTTGTCAGTGTGAGTTCGTCTTATGTCATAATTTTTTAGATTTGTTTCAATTTATTTTTTCTGCGAACCAGTGATGGTTTCTGTGTGAGTTATTCGTTTTGTTACTCATTACCCTTTTCGATGAAGTATCTTTTTGATTTCTTCCTCACCTCGATCATACTTACCTTTCTTGATATTTTGTATGTCACTATGTTTCTCGCATTGTCGGTTGTGAGTCATGCTAATACTTACCCTCCGTGTCTAGTTACTCGTTTTAATCTCGATTTGCTTCACGCAGGTGAAATAAATTTGAAAAATGTTTATTTCAAGTAGTATAAATGTCCGCTTGATGTTGGTTTATTCCATTCCTTTTTTTTGATGCTACCTTTGTTAGATTTTTTCCCCGTTTTTTATGTCTTTATTCATCTTTGTTTCATGTTAAGCATGTCTAAAAAGAGTGATTGTCTTATGCATAGATTTATGTCGTTCTCAAGTGATGATGCTTGACTATTTCACTTGCGTTGTCTTTAAGATTAACAGCTCCACAACTTAAAATGACCTTGGAGTTCCATTTCCCCTTTGTTCTGTTTCTGCTTTCGTTTAAAATTGATTAATCTTCGCAAGTGGGGTGTGTGAGAATTTGATTTTTGTCGCCTTTATTTTCAAATCGTGACTATTTTTATATATGGCCTGCAAGACCATTCTGATGGCTCTGATTGCTGCCCATATCTTTGATTATCATTTTTTTTATTATATGTCAAAATGAGAATAAGCATGAATTTGAGAGCCAACAGAAGCCAAAAATAGATTTATTCATAATGTGCATGTTGTTCATATCTATAGTTTCTGGTTTGCATTTACTGGTGATTTCCTTGGTTGAATAATGCATTTACTGTAATTTTTCTCTTTTAAGTTACTAACCCTTACCTTTACTTCATATTAAGCATCATATTCGATGAATGGCTTAGTTATTACTTCACACCAATCGAAACTAGCCTATTAGATAGTATACCCTAAATCTATGTCGATGAATCTTTTTCTATTTACTAACCCTTTGGTCTGACAAGTAGCAATAAGGCGAGTTCTAACGTGTGCACTCGTTAAAAAAACTTCTAAACGAAAGAATTATTGATTCATGCAACAACCTATTTGAAAATTGTTATTTAGCTACGTTTATTTTGTTAATCACCCATGGTTCCCACAACACTAGTTGTGGATTTAGTTACCCATGCTTAGAAGAACACAAGTCATAGTTGATAAATAATAAATCTTGAACTTCCTTTGACAAATTTGAAGAAAACAGAAAGTCAACTTGAAATCACACAATTATCTTAAAACCAAATCCGGAAATTTGAATTAATGCCCAAGTTGCAAAGACAGATCTCCAAGAACAAAACTAAGAAACTAGTAATAGAATCCAACCCCAAAAACGAGGTTTTACACCCTATTTATATAAAAAAACAGAGTCCTAAATTTAAAAGATTTCAAATAAGGAAAGTTTGTCCAAAATGCGGCTTCAATTGATGATCCCCACAGACAGTTCGTCGATCAAACGACGGACCGTCGACTGCCTCCGTTAGTCCATACTTAGCATATTTTCTCAACTTTCACTTTGCATTTTCTCTGATCCAATCGACGGACCAACAACATGATCTGTCGATTCACCTACGGTCCGTCGATGCTTCTCGTCGGTCCATACTTAGCTTTTTCTTCAACATCGGGTACTGAGACATTTTCTGATCAAATTGACGTTTTGATAGGATGGTACGTCAATCAATACACGGACCATTGATCCTTCCGTAGCCCACACTTGGTCAGAATTCCCCGAGTTGATTCTAAATGCCTAAACCTGCAATCGACGGTCACCACCTATGGTCCATCGATGGGACGATGGGCCGTCAATGGCCTTTGTGGGTCACCTCTGCACTAATTCTTCACAGCCTTCTGTATTTTCGTTTTGGACAACTTTCCTGCAAAACAAAGATATAAACATATTTAAATTACTACAAAAGGCTCTGGACACACACCAATCTTAAGGAAAAAGCATTGAAAGTACCGTCAAACCATGGTACATCAACACCCTCAACTTAAATTTGTTTTTTTCCTCAAGTGACACACCATGACTCAACACAACACTTGGTACACTAGTATCCTCTTTTAAGCTTTTGCAATCACATGACTATAAATCCTAACTTTTTCATTGCTTTAGTGCATGTTTTCTACTCTTAGGCTTGATAGGCTTACTCATGTGGATAAGACCATGACACAAAATCACCATGCACCGACACCTCTATTTGTTTGTCTCTCGCCAAAGTACCAACTTTCCGATATTGCAACTAGTTCCCCCTCACTTTAAAAGATATCCTCCTTTTTTTGCACAATGATTTTAACTTTGAGTATAAGGATCTTTTTTCAACACTCACGCTCAAAACAAATTCACGTCTAGTTGGTACTTGTCGCCATAGGCTTGCCCTTATTTTCAATGCTTACGTTCACCATATTAAACTCTTAGGATCACGATATGACTTTCTTGGCTTGTAACGTAGGCTCAGGGTCAGGTATGGTACATATGGGTACATTTTAGTGACTTGTTATCCTCCTATTACGGCTAAGTGTTCTACCTCTTTCATTATCTATTATGACCTACTTTTTCTTGTCATCTTTGCCTTATTTTCTCCTTGCTTTCTATTTTTTGGAAGTGACTCTTACTTCATTTTGTTCAACACTCTCTCTTTCTTCTTTTTTCTCTTTATTCAATTGACAATTTTTACTGAGTCACTTCTCTTGTTCAATGTTTCTTTTATTTTCCACATTACTCTTTCCATACCCACTTTTTGGGTCATCACTCATAATAGCCAACCTCAACTTATGGCTTTGCCATGAGTTGAAATACACATTACCCAAAGTTGGGTCAGGGCCAAGACGAGGTCAGTTTCTGTATTAGCCACCCTCAACTTACGCTTTTAGCCTAAGTTAAGGTGCACATGTCCAATGAGGGACTATGGCCAACACATTTTACCCAGGGAAGATGAGTTGGCGAAGCAAATAAAAGTCTATTATAGGCTCAAAATATTTGGATAAAAAATTGATAATAATTTCATTTGGTTCACTTTCTTTTAGGCTAGATGTTTGCTAATTCGAACAAGCGCCTATGACTCTTTCCTAATTGTCTAACACAGATTCCTTTTGCAGGACCAACCGGGTAAGTTCTAGCTAGGTACTAACATGGGAATAATCAGATTTCCTCACACTCTTAATACCTCATTACACTATCAGATTATCTGTCACCTAGTTTGAGTGTTAGATTGAGGGTCATGCAGTGGGTGATTGAGGGTCATGAAGGTGGGTACATCTCTATGTTATGATTAGAGCCAACACGTTCAACATTAATTATACCTATTCATGCAAACACTTTTTTACAACGGGATATCATTCATGTTTAGCCATCATGCTTCATTTTTGACTTTCATACTCTGTATAAGTTACGACACATGCCGGTTCAGCAGTAAAGTAATCAGTCTCTTGGGTAAAAAGAACACAGGCAAGAAAATTAGCAAGAGAGGATCGTGAGTTGGGCTACTCAGACTTCACCCAAGCACTCACTTTCCATATACCCCACCCCTAACAAAAAACATGCAATTGTAAGAAATGTAAAGACAGCGTGGTAGGTGAGGCAAACTTGAGGCACATAGCGTCGATGATCAATAAGCAGACGGGTCCGGTTTCCCAGAACCCGCACCCTTAATAGTGCCTACAGTAGTCTCTACACCCTCAGTGGTTCTCTTCTCAACAACCTCCAATCTGCAGCTAGACGCTCCAGCAGCAAACTCTTGAGACCTCATCTGACGGGTCTCCTCATCAACCAAAGGGGCTCTCCTCGCAGCCTCATGATCTGTCCGCTCCTTCTTCCTAGCACGTGCCTCATCTCCCTCACTGGTACGGCTCGAATGGTGCCTCTTGGCACGCTCACGTGGCTCAAGCGGCGGTGCAGTGGGAGCAGTGAATAGTGCAACATGCACCGTGTCATCCGCTGTCTCAACTTGTGCAGTCTCAGGCTCGGGTCCTCTAATCTCCAGTATGCTGTCAACATTTTCCTGTAGACTCGCAAAAGCCTGCTGAAGAGTAGTCAAATCAATAGTGAGGGCTGGCCGTGCTATCACTCGTACTTCAAATGCATCTAGGCGCTGGTGGGCCTCTTGAATCTTTCACTCTATCTGCTGAGCGATCTTTTTCTCAATCCCATCCTCAGCCTCAGAATGGATTTTTGCATCCAATGATGGATATGATGCAGCAAGGTGTCCATCTGGGCCTGAAGCTTCTGGACCCTAACAATTGGAACCAGTGCTGCTGATGGTAGAGTAGACCAAGAGGAACTAGGCGCCCTACTAGTGCTAGAGGATGACTCAGCCGGGGTGGTATCGGTGGGCTTTGAAGTGGCAGGATCAGCCCTTTGGGCTTGATTTACCGTATCCTCCAAGTTCTCGCTCAGCGGCTGCAAATCAACTCTGGTCCCTTGCTGTGGTGCCACCACATTGGCCTCATCCTTGATGAGACCGATATTCACAATCGCGTTCGGAGTACGAAGGACATCACAGTGACAGAGGGCTAGCATCCCTACATAACTACAAAATCATACAGGCGAACGACTTAGTGCTAGAGCACTTAAAATCCCTCTCATAAATCACGAAAGATAGACAACCTCGCGAATTCGATCTGCAACCCGACTACCAGTGCTGCTAGTAGGACCACTCTATCCTAGGTAAGGATATTATCTGCTTCCGTGGGGGAAAGGCGGTGGTATACTAACAACCAGAAGAATTTGGCTACAAAGGTGAGGTTGGCCTTCTTGATAAGGCCTCTAGGGTCCAACCCTTAGTCTGCTCCCTTACCGTCAGTAGAGAGCTGCTGTGGAATCCACCTCTTGGTAGACTTTCTCTGATCTCTGCTTCGCTTAAACTAGCTACTCTTGACCAACTCCCACCTGTAGTCAAACTCTTGAGTGAGGGGAACCCTCACGACATCAATGGACCCACCGTATAGGAAGCGGTGGATGGAAGTAGAAAATAATGTCCATCCGACAGCCTCGAACTCGAACATTGGTGAGTGGGTCGTGCTTGGCGGGGCTCGACCGCCTGTCCGAAGCACCTCAGAGAGTCTCTACGTATGAGGCATAGGACTCTCGCACAATCTCCTCACTATAGGACCTCACACTCCTCGCCATCTAATCGAGCTGGTGGCAGGTAAATAAGCTACGAACCATAGGGACTGTGTGCAGGCTACCTATAAGAACTCGCCGCTCGACTATCACCAATCGAGTTATCACCCCTTATCATTCAACATCTTTGCATCCCTGTAGACCGGGTACTGGCCATTTACGAATCACCAGTTGGGCTCATTAGAAACCAGTGCAGGGACCTCATGTTGGGGTGCCGGAGAAGACTTCGAACTCCAGGCCTCATTAGACTAGGCATTGCGGGCATGCACATCTGGTATAGTGGATCCCTGTGATCTGAAACCAGAGGAAGTGGCCTTATTCGACCTCGTAGAGTGGGCCGACTCTGAATCTAAAGCATTCTCATACTGGGAGGCAGTGACTATACCGGATGCCTCCTTCTTGGGGGGGCCCGCGTGGTTGTAGCAGCTGGTGTAGGGGTCTGGGTGCCAGGGGCCACGTATTCCGAATCCTTCTCATCATCGTACATGCCAATCAACAGCCGAGAAGGTGCCACAGACTTGGACCTACCCCTATAATAAACGAGGTCTTGTTTCGGGTCCATAAGTACATTAAAAGCAAATTTTTAGTCACAATATAATCAAAATACACAAGCAAAATGATCAAAATAGAGCCTGGATACACAAGACCCAGGACAGTCCAGAAATGCACATTATTGGGAGACAGGCACTATCGACAGCTCGTCGATGAATCGACAGTCCGCCGATAGTGTCCGTTGGTGGACACTTAGAAAATTTTAGAAGTCGACATTCCACAGAAATCTTAGTTAAAAACGACAGACGTGCAGAACAGCCCGTCGACCAATCGACAAACTGTAGTCCACTTTCATTGTATAATACTTAGAATAATTCACAATTTCTCAGGAATCACAGTTTCAGTTAGAAATGACGGACGTGCAGAACGGCCTATCGATCAATCAACAGACGTGCAGAATGTACCGTCGATCAATCGACGGATGTGCAGAACGGCCTGTCGATCAATCGACAGACGTGTAAAATGGCCCGTCGATCAATCGACAGACCGTTGTCAACTTCTGTCATTCCAAAGTTCAGCATTCTAGATTTTAGCCATCGATGGACCCTATTGACTTTCTCTCAATCAATCGACTGTCCATAGACGGGGTTTCATTCTGTTGGTCAGAGATATGTTTTTAGGAATTGGTTTTAAACCCACATATAGACAATTTTAAGCACATCACAAGTTCACCCAACACGTAATAACAGTTGTAAGACCAATTAGTCATCCTTAGGCTTCGATTTTGCAAATTTTTATCACGGATTGTATGAGACTATCAAACCATAAGTCGGAAAATCAACAAGCATATTGAATAAACAAAGATTCCACCCCTAACCCATTCCCTTTCTATCATTATAAGGGACATAGAACCGAATATTAACAAGTTTAACATGCAAATTTGTCCCTAATTTAAGACCCACATAAAATTTATTTGTTTCCACAAGCAAATCAACGAAAATTCATTAAGCAAAGATAAATGAGATACCTGTAAACTCTAGTGGAGTTAATGAGTGGGTGATCTTGCAACACCAACCTACGTGCTCCTTTTCTAACACCGACCGGAGAACACACAAAGAAGGCGCACTAGAAACTGGGTTAGGGTTTTTGGATTTTTGAGAGTTTGGGAGAAGTGGAATTTTGAAGAAAATGGAAGGGAGAGATTATGAGAGTAAATGGAGAAGGAGAGTATTAATGGGAGGAAAACGGTTGGGGGGAATTCAAAAAGGTGTGGGGAGGTAACTGAATAGTTTTAATTTAATATAGCCGATCGGGTCGGGTCGCTGGTTTTTGTGAACTGACGATACCTCGGATCGTCGACTGAACCATCGATTGTGTACAGATTTAGACCAAAGTTTAAGACATTCCTGGGATCTACGAACACCATTAACGGTCCATCGATTGAATGACGGCCCGTCATTTGGTCCATAGATCTTTGCACCAGATCAATTTCTGCAGATTTCATAGGTCTGGTCCCTTCATATTGAACACCCATTAAGCAATTATTTTTTTATGCTTTTCTGGACACTTTTGAGACACGGACCCTAAACTACTCTCTGACCTACACACTAAAAAAATAACATATTAATATGATTTAACTAATAATGACACAAGAGATGCAAATGTTCCTAAATAGAAAATAAAAAACCTATTGTTGGATAGAAAATACACCTTGGGTTGCCTCCCAAGAAGCTCTTGATTTAACATCGTGGCACAACGCAAGACCCTTGATTGCTCAGACTTCATCAAGGTGATATGTCTAAACCACTTCATGGGCACTCTCCGCATGCCCTATGTAGATCTTGATTCTTTTCCCATTGACCGTGAACTTTGCACCCTCATTGTTCTCCAACTCAACCGCTCCATGTGGGAAAACTTTAGTAATAAGGAATGCCCTAGTCCACTTGGACTTGAGTTTGCTCGGAAACAAGCGTAGTCTAGAGTTAAATAAAAGCACAAAGTCCCCAACCACAAATTCTCGCTTCTCAATCTTTTGGCATGGTACTTCTTCTTCTTCTCTTTGTATATTACTGAACTTTCATATGATTTTAGGCGAAACTCATCAAGCTCATTCGGCCCGTTAAGTCTCGGTTCCACTGCTTCATTCCAATCCATCTTAAGTTTCTTTATCGCCCACATGGCCTTGTATTCTAACTCAACCGGTAAGTGACAAGCCTTCCCATATACAAGTTGGTATGAAAGACATACCTATGGGGGTCTTGTATGCAGTTTGGTAGGCCTAAAGAGAATCATCAAGCCTCCTTGACCAATTCATTATATTAGCTTTCACCTATTTTGACAGGATCTGTTTGATTTCTCTGTTGGACACATTCAACTTGCCCACTAGTCTGTGGATGGTACGGAGTGGCTACATTGTGGCGAACCCCATATTTCTCCAATATCCATTTGAAAAATTTGTTGCAAAAGTGAGATCCCTTATCACTAATAGTGGGCCTAGGTGTGCCAAATCTGGAGAAGATGTTGTTTTTCAAGAATGCGGTGACACTCTTCCCTTCATTGTTGGCAAAACAATGGTTTCTACCAATTTTGACACATAATCCACCGCCACAAGAATATATTTCATCGCATCAGAACTCACAAAAGGGCCCATAAAATCAATGCCCCATACATCAAACAACTCAATCACTAGAATGGGATTTAAAAAGGAGTTCTTGCCTCTTCGAAATTCCTCCATCTCTTTGGCACCTATTACATGCCTTGGCGAACTCATCGCATCTTGGTGAATGTTTTGGAAATAGTACCCACACTACAAAATTTTATGGGCAGTCAAGATACCACTATAATGCCCACCCACAGGCGAGGAATGGCATGCCTCCAAAACACTTAGCATCTCAACTTCCAGCACGCAACGATGAATTATCCCATCAGCACAACTCCGGTATAAGTAAGTCTCATCTCAAAGGAACTTTTTCATATCATGGATGAACTTTTTCCTCTGATGGAAAGACAAGTCGGATAGGTCTATATCACTAGCCAGATAATTTGCAAAATTAGCGAACCATGAAATCAAGTCATGAGAAGCATCCAATACACGTTAATCAGGGAAGGTATCATCAATTTCAAACTTTTCACCCAACTCTCGCACATCTTCATCCTCTAATCTAGACAAGTGATCGGCTACTTGTTTTTCAGTCCCTTTTTTATCTTTCATCTCAAAATCATACTCTTGCAATAGTAGCACCCATCTAATCAACCTTGGTTTTGCATCCTTATTTGCCATCAAATACGTCAAAGCTGAGTGGTTGGTATGCACTATAACTCTAGTGCCACGCAAATCGGAGCGAAATTTTTCAAAAGCAAATACCACTAAAAGGAGCTCTTGTTCAGTTACAATATAGTTCTTTTATGCTTCATTTAGGGCCTTACTAGAATAATAGATGGGGTAAAGGATTTTATCCTTTCTTTGTCCCAATACCATACCAAGAGCAACCCCGCTAGCATCACATATCACCTCGAATGGCTTACTCCAGTATACCAAAATACCCTCATGAACTATAAAGCTCCATTACAAAATTACCAAACTAATCCCTATCCCAAATATCAAACTCCTCGTCCTAATGTCCAAAACTATCGTCAGATGCCTCCTCTTCAAGGCATCTATGATCCCCCGTGTCCTAGATTTGAGAAAAAGCCCGCCAGAACTTTTATACAGTGCTTGCCGAAATTCAAACAAATGTGTACGAGCGTTTAACTGCGGCAGGTTATATCCATCCTTTCGGACTAAGCCAGTGGACACTAGCTCACGATTTTACAGACCTGATCAGAAGTGTGCATATCACTCCAATAACATTGGGCATGATACCGAGGACTGTATTAACCTCAAGCACAAAATCCAAGATCTAATCGACCAGAACGTGCTCTCTCTCCTGACATCCGCACCTAACGTCAACAATAGTCCTTTGCCAAATCATGAGAGCGTCAATAGAAATATCATAGATACGGAAGATGATTCGTACGTGACAGAGGCGATAATTCTGATCGTTCAGGATAAGCTGGAAAGAGTCGTTGCTTCTCTAAGAATCAAGGAGACGAAGGAGTTTGTGATTCTGACACCCGCGAAGGCTATTGCGTTGGTGCCAATAGAAACTCCTACTCGTCCAAGGTTTGTGATTGAAACCGCTTCTGCTTAGGGTATGACCATATCTGGTAGATGTTATACTTTAGATCATTTGGCCCGTGAGGGCAAATGAAGGACCAAGGAAAGAGGCCATGAGTAAAGGCGAAGCTGAAGAACTCTGAAGAAAATTGTAGCCGAAGGACTATTCTATCGTTAAGCATTTGGAGAAAACCTTGGCTCAGATTTATGTGTGGGCCCTATTAATGAGTTCGCAGCTACATAGGCAGGACTTGATGAAGGCTTTGGATGATACATATGTTCCCGTGGGCACCAGCAGTGACAATGTAGTGGCCATGATCAACCGGGTCATCCGAGGATATCAGATCAGCTTCTGTGATGAAGGGTCGGGTATCAATATTTATCTGTTGTGGACTCTGAGGCAGTTAAGGTTTGATTTGGGAAAGCTTGAACAGAACCAAGTCAATGTAAGAGCCTTTTATGGAGTGCAGAGAGGCACACTTGGAGTGGTAAACTTTGTCATTCAGATGGGTCCTGTAGAGTTCAACGCAAAGTTTCAGGTCCTGGACATGAACACTAGCTACATCCTTCTTCTGGGAAGGTCGTTCATCCACATGACTGGGGCTGTGCCTTCTAACCTTCACCAGCTGATGAAATTTGTCTGGAAGGATCAAGAATTGGTTATTCACGGTGAAGGAATCCACTCCGATGGGCATGCGCCAATCATAGATGAATTATCTCGAGGAACTGATTTCTATACGGTAGAGCTGGTTAATGCCACCGGAAATGATTTAGCTATGCAACCTCCTATGCCTTCTATGTATAATATGATTTCTAAGGTTTTTATCAAAAATGGATTCGAGCCGGGCTTTGGATTAGGAAGGAATTGCCAAGGAATTGTCGAGCCTATTCAGGTTCCCGCCAAAGAAGCAAGGTATGGTTTGGGGTACGTCCCCACTGATGATGAGGTGGAGATGAAAAAGAGTGGTGATCAAGCATTGGCTAGGCTGATACCTCATCTATACTAGTCATTTATGATTCGATAGTATGCCGATCATGATGGCCTTGGGGAAGGAATCTGGGGCCTTCTCGAAGTGATTGATACTGTCATAAAGGACGAGGTTGAGCTAGCTGTATGCTGAGCTTGGAGAGTAGCTGTAGAACTGGAATTACACACCATTCTTGATTCCCCGATCATCTTGGTAGAAGGACATTGTTTATGCATGTTTTTAAAATTGGTGGTAGTTTGGAAAAGGCCCGAGACCTATCATTTTGCTTTTTCTTTAATTTTTTGAATTTTTGAAATCCACCACCCGGCGTGATGTTTAAAAAGACAACATGGCCCTTTGCCATGGCCAAAGTTTGCATTATTGTCCAATTTGAATGAAAGCCTTTTTTATTTAAAACTCATCTATTTACTGATTTGATATATCTTACTTTCCTAACTTTGTCTGTTTATGATTTTAGTAATATTAATTTTAAACCTGCCAATGTTATGTTATGTCATGAGCTGAACGAAATAAATGAGGCAGGTGATGACGAGGTTGAAGAATACAAAGAGGAAAATGAGGTACCAGAATATGTTGCAGAGGAGTTTCAACAGTTCGAGAATCAGCATAAGTCAAATTTGGAAGAAACTATCTGTGAGACCATGAGTGTTTCAAAGAGGTCAAAATTAGTGTTCACTTGAATGAAGTTTAAAGAAAGTATCTGATTCATTTGCTTACTGAATACATTGATGTGTTCGTCTGGGAAGTCAGCGACATGCTAGGGCTGAGTATCAATGTGGTGTCTCACAAGTTTCCAATCAATCCACGGTTCAGTCCAGTGAAACAGAAGACTTGGAAGTTCAATCCTGAGTTAAGTTCAAAGATTAAAGAATATATCACCAAACATATCGAGTATCGATTAGTTGAAGTCACGCAATACCCGATTTGGTTGGCCAATGTTGTTCCGGTAACCAAAAAAGATGGGAAGATCAAAATTTGTGTCAATTATAGATATCTCAACGAAGACCAGCCTAAAGGATAATTTTTCATTACCAAACATTCATATTCTGATAGATAAATGTTCTACGAATGAAATGCGATCGTTTGTGGATTCTTACGCAGGTTATCATCAGATCCTGATGGACGAAGAAGATGCATAAAAAACAACTTTTATCACGCTTTAGGGTGTATATCATTACAGGTTGATGACATTTGGTCTCAAAATGTTGGTGCTACTTATATGAGGGCTATGACGACCGTATTTCATGACATGATTCATAAAAAAATCGATATGTATGTAAATGATGTCATAATCAAGTCCCGCGAGAGTTCGGACCACTTGAGGCATTTAAAAAGGTTCTTTGATCATCTGTGTGGTTAAAAATTGAAATTAAATTGAGCTAAATGTGCTTTTGGAGTGCCAGCCGACAAGTTTTTGGGATTTATAGTCAGTAGAAGAGGTATTGAGCTCTACCCTTCTAAAAATCAAGGCAATTCAAGAGTTACCTCCTCCGAAGATGAAGAATAAAGTGATGAGCTTCTTAGGGAGGTTAAACTACATCAGTCGATTCATGGATCAATCAACTGTGGTGTGTGAGCCTATCTTCAAGTTGTTGAAGAAAGATGCCTTGACAAAGTGGACTGAAGAACGTCAGACTGCTTTTGATGCTATCAACAACTATTTGTCTGATTCACCGGTGTTAGTTCCTCCATGAGAAGGGAGATCATTGTTGCTATATTTGTCTATCTCAGATTACACATTTGAATCTGTATTGTCACACCCGGGTCCTAGATCCTAGATGAGACCGGCGTTGTTAACCTCTCAGAGGTCGCAAATAAGCCTCTTCTTAGCTTTCTTCACAATCACACAGTTAAATTTAGCAAAAAATTTAAAACTTTTTAAATTTACTGAAGTGTACTTAGACTTCATATAATTCTTGCATAAGAGTGATATACTAACAACTCAAAATAAACAACCATATTGAACAATTGAAATGAAGAATTCATAATATCATTAATAGTTTCAATACTGACCTTAATACAAAAGCTTGAAGAAATGTTTGAAAGGAAACACTAGGTACAACATCCACTAGCTATGTCTAATATACTAAAGCTAGAGAATAAATCGTAGGCATCCTCGAACTGAAAAGGACCTACCAAAATCTGGAGGTACTAGTCCAAACGACTTTAACTGATCTTCTATCTTCTTCAAGGACCTACTCCTATGAAAATATTAATTTTATATAGGTTAGTACACACTTGTACTATGTATGGGTGTATGCACATAAACACATAAGGACTATGCATGATCAAAGAAAGCTCTTTCTATAGCAACATACCATTTTTGGAAAGTGAAGTCACTTCACTTTCCTAATTCGTTATTTATCAATAATGCTATGAATATTTCATATTTTCTGGCATTTATAGCAAACAACTCATTTCCTGTATGAACATAAGACGTTGAAATTATGAACAATATATTAGAACAACTCAAGCAAAATTTAATTATTTTCCCCCTTAGGCCGAGAGCTCCCTCTCGGAGACTTAGTTTATTTTTAGTCTTTTCTTCTTTTTGTTGTCTTTTATACTATTTTAACCTAGGAGTGCAATGATTCATTGTAGTCCCATTACTACAATGAATAAAGTAAGTAATCCAAAAGACTAAGGAAATGATTCGACTACCCTACTCACAGTTATTATTTCCATTCTTGTTAAATTGGGCATGAAGTCTTTATAAGCCAATCTTTATTGGTTATGCCCATTATTTGATGATTTGCTTAATAAAAATATGTTAGGGCATATATTCATACTCCAATTGATGAGTCATTATATTTTTCTCCCTTTAATGGCATAAGCCAATAACTGTTAAAACTTCATTCTTATCAAACACTAATGATGTGATATACTTATGCTTTTTCTTACTTAGTTCACTTTGAAATTACATTTCTTCTTCTTTGATCTCAGGTTCACTTTGAACATGATAGGTTGACTTAGGATACTCTTTTAAGACTTCCATAGGGATCTTACTGTGCAATGACTAAGAATGACTTACATCATTACTTAGTCTAACCTCTCCCTTTGGTCATCCTATCCGAACACCCCTCCTCTTCCTAGTTCTTTCTTTCTTTCTTTCTTTCTTTCTTTATTTCTTTCTTTCTTTCTTTATTACTTTCTTAAATAAATGTTTAGAATTTAACTGACACAGATCATGTGAGCTAACATGAAATCCAGTGTCTTCCCCTCACTGAAAAGAGGTGGTTCACCGGCCAAAGTGAAGTCGAATACTTCCTAGCTTTCTTATGTGGATCCACTAGCTAGTAACTTATGCTGGCGACGTAGTTCAAAGACTAGGAGAATTTGGAGACCATTATCCACCTTGGTGGTAGTCTCCTCTCATTAGGCTTACATGTGCTTGCACAAGCTCATTACTAGTGTATCAGTGCTTAGCTCAATTTATCATACTTTACAAATTTTAGAGTTGACTCATATACTATGGAAGCTTGCTTCTAGTATGAGGGATGCTTACCTCAATGGATGCCTTGTCATACCTTTCTATACTGAATAAATGTGAACTTAAATCTTACATTATCATTATGGTGCGAATAAGACATGTCTCACGATTTCTAACACCCTTTTATGTGAGTATCTTTACCATAATTGTTTAGGTGCAAGTGAGACTTGTCTCACTTCCTTTAACACCCTATTCTAGATAAATTTCATAACTCATAAGCTTTTAGTTATTTCATTACTCACCTTATCTTGTTCAATGTTATTTGGTAGTCTTGTATCATTTTGTATGAAAGTTATAAGGACTTATTCAATGTTCTACTATGTTCACAAGTTCATTTAGATAGGGTATGTTGGGACTTGTCCCAATCATTGGCATACCCTAGGTTATGAGTTCATTGAGTTACATCTTGTCAAGTCAATCTTTAACATGTATTTGGCCTTACAAGAAACATCATAATTTACACTGGCCATATAAGATTGGTATGACTTAGTCATTGGCCAATTCTATTACATATTTTGGAAATAATATTGCTGGCCAATTTATTGACATAAACAAAACTTTCACTTAACACTTGTCGTGATATTATCACTAGTCAAGTCAATTAACTTCATGTATATACTATAGTAATATCATCATTTTTAGCAAGCAAACTTTTAACATTTGATTATCTTATAAGAAAAATTCAGTGCTTAGTTTGGCCAAGCTATAAAGTTGATTTGGCATTGAAGATCCATTAACTATTTTGATTGTCATTCTTAGTTCTTCTTGGAAACATTGCATTCTAAACACTTACAAACATATCTACTGTAAACACACACAGTAATTGAAACCTTCATTCCTTTCAACAGTCAAGTGAATTTCATAAAAGACTTATAACAATTTCATCTTCTCGAAAAAAATTAGGCAATACAATATTTCTTATATTATGTAAATCATACTCTAATCATATGGATCTAACCAATAGGTCTCATTCGACATTATTAAATCACAAAAGCCTATACATAATGATTAGTTAGCACTACATACCGACAACATGCTCGAGATTTGCATTATACAAACTTCTATAATCGGAAATAGGGAGAACTAGGGAGATGAACCTTCGACAATTTCATTGGGAACAACCCTAGTTTCGATTTTCTTGAATTCAAAATGTTTGAAAAACCTCATGGGGAAATGAATCCAAGAGAGAAACCCATAACTTACTGTAGAATTGAATCTACGAAGATCACCCTTTACTTTGCACGAAAATCTTGAAGAATTGCCTTAAAATCGCCTAAGGAGAACCAAGAGTATTTTTCTGTTTTTCTTACGTTTGTTCACTATTTTTTAGTTATGGGTTTCTACTCGATAAACATGAGTCTAAGTCTTAGGAACTTAATATTGACTAATTCAAATTAGGCTAATTAACTTAAATAAATAAATAAATTAGCTAATTACCAAAATGTGCCTCCTAAATTGACTAAAAATAGGAGAGTATTTGACTTAGCCAAATTCTGAAAATTTGGTAAGGGTTTCGGGTTTGATCATGAATTTAAATTAATTAATAAAGTTGCTAATTTAATTAATTAAGTGACCTAGGGTAATTACTATAGTACCCCTAAGTCACTAGGACCATAACCAACTCCTTTGAACCATCCTAGGGTAGGTACTAGCATGTTTCTTTAGTTAGCTGCTCGGATGTTTCACCCGGTTAGGTCTTATGATTTTGGGCACACTAGTTAGTTCATTTTAGTTAGTCCTAGGTTAGTTAGCTAGTTAGGTAATTTAGTTAGAGCCTAGGATTGGTTAGGAAGCTCGGCCCACGTGGCTTGACCTGATGCGTGCCGGCCGGCTAACCACCCTAACCGAATCGGTTGGGCTTGGTTGCTTGGTATCTCGACCGGTAGCATATGTGCTTGTACATGTGTTGCCGTGCACTTTCCTAACCGTGCACTTTGTAGTTGCACTTGGAAAGTTCACTTCTTGTCCTAAGTATCCTCATTATGTCCTTGGGCACTACTTAATCTACATGATCATTTTAAATTATCACGTGCTATGGTTCTTAGGCTTGACACGTGAATGCCTCGTACCTAATGTGTGTAAGCTATGAATCAAAAAATTATCTTAGGGTTTTCATTGCAGGTAGAATTCCTAAAAAAACTTGGCTTGGAGCATTTGAACATTAAGTGTATTTTAAGTTACTTGTTAATACATATAAATTGACTAACACCCTTAAGCCAATATTCTCTAACATGACCAATATTAATCAATATTGAGCATTGGGATGCCTATGTACCCCAATACATATTCTTAAAATCTTATAGACTCTTCACTAGACAAGTAGGACTGTAACCAACCCATGTGGACCATCCTAGGTTAGGTACTAGGATGTTTCTTTAGTTAGCTACTCAGCTAGTGTCACCCGGTTAGGTCTTAGGATTTCGAGCACACTAGTTAGTTCATTTTAGTTGGTCCTAGTTTATTTATCTAGTTATCTAAGTTAGTTAGAGCCTAGGATTAGTTAGGAAGCTCGTCCCCACGTGGCTTGACCCGACGCGTGTCTGCCCCCTAACCGTTGTAACCGAATTGGTTGGGCTTGGTCGCTTGGTCTTTCGGCCGGTAGCACATGTGCTTGTACATGTGTTGCCATGAACTTTCCTAACCGTGCACTCGGTAGTTGCACTTGGAAAGTTCACTTCTTGTCCCAAGGATCCTCACTAGTCCTTGGGCATTGCTTAATCTACATGATCATTCTAAATGATCACGTGTTATGGTAAATGACCTCCACACTTGGACGCCTCGTACCTAATGTGTGTAAGCTATGAAATAATTTTTTTTTAGCTTAGAGTCTTCATTGCAGGTACAATTCCTACACAAGCTTGGATTGGAGCATTTGAACATCAAAGTGTATTTTAAGTTACTTTTTAATACATTGAAATTGGCTAACACCCTTAAGCAAATATTCTCTAACATGCCCAATATTACTAAATATTGGGCATTGAGATGCCTATGTAACCCAACACATATTCTTAAGAAGTAATGGACTCTTCACTAGAAAAGTACATTTTCTGAAATGTTACATTATCGCCCAATTAGGAACATTCATCCCCGAATGACACTACAGATCATTTTGAATCAAAGAGGGTATTTTTGAAAAACACATCAACATACTTGAAACTTTAATCTTTGTGAATATCTGATTCACAACTTACTCTGGATGATGTACATCACTCAAAGTTTATCTGAAGCTTCATATCTAAGATTGAGGAACTTCCTTCTCAATCTCACTTTAACTCAATGTACATCACAAGTCATGCGACACAAAAATCATGTCAAAGCTATACAAAAACAACATGAATGCAAGTGAGGGTAACGGGATCTCATGTTGGCCAAGGCCTCCCATGTTGCTCCCTCAACAAGGTGGTTCCTCCATAACACCTTTACGGTGGCAACCTCCTTGTTCCTCAGTTTCTTCACTTGGCGATCTAAAATTTCAACTGGAACCTCTTCATAAGAAAGGTTCTCATCGACTCCTAACCCTTCAACAGGAAGGAGGGATGCAGGATCACCTAGACATTTTTTAAGCATCGAAACATGAAACACTGGATGAACAGAAGCCAAGTCAGTTGGTAACTTAGGTTTATATGTATCAGTCCCTACTCGCTGTCTCATAAGGACCGATATACCTCGAACTCACTTCCCTTTCATACCAAACCTCATCACCTCTTTCATGGGTGATATATTAAGGTAGACTTTATCACCTACCTTGAATTCAATAGCCCTCTTCCTATTATCAGCATAGGATTTTTGACGGCTGACTGTAGCCAGTCTATCCCTAATCATTCTCACATTTTCCATAGCCTCATGTATGATCTCAGGGATAAGGATGGAAGACTCTACTACCTCAAACCACCCAACTGGGTACCTACATCTCCGTCCATACATGGCTTTAAAAGGTGCCATCCCAATATTGGAATGATAGTTATTTTTTATAAGAGAACTAAACCAGTGGTAAGTGATCATCCCAACTCCCCCTGAAGTCAATAACACATGCTCTCAAAATGTCTTCAAGGGTCTGAATGGTACGCTTTGCTTGTCCATGCGTCTAAGGATGAAAAGTAGTACTGAGCTTCAGCTGTGTACCTAAGCTCTTTTGGAAAGATCTCCAAAAGTGAGAAGTGAACTGGGCCCTCCTATCCGAAATGATAGATAAAGGGATCCCATCCCACCTTAGTATCTCATCAATATACATCTTAGCATAATCTTCGACCCTGTAAGTAGACTTCACAGGAATGAAGTGAGTAGACTTAGTCATACTATCAACAATGACCCATATGGAATCATGCAGTTTTTTGTCCTGGGCAGACCAACCACAATGTCCATATTAATAGCTCCTACTTCCATGTTGGTATATCAATGGGTAAGACCTCTAGGCTTAAGGTGTTCGGCCTTAATGTGTTGTCAATTGGGGCATTCCTTCACAAACTTAGAAATATCTCGCTTCATACCTTCCCACCAATAGATCTCCTTGAGATCATGATACATCTTGGTGGAACCTGGATGAATGGAATACCTGGATCCATGAGCATGTGCAATAATATTAGGTCTTAGATTATCAATATTGGGCCCATACAATATGCCCTAGTATCTAAGCACACCATCCCCCCTAGGGAGAAATATTCATTCATCTTACTCAACACTGAGTCTTTCAAATCCATGAGTACTGGGTCGAGATGTTGCTTAGATTTAACATCTACAACAAATGAGGATTCAGAATTGGAATGAAATAAAATACCCCCACTTGGTGTATCTACCATTCGTACACCTAACCTAGTCAATTGGTGTACCTCTTTAACTATCTTCTTCTTCTCATCATCAATATGAGACATACTGCCCATGCTCAATTAGCTCAAAGCATCGACCACTACACTGGCCTTACCTGGGTGATAGTGGACACTCATGTCATAATGCTTGAGCAGCTCTAGCCATTTTCTCTGACGAAAATTAAATTCTGTCTTTGTAAAAACATATTGAAGACTTTTATCGTCAGTAAATACATCAACATGTACACCATATAAATAATGTCTCCAAAGTTTTAATGCAAATACAACAACAACTAACTCAAGATCATGGGTAGGGTAATTCGTCTCGTGGATTTTCAACTGTCTTGATGCATATGCAATCACCTTGCCATCCTGCATAAGAACACATCCCAAACCTACTTGGGAAGCATCACAGTACACCACCTACCCTTTACCACTCCTTGGAAATGTGAGAACTAGGGCTGAAGTGAGTTGGTTTTTGAGATCTTGGAAGCTCTTTTCACAAGTTTCAGACCACTCAAACTTCGCCTTCTTCTTTGTTAAAGCTGTCAATGGATCAACAATAACGGAAAAGCCCTCAACAAACCTGCGATAGTAACTAGCCAAAACCTAAGAAACTCCAGATGTTTATAGGAGCGAGGGGTCTCGGCCAGTTCTTTAGTGACTCAATCTTTTTCAGATCAACCTCTACACCCTGGTCGGACATAACATGACCAAGGAAGGTCACTGATCTCAGCCAAAACTCAGATTTAATGTATTTTGCATACAAGTGATGTTACCTGAGTACTTGCAATGTCATTCTCAAATGTTGTTCATGCTCTTCTCTGGTCTTAGAGTATATGAGGATGTCATCTATGAATACTGTGATAAAAGAATCAAGGTATTCACATAAGACCCCATTCATAAGGTCCATAAACGCGGCTGGTGCGTTACTGAGACCAAATGACATGACAAGAAACTCATAATGACCATACCTAGTAAAGAAGGAAGTCTTAGGAATGTTCTCTTGTCTCACTCTGCCCTGGCGATACCTTAACTGGAGATCTATTTTAGAAAAGAAACTTGAACCTTGGAGCTGATCAAATAGATTATCAATTCTGGGAAGAGGGTATTTGTTCTTTATTGTAATTTTGTTGAGTTGTTGATAATCAATACACATTCTAAGGGTTTAACGAACAATATTGGAGCACCCCATGGGGATATGCTCGGCTGGATGAAGCCCTTATCAAGTAGATCTTGTACCTGCAACTTCAACTCTTTGAGTTCAGCTGGAGCCATTTTATAGGGAGGAATGGAAATTGGTTTGGTGTTAGGATCTAAGTCAACACCAAAGTCAATTTTGCGTTTAGGAGGGATTCCTGGTAAATCCTCTAGAAAGACATGTTGAAACTCATTCACGATGAACACAGAGTCTATGGAAGGAACATCATGTTCTAAGTCATTGAATCTGACTAAGTGATATAAATACCCCTTAGATAACATCTTATTGGCTTTAAGATGGGAAACTATTTGGCATGTTGCATTTGAACTACGCCCATTCCAGCTCTAACTCATTAGGAAACTAAAACCTTATTACCCTGTTTCGACAGTCTATGGTAGCATAGCATTTATGGAGCCAATCCATACCCAAAATTATATCAAAGTCAAGCATGGTTAATTCTGTTAGGTCAGCATAGGTAACTCTATCAAGAACAGTTATTGGGAAATCTCTATCTACTCTTTCAGCTCTAATGTTGTCTCCTATGGGAATACTAACAAGAAAAGGTTCATGCAAGATCTCAGGAAGCAAGTCAAATTTACTAGCTACTAAAGGAGTAACAAAAGACAAAGTGGATCCTGGATCTAACAATGCATACACAGGAAAATAAAGGACATGCAAGGTACCATTGACCACATCAGCTGACTTCTCCTGCTCCACTCTACCTTTCAAAGCATAGAACCTATTCCTCTTGGGAGGCTCGACTGTAGCAGTGTGATTAGGCTGAGGCTGAGTATCTGCCTTGGCCTGATTCTTCACATGTGGGCAGTCCCTGATTATATGCCCACTCTGTCCGCACCCATAACAGGAATTAAAACCTAGCATGCACTCAAATCCATGCGAATGGCCACACTTACCACACAACTTTCTGTCACGCTGGGCATTTCAATCATTTCCCTTCTTGGGGCCAGACTTTCCCTATTTTGCATTAGTGCTCCTGGAAGGAGTAGGATTACCTAAGTGTTGGTGCTTCTTCTTGAACTTGGGCCTGTCCTAGACTCCAAATGAACTCCTACTAGTGCTAGAGCCAATCTAATCTGAGGGCCTAGGCTTATTGCCTTATCGGCCTCTCTTCCTCCAACAACTCTCCTCTACCTGACGTGCATGTAACATCAACCTAGAAAGTCCATTTTATCATGCAACATGGCTGTCCGACATTCCTCCTCTAGATCCTTCGATACACCAGTCGCAAACCTTCTCATCCCATCCCTATTACTGGACACCAGGGAAGAAGCATATTTGGAAAGTTTAACAAACTTCAAGGAGTATTCCTTGACTAACATACCTCCCTGACGTAGGTTGATAAAATCCTCCACCCTATCCTCTCTCTGCTCTCTGGGAAAAAACCTCTCTAGGAATGTATTCTTGAGAATGTCCCAAGTGATAGGGACTTCTCCTAGTTCTCGGCCATCTACCCACATCTTGTACCATACCTGAGCCACATCATTAAGCTGCTATGCAGCCAACTCAGCCTTCTCCTCTTAATTAACACCCATAGTACAGAGAATCTTGTGGACCTCATCCACAAACTCCTGGGGATCTTCATTGGTTTTGGACCCAAAGTATACTGGAGGATTCATCCCGGTGAAATCTCTCAGTCTGCTAGCCATGGTGCTAGCATGTGGGTTCTCCGTGGGAACACCCTTTCTAGTGGCCTGTGCTGTGATAGCCTGTGCCTGAGCAGTGATGGCTTGCATCATCTGAACCAGTGTTGTCTCACTTCTCTATCCGTCAATGCAGCTAGGTTGATAGGTACTTGCACTTCAGCAGCTGGGGCTTGAGGAGGAGCTTGGTTTCCCCCAGCAGCTGCTTCTCCAACTCTCCTGCCTGTGTTTCTTCTTATGTTCATTTTTCTACATGCACAAACAAGAAGGAAGTTAGATACTAGAATGAAACAAAATTCCAAAACTCTACACATCACGATAAAGAGTAGAAGAAGGAAAGATTCTTAACATCACTAAGTCTCTAAGTCATGGTTGTGGTGCACTTCACAACCATAAGCTAGAAACTATGCAACGTGGTTGTTTTGAGCCTTAGTTCCTATGTAATTTTAACCTAATGCTCTGATACAAAGTTTGTACACCCGGGTTCTAGACCCTAGACCAGCGTCGTTAACCTCTCAGAGGTCGCAGACAAGCCTCTTCTTAGTTTTCATCACAATCATACATTCAAATTTAGCGGAAAATTTAAAACTTTTTAAATTTACTGAAGTGTACTTAGACTTCATATATTTATTGCATAAGAGTTATATACTAATAACTCAAAATAAAAACCATCTATTAACATATTGAACAATTGAAATGAAGATCTCATAATATCATTAATAGTTGCAATACTAACCTTAATACAAAAGCTTGAAAAAATGTTTGAAAGGAAACCCTAGGGAAAACATCCACTAGCTATGTCTAATCTATTAAATCTAGAGAATAAAGTGTAGGCATCCTCGAACTCAAGAGGACCTACCAAAGTCTGGAGGTACTAGTACAAACGGCTTTAATTGATCTTTAATCTTCTTCAAGGACCTGCACATATAAAAATAGTAATTTATGGGTTATACACACTTGTACTAAGTATGGGTGTATGCACATAAACACATAAGGACTATGCATGATCAATGAAATCTCTTCCTAGAGCAACATGCCATTTTTTAAAAGTGAAGCCACTTCACTTTCCTAATTCGTTATTTATGAATAATGCTATGAATATTTCATATTTTCATGCATTTAAAGAACACAACTCATTTTATATATGAAAATAAGACCTTGAAATCATGAACATAATTTTAGAACAACTCAAGCAAAATTTAATATTTTTGCTCCCCTTAGGCCGAGAGCTCCCTCTCCCAGACTTAGTTTATTTTTCAGTCTTTTCTTCTTTTTGTTGTGTTGTTCAATGATCTCCTTTGATCCTATGTTTTACTTACAAGTGCAATGATTCATTGTAGTCCATTACTACAACGAATCAAGTAAGTAATCCAAAAGACTAAGGTAATGATTTGACTACCCTACTCACAAGTTATTATTTCCATTCTTGTTAAATTGGGCATGAAGTCTTTATAAGCCAATATTTATTGGTTATGCCCATTCTTTGATCATTTGCATAATATAAAGATGCTGGGGCATATATTCATACTCCAATTTATGAGTCATTATGTTTTGCTCCCTTTATTGGCATAAGCCAATAACTGTTAAAACTTCATTATTATTAAACACTAATGATTTGATATACTTATGCTTTGCTTACTTAGTTCACTTTGAACTTAAATTTCTCCTTCTTTGATCTCATGTTCACTTTGAACATGCTAGGTTGACTTAGGATATTCTTTTAAGACTTCCATTGGGATCTTTTTGTGCAATGACTAAGAATGACTTACATCATTACTTAGTCTATCCTCACCCATTGGTCATCCTATCCGAACACCCCTCATCTTCCTAGTTTTTTCTTACTTTCTTTCTTTCTTACTTTTTTGAAGAAATCTTTAGCATTTAACCGACATAGATCATGTGAGCTAACATGAAATCCAGTGTCTTCCCCACACTGAAAAGAAGTGGTTCACATGCCAAAGTGAAGTCAAATACTTCCTAGTTTTCTTAGGTGGATCCACTAGCTAGTAACCTATGTTGGCGACATAGTTCAAAGACTAGGAGAATTTGGAGACCCTTATCCATTTTGGTGGTAGTCTCATCTCATGACGATTACATGTTCTTGCACAAGCTCATTACTAGTCTATCGGTGCTTAGCTCAATTTATCATACTTTACAAATTTTAGAGTTGACTCATATACTATGGAAGCTTTCTTCTAGTATGAGGGATGCTTACCTCAATGGATGCCTTGCATACCTTTCTATACTTAATAAATGTGAACTTAAATCTTACGTTATCATTATGGTGCGAATAAGACTTGTCTCACGATTTCTAACTCCCTCTTATGTGAGTATCTTTAACATAATTGTTTAGGTGCAAGTGAGACTTGTCTCACTTCCTTTAACACCCCATTCTAGATCAATTTCATAACTAATAAGCTTTTAGTTATTTCATTACTCACCTTATCTTGTTCAATGTTATTTGGTAGTCTTGTACCATTATGTATAAAGTTATAATGACTTATTCAATGTTCTACTATGTTCACAAGTTCATTTAGATAAGGTATGTTGGGACTCGTCCCAATCATTGGTATACCCTAGGTTATGAGTAACATGAATTTTGCCTTACAAGAAACATCATAATTTACATTGGCCATATAAGATTAGTATGACTTAGTCATTGGCCAGTTCTATTACATATTTTGGAAATAATATTGCTGGCCAATTTATTGGCATAAACAAAACTTTCACTGAACACTTGTCATGATGTTATCACTAGCCAAGTCAATTAACTTCATGTATATGCTATAGTAATCTCATCATTTTAAGCAAGCAAACTTTTAACATTTGATTAGCTTATAAGAACAATTCAGTGCTTAGTTTGGCCAAGCTATAAAGTTGATTTGGCATTGAAGATTCATTAACAAGCTTTGATTCTCATTCTTATTTCTTCTTGCAAACATTGCATTCGAAACACTTACAAACATTGAATTTCATAAAGGACTTATAACAATTTCATCTTTGCCAACAAAATTAGGAATTATAATATTTCGTATCTCATGTAAATGATACTCTAATCATACGGATCTAACGTATAGGTCTTATTAGACATTATTAAATCACAGAAACCTACACATAATGATCAGTTATCACCACATACCAATAACATGCTCGAGATTTGCATTATACACACTACTATAATCGAAATAGGGAGAACTAGGGAGATGAACATTCGACAATTTCATTGAGAACAACCCTAGTTTCGGTTTTCTTGAATTCAAAATGTTTGAAAAGACTCCTTGGGAAAGGAATCCAAGAGAAACCCATACCTTACTGTAGGATTGAATCTACGAAGATCACCCTGTACTTTGCACGAAAATCTTGAAGAATTTCCTTGAAATCGCCTAAGGAGAACCGAGAGTATTTTTCTGTTTTTCTTACGTTTGTTCACTATTTTTCAGTCGTGTGGTTTCTACTGGATAAACATGAGTCTAAGTCTTAGGAACTAAATATTGACTAATTCAACTTAGGCTAATTAACTTAATTAAATAAATCAATTATCTAATTACCAAAACGCTCCTCCTAAATTGATTAAAAATAGGAAAGCATTTGACTTAGCCATATTACGAATATTTTCTAAGGGTTTCGGGTTTGACCATGAATTTAAATTGATTAATTAAGTTGCTAATTTAGTTAATTAAGTGACCTAGGGTAATTACTATAGTAACCCTAAGTCACTAGGACCATAACCAACTCCTTTGAACCATCCTAGGGTAGGTACTAGCATGTTTCTTTAGTTAGCTACTCGGATGTGTCACCCGGTTAGGTCTTATGATTTTGGGCACACTAGTTAGTTCATTTTAGTTAGTCCTAGGTTAGTTAGCTAGTTAGGTAAGTTAGTTAGAGCCTAGGATTGGTTAGGAAGCTCGGCCCACGTGGCTTGACCTGATGCGTGACGGCCGGCTAACCGCCCTAACCGAATCGGTTGGGCTTGGTCGCTTGGTATCTCGACCGGTAGCATATGTGCTTGTACATGTGTTGCCATGCACTTTCCTAACCGTGCACTTTGTAGTTGCACTTGGAAAGTTCACTTCTTGTCCTAAGTATCCTCATTATGTCCTTGGGCACTACTTAATCTACATGATCATTTTAAATTATCCCGTGCTATGGTTCTTAGGCTTGACACGTGAATGCCTCGTACCTAATGTGTGTAAGCTATGAATCAAAAAATTTATCTTAGGATTTTCATTGCAGGTGGAATTCCTAAAAAAACTTGGCTTGGAGCATTTGAACATTAAAGTGTATTTTAAGTTACTTGTTAATACATATAAATTGACTAACACCCTTAAGCCAATATTCTCTAACATGACCAATATTAATCAATATTGAGCATTGGGATGCCTATGTACCCCAATACATATTCTTAAAATCTTATAGACTCTTCACTAGACAAGTACATTTTTTGGAATGTTATACGTACTTGGTCAACATGACGAGAAAAAGAAGAAAGAGCGAGCTATTTATTACATAAGCAAGAAGTTCACTCCTTATGAGTCTCGTTACACTCTTTCGGAAAGAACATGTTGTACTTTAACTTGGATTACCCAGAAATTGAGACATTATTTGTCTTCTTATACCACATACCTCATTTCGAGGATGGACCCATTGAAGTATATTTTTCGAGAAGGCGATGTCGACCAAAAAGTTGGCTAAATGGAAAATGCTTTTGAGTGAATTTGATATTGTATATGTGACATAGAAGGCGATAAAAGCACAGGCCTTGGATGATCATCTTGTAGAAAATCCTATTGACGAAGAATATGAACAGTTCAGGACTTATTTTCCAGATGAAGAAGTATCATTTGTGGGTGAAGATATTTATGAGACATATCCTGGCTGAATGTTATTCTTTTATGGAGCCGTTAATCACCAAAGAAGAGGTATTGGAGCTGTTTTAGTGTCAGAATCTGGCCAGCATTATCTTGAAAAATCCAAACTCCTATTTAATTGCAATAACAACATGGCTGAATACGAAGCTTGTATCCTCGGTTTGAAAATGGCCATCGACATGAATGTCCATGAGTTGCTACTTATTGGGGATTCCAATTTTTTGATTCATCAAATTCAAGAAGAATAGACTGTGAAAAACCCAAAGATCATGCCATATGTGCAATATATACAGAAGTTGTGCAAAAGATTCCTAAGATTAAGTTCAGACACACTCTCAGAACACAGAATGAGTTGGCCGATGCTCTTGCCACCATCACCTCAATGATTAAGCATCCAGATACTAATTATATTGATCATATGGATATAGAGATAAAGGAGTAGACAATTCATTGTTCCCATATTGAAACAGAACCAAACGGTTTGCCACGGTTTTTTGATATCAAGAAATATTTGGAGTTTGGAACTTATCCTGAGAATGCAACATTTAACCAGAAGAAGTTGGTACGCCATTTGGCCCTCAAATTCTTTCTAAGTGGGGAAATCCTTTATAGGAGGACCCCAGATTTAGGTCTTCTCAGATGTATTGATGCTGCTGAAGTTGCGAAGCTTATTGAACAAGTACACGCCGGAGTTTGCGGTACGCACATGAATGGACTCACTTTGGCGAGGAAGATCCTTCGAGCTGGTTATTTATGGATGACAATGGAACATGATTGTTGCAAGTTTGTGTAGAAATGTCATAAATGCAAGTGCATGGTGATCTGATTCGAGTACCGTCTCAGGAACTCAGTGTTATGTGTTCACTTTGGCCATTCGTAGCTTGGGGTATGGATGTCATCGGTCCAATAGAGCCAACCGCCTCTAACGGACAAAGATTTATTTTGGTTGTCATTGACTACTTCACCAAGTGGGTTGAAGCAGCGTCTTACAAGTCGGTTACCAAAAAGGTTATAGCTGATTTTGTATGTAACAATCTGATTTGCAAGGTTTGGAGTACCAGAATCCATCATTACTAATAATGGTGCGGATCTCAATAGTCATTTGATGAGAGATATATGTGAGAAGTTTAAGATTACTCACTGAAACTCAACTGCTTATCACCGTAAAATGAATGGAGCTGTAGAGGCCGCCAATAAGAACATCAAGAAGATTTTGAGGAAAATGATTGACAATCACCGAGGTTGGAATGAGATGTTGTCATATTCTTTGTTGGGATATCGAACGACTGTTAGAACATCAATTGGAGCTACTCCATATTTGTTAGTTACGGAACAGAAGCCGTCATACCTATAGAAGTTGAGATACCTTCCTTGAGAATTATTCAAGAAGCTGAGTAAAGTAATGTACAATGGGTCAGCAAGCGAATTGAACAATTAACATTGATCAACGAGAAGAGAATGGTTGCCGTTTGTCATGGTCAACTATATAGACAGAGAATGATTCGTGCTTTTCACAAGAGAGTTAGAGCCAAAATTTTTGAAATTGGTCAGATGATTCTTAAATGCATTTTTCCTTATCAAGATGAGCATAAAGGAGAATTTGCACCTAATTGGCAAGGACCTTACATGGTTCGTCAGGTATTATCTGGGGGTACTTTGATCCTGTTGGAGATGGATTGAACCGCATGGCCGAACTGATCAACTCAAATGTCGTTACGAGATATTACGTGTGAAGTTTTAGTTTGTAATTCTGTTATTTCCCTGTAATTATTCTATTTGTTTGTAATCATTTTGTTTAGAACCCTATCCCTTTTGTAATGAACTACGTATGACCTGAATTCTCAAAAATGAGATACGTAGGCAACCTATGTCGGCCTCGGTCACCCCATTTATCCCTTTTAATATTTCTTTGTATTTGAACTACGTTCGACCTGAATTCTCAAGAATGAGATAGGTAGGTGGACTATGTCGACCTCGGTCCATTTTCTCTGTAAATTTTTATTTTGTTAACCTTTTAGTGGGAACTACGTTTTTCCTGATTCCTGCCTCAACAGGATACATAGGCACCACAAGGGTTCGGTCATGTCCCCCGTAGGATTTCTATTTTTCTTTACAATAGAAATTGGGATAGAATTTTTTGAGACGGACTCAAAAAATCTCCAGGAGAAGTTTTTCCCTCAACAAGTCAGACTGAAGTTACTTTGAGAATTTGCAACTGGGAAATTTTTTTTGAGAAAAAATCATAAATTCCACGATTTATTCACTGACAGTTAAAGATAAGCCGAGGCAGTTAACTAGGATAGAAATTTTGAGGATGACCTCAAAATTTCAACATGGTTTTATTGGTAATCTAGAGTGACTTTGAATACTCCCTAGCAAATAATCAGATAGACCTCCTAGCATCAGACTCGAAGAAGTTCGCTAATCCTGACGTGACATGATACTTGGCAGTGATCTTTCTTCAAAATACTAATTTTTGGAAATATATTTTTCTTGAAATTTTCCCTTTATGTTTAATTTGATTTGGCATAAAATATTTTGTCTTATCTATCAAGAGTTGGGAGATCAGAAAATGAACTGCAGATAGAAGTTAAAAGAGAAGACAACTAAAGAAATTGACACAGATCAGTTCGTTTTAAAACTAACGATTTTTCTATGGACGCAGGTTTATAAGTTTACTACTAAATCACCGAATTCCTCCAATTGACGAATATGGAAAAGTCAAGTGGGGGGGGGGGCAATTTTCTGTGGTTGTAGGAAATATTTTATATTGCTTATATCGAAGACTTGGGAACATGAACTACATTGTTTCATCCAATTCCCAACAACATGAAGTCTATAATGAACGTCCAACTATGTTCAAGGATGATTCGAATGAAAATCCCGAGAAAGATATTTTATGGTTTTTCATCAAGGACGTCATCTGCATCATATTATCAGGCATGATAGTATTACTACATGTAGGGTCATTATATTTGTATTGTCGATTGAGATGATAAATTACTCGGAGGGTCATTATATTTGTATTGCCGATTGAGATGATACACTACCTAAAGGGTCATTTTATTTGTATTGTCAATTGAGATGATATCACTATTCAGAAGGCATCTAGAAGGTCACTTTGTCGCTTGATTGAAACACTATTTTCATTTGGTACCAAGGATGGCTTCAAGAGAAAATTCATGCATCGTGAGAAAATATTCATGCATCACGAGAAATATTCATGCATCACAAGAAGATATACATGCATAAAGAGTTGATATTCATGCATCGCGGAAAATCATGCATCGCGAGTCGATATTCATGCATTGCGGAAAGTCTGCCTCGCTAGTTTATATCAATGCATCGCGAAAAGTCATGCATCACGGAAAATCATGCATCGCGAGAAGATATTCATGCATTGGGAGGAAAGTTATGCATCGGTAGTTGGTATTAATGCATCGCAAGTTGATATTCATGCATCGCGGAAAGTCGTGCATCGCAAGAAGAGAATTCATGCATCGCGAAAAATCATGCATCGAAAAAATGTCATACATCGCAGAAAGTCATGCATTAGGGAGAAGAAGTCATGCACTGCATGAGAATAAATTCATGCATCGCGGAAAAGAGTCCATGCATAACAAGTGAAGGAATTCATGCATCACGAAAAGAAGTCACACATTGAAAGAGAGAGAAATCGTGAATCCTTAGAGAATATTTGTCCATCAACATCAACCGCATCCTTTTATTTTGACAAGAGTAACACCAAGAAAATCATCAAACACAACACCAAGAGAAGTATCAACATTGCATCAACTTTGAAGAGTACATTGAAGATTTTATTGCATGCATAAGACATAAGCTTTATTTACTTTACGTCAAATCGATCGATTTAACTTAAGATGAAGAAGGAGAGAAACTAAGTGTCAACACGGTAAAAGATACCATATCACATTTGAATTACATTTTTATGCTGGCTAGTTTTATCTGAGTCTTTGCCGAGAGCATCCGAAAGGATGAATTCTCAAAAAAAAAACACAGGTACGCACGACATAAAAAGGGATGCTACACAATCAAACCACACCCTTATCAGAAGTCATGTGGGTTTTTCTTAGTTTTAGTTTTGCGTTCGGACATTTTAGTTTCTACCGGAAGTAGATTTCCAATCCGAGTGACAATGCGCTAAGAGCTTTGGAAATTATGTCTGTGTAAATTCTTGCTTATGGAATTGAAGAGCTTTACCTTCATGCCTAAGAGGTTGCAAGCTTTTTTTTTTCATAAACGACTTTATTTGTCGCTCTTCAAGAACCAAAGGCTATCTAACATAATAGATTTCCTTTTCAACCTATCGATGTCGAACTACAAACAGCCTGATTCCTAAGGTCCAAGAATATGTAGGCGGGCTCAATGTTGAAAATTCGTCTATATTCCAACATTCGCTCTCAAATTTTATTCTCGGTTGTATTCCAACATTCACTCTTAAATCTTATTATCGAGCATCCCGATACCTTCATAATTCGGTGTCGGGGTGACTTTGAATTCTCTCAAGATCGTGCGTACAACAAGCGTATCGAACTACAAGTAGTTTGAATTCTCATATAGCTTGAGATATGTAGGATACCCATTTCCAATGTTCGGCCATAATTGCTAAAGTTCGTACCAAATCCCTTTCCTAAAGAAGAAGGTGTGGTCGGTCAAAATTGGATTAATCAATTTCATTTTTTTCTCGAATTTCTTGTATCAATACAGGTAAAATGAGGGACAATTGTTGACACCCAATTTTGACTCTCCCTGATAATAATTAATTGGAGAGTTTCTTAATTCTAAAACGATTTGAAATAATTAGTTTTTATAAACTCCAAAATATTTTGCGAGTTATTTTAAAGTTTTATTATTTTTATAATTTTTAGATAATATATATGTTTTATATAATTTTATATATAATTAGAACATTTTATAAATATTTGAAAGTTATCTAAAAAAGTAGCATTTTAACCTTTCCTAATTTGATTTAATTTAGATTATAATTGCAATTAGTTCCTACTTTAACTTAGTTACTTAATAATCGAGTCTATTGTTTTATCTTGTTAAAATTATGAAGCTTACTAGTCAATCATGTAAATTCGTCTTATTTCAAATTATTATTTTTAACCAAAACTCGTCAATTGAACTCAATTTGGTTATAAAGCGACCATTTTTTTAATTCATTTGGGCCTTCATTTGAATTTGAGCAGCCTACCGTATGACCCATACCAAATCACCCAGCCCTCTCTTTATAATAGTCTTCATCCGATCCAACTCTAATTCCCTTTTTCACATGGGAAAACCCAGAAACATGACAGCATCCTTTTGAACCCATCCAACCCAACACCAAAATGACCCATTCCCATTCAATTTCCATTTTTTCACATCCACTCTTTTATTCCTAGCCCAATTTAATATTAAACCGACCCGGCTCATTTTGTTTCCCAAAAAAAAATCCCAGAAAGAGACGTTTGCAATAACTCCTTCAAGACATCAGGACAAGACGCATCAGCATTTCCACCGTCAAACAGTAGCAAATTCACGGCGTCCCTAGAGGTGCGCGTGAGAAAATTCGAGGCGCGTCCACCTTCTTCACGCGCGAGCGAGTTAACGGAGGCGTCGTCATTAGATGGAAGGCGAATCACCAACGTCTCCAAAGACAAAGGACGCGTCTCCTTTCTTCAGGCTGGTACGATTTGGTACAACTTTTCTGCAATTTCAGCTGCCATTCGTCCTCGCCACCACGAGATCGCACCACGTCGCCTTCCAAGGACGGGTAAGTCATCTTAGACGTTGATCTCTCCATTCTTTCTTTGGGAATGAGCATAAATCTCAGAAAAAGTTGTGTGT
>CM064967.1:11301734-11374387 GCA_032847665.1 Solanum chilense | reverse complement strand
GTTCCGTTCTCCCCTTTGTTCTGTTTCTACTTTAGTTTAAAATTGATTAATCTTCGCAAGTGGGGTGTGTGTGATTCTGATTTTTGTTGCCTTTATTTTCAAATCGTGACTATTTTAAAATGGCTGCAAGACCATTCTGATGTCTCTGTTTGCTGCCCATATCTTTGATTTTTTATTCTTTTTTATTATATGTCAAAATGGGAATAAACATGAATATGAGAGCCAAAAGAAGCCAAAAATAGATTTATTCATAATTTGCATTTGTTCATATCTACAGTTTTTGGTTTGCATTTAGTGGTGATTTTCTTGGTTGAATAATGCATTTACTGTAATTTTGCTCTTTTAAATGAGTCTACGACATTTGTGAATGGGCATCAGGAGAAGATTTGTTTTCCTCGTATTAGCCACCGATGAGTAGTCGAAGATTAGATATAGCCTGTAAATTATATTCCTCATTTGTGTATGACCGATTAATGCATTTACTGTACCAATTGCTATTGCTAATGTATGTTTGTCCTCTCATGTTTGTCGTTGCCTTGCTATTTTAAATAAAGGACCGTCTATATCAACTGATCACTAATTAATTGTCATAGAGTCATTATAGTTGCGAGATTCCAAATAGCATAGCAATTTAGTTATTACTAGAAGTCTATAACTACTTAATTTCGGCTATAGTTTTTTTTTATATATTATTATTATTAAGTCAAAGGGCATCGAAGTGCTATCTGAGCATGTATTTAAGTCTTTCAGTAATAGGTTACTTATTAGTGTGCTTACATTAGAATATGGTAGTATATAAATTTTAGAACATGGTACTGTAAATTCTTTTTATTAGTGCGTTTTTCTATATTGACCTCGAGTCATCCACCTACAAAATCGACGTATATGTCAAAAATTTAGAAATTCCAAGTGGGAAGAGTTGAAGAAGTTGAAGATTTTTGGCCAAGAAAGCCCAATTTTAATTTTAAAATGTTGTATTTTGTTATTTTTGGGCCTAATCCCTCTTTGTATTATTATTATCTTGTTAACTTAGGACAGGTACAAAAGGGAAATGATTCAAAACCCCCCCAAAAAAGGTCGAAATATCGATCCGGCCGGATAGAATCCGGATCTGGACCCAACTCTCTCTCTCTCTCTCTTATTTTATCGTATTTATTTGTTGAATATTGTCACTAGTCTTAGGGTTAAATCTTGAATCCCCGCAAGACGCTGCCTCATTTAATCGTTTAAGTCAATCAAGTAAATAAACTAAAATAACTTTTGCAACTTGTTAACTCACTTAGATAATAGGTTAGTATTTAAATTTCGGCATTTCCTAAATAAATTTTGAATTCAAACTAATTTTAAGTTAGATCATTTTAGCCAAATATTTTATTTTATGGAAAACCGTATTAACGGATATTTTGGGTGCTTTAAACATCTTCCTAAAATATGAATAGGAATTCCTGAACCCCTTTAAAAAATTTTTAAGGTTTTTCTGTTAAAAGCTTTTCGAAAACTAAGTTTTCTTGATTTTTCTTTGAAAAATAAATGGCGACTCCGTAAAAAAGTCAAAAACTTATAAAATAATATTTTTCGAAATAAAACAGAATGGCGACTCCCTAAAAATGTCAAAAACTTATAAAATAATATTTTTCGAAATAAAACATAAAGTACACTTAGAATACTAGATTTAGTAGTAGTAGTAGAAGTCCATATTTAAAATGAGTAAGAAATCCCTCGATTTATAAAAAACAAAGGATAGTGCGAAAAAATTCTTATTATGCCTTACCGGAAATGTCACAAATATTTGAAAAAGTCACAATCTTTCAAAAAGGTCTCATCTTTCATAACAGTAACAACTTTTCATAAAAGTCGTAATTTATCATAAAAGTCGCTGTTTTTCATAAAAATTGCAACTTTTCATAAAAATCATAAACTTTTCATAAAAGACGCAACCTTTCATAAAGTCGCAATCTTCATTTTTCATTCACACCTTTTAAAACCCAACAATCTACTAGAAAATTTTGTCAGTGGTTGTAAATACTTTTTGGTTCTAAAGTATAAGATTTAAATTCATTATTGTTTTACTCAATGACAGATTCAAGTTCAATTTTAAAGAAGTTTTTTGAAAGTTCATTTAGGAATAATTGGTTATTGGATTAGGATTTACAGAAATGGTATTTCAAAATCTTTTCACTATGTAGGTGTATGACTAAACATTAACTAGGAATCACTTTTAGTTTTTTTTTTTTTTGGATAATCTAGTTTAATGACTTGAAATTAATACTATTTTGATGATGTAATTTTATAGCTTTGAATAACACTTTGAGACATTGGTATTTTGATGATGTAATTTTGGAGTACTTTTATTTAATGTGATCAATATTTTGCTCATTTGATCTTTTTGTTGTGTTCGAATTATTCATTATAGAATTTTAAATATATAGGGTGCAATAAATATGGTTTAACAAAATTAGAAAATATTATTATCGTGATGTCATGAATTGAACATTACAGTATCTTTCAACTGAGGTAATATATAAATGATTTACCCTTTTTAACTATTACAACGGCTGTGAACCGTTGCTCTATACAAGAAAATTGCACATTTAAAAAGGAATATTGTGATGGTTTTATATATGTATTAGGATGACTTTTTTTATATATGTTATGATGATTTCTTTAAAACCGGCGTAATATTTTGTGACGGACATAATTACAACATTTTCAAAAAAACCAGTTATAGTACATTGTGACAGTTTTATATATGTATTACGATGATTTTTTGTATATATTATTATGGTTTCTTAAAAACCGTCATAATATATTAGTGAAAGACATGATTACAATATTTTTACAAAAACCAGTTATAGTATATTGTGACGGTTTTAAACCGCCGCATTACATATAAATAACCGCCACAATCACCCATTTTTTTGTAGTGTCAAAATTTCAAAAATAAACACAATGTTTCAATAATATTCTCAAACCAACTTCACTGATGATAAAAAATGACTCGGGACAATTATCGAATAATTAAAATAATAATTTATAAAAATTTCTACTATTGACTTTCGGGTTCTTACACGCGCCCTCGACTTTTAAAATACGGCATTAGATACAAAATATTTCGAAGTGTATATATGTATCATAATGTGAAATTACTTTTCCCTTTTCAAAGTAAATATCCATTAATATTATCTGCCCATGAGGCAGACTACTGAAACCTCTCTTTTTTAGGTAACAAAAGTGTACCAATTTTTTTAATTAACTAAAGTAAAAAATTATAAGATCTCTTAACTAATTGATAGTTATGGTACATTGTTTCAATTATTTTTTTCTACGAGGAAAGCTTCTTATTTAGTGTCTTAAGTATTAGCATTTTCTATCTATTTCATGTAAATTGTAGTTGTTTCTAAACAATAATAATATGTATCTTTTAATGAACATACTCATGACATATAGTAACGAATACTTGGACTAGTAAATACCATTATAGACAATAAAATTCGCGTCGAGAAAACAATAATCAAGAACGGAAAATTATAGCAACAATTGATTTTATTATTTCAAATGCGAGTGTTACAATCTCTAAAATTCCTCTGAATTCGCCTTTTCAAATATAAATTCAAGGGCTTTAAAGCTTGTTCTTGAATCTGTGATTAACTTGAACTTGAACTTTATCTTGATCTTGACTTTTATTTGAACTCAAGGGCTTCGAGCTTGTTCTTGAATTTGGTGATCTTGATCTTGATCGTTCTTGAACTTGAATGCTTAAATTCTTAAACTTGTAGCTTTGTAGAGAATTAAATGACGTTTGTACCACAGAGTTTCTCTAGCTTCTTGTTTAGAATTTTCTCTCGTTTTTCTGAATTATGAGGACCCCTATTTATAGTTTTAGAATAGAGGAGTTTCGATTGGAATAGGATTCCGTTCAGCCAATCAGATTGAAGTGACATGGCATTTGGGCTTTATGGAGCGGGCTTGTCATCTTTGACACATGTCATGATTCTATTGGTTTTCTTATTTGACTTGGCATGCCACATCATCTGCACACGTGGCGCCAAGATGGGCTCTAGAATGAGATGAGATTGGGTTTAACAAATTGGGCTCATCCAATGTAGACCAAATTAATTAATTTAGACTTTAATTAAATTCATATTTATTGGACTTAAATATTTAACTCAATTATATCAATCCACAATATTTATTTGGATTAATATACTTATGAATTCCATATAATCCGAATCATTTTATAAATTTATATTTATTAATTTTAAATGATTACAACCATTTAACAAGTTCTTTTGGATGATAATGATCTCAAAGTACAAAAAAAGCTAATATGAAATATATTTTAATTATATTTGTAGGCATTAAAATTTCGTGGAACTTTACAAGACGTAATCAATTTGAGTTAGGACTCTACAAAGTGTTGAATTCCAATTAGGGATTCTTGAAGGCTACTCAACCCTAAAACCTAGTTCATGCCTTTATGAAAGGTACCATATTCCATTGAAGGGTTAAGGACATGTCAAATATTTTGATATTCATAAAGAGATTAAATTTAAATAATTCTAATTTGACAAATACGCCACTACCGACCCTCGAGTCATGGATAAATCTTATGAGAGAAGAATCAAGCGAGGAACAAAATTGAGTCTACATATTTTTATCAATAAAGTCATGTTTCCTCGTATTTTATTTGTGATTGTAATTTATTTTGTATTACTTTAAAATTTGTTGCACAAAGATATGGCATGCCCAATGGGACCAAATATGTCCTTCATCTCTTCACTCACAGATCAAATCTGCAAATCTGAAATAAAAAAAAAAACACAAAGGTGGATGAATTAGTACTTCAACCTTCGTCTTTGAGTTTCAACATGTTTACACTAGCAGACTTTTTTAGACACAGAAATTTTTCAGGATTCTACAAAACGTGTTTAATTCAAGTTGGGACTCTACAAGGTGTGATGAATTACAGTTAAGATTCTTGGAGGCTAATCAACCCTATAATCTATTCATGCCTATATCACTACAACAAAAATGACCATTAGCAGCATTTAATTCTTAGTTGCCGCTAAATATGTATTTTTAGCGTCAATTTTCACTCTTTGTATATGTCCGTAAAGCCTTTAGTGAATTGGTTCTAATGACACTTAACTAATGCCGGTAAAGACTTTAACACTCTTTATTAGTGTCAATATTTAATGCCGCTAAAAGTTATTTTTGTTGTGGTGTATAAAGGGTATTATATTCCTTGTAAAGACATCTCAAATATTCCATAAATTCATAGAATATTCATAAAGAGATCAAATTCAAATCATCTTAGTTCGAAAAATACTAATGATCCTCAATCATGGATAAATTTAATGAGAGAAGAATCGAGGAAGGAATAAAATTGTACCTACATATTTATCAATAACGTTACTCCCTCCGTTTAAAAAACAATGAACTTGTTTGACTCGACATTGAGTTAAGTAAAAATAAAAAAGATTTTTGAATCTTGTGGTCTTAAATTAAAGTTATGTCAAATGTACAAAACTATCCTTTAGTCTTGTGGTTTTAAACATGCCACGTGGAAAGTTGAAAGTAAAATGTTACAAAAAAAAAAGAGGTCATTCCTTTTTAAACAAACTAAAAAGGAAAGGAGATCATTCTTTTTTTAACGAAAAAAATATATTTTTTCATATTTTATTTATGGTTGAAATATATTTTGCTTCACTTTAAATTTGTTTCAAATAATTTTACGTAGTTTAAATTAATAAAGAATTTATATAGGCTCAAGTTTTAATAGCCTTTATCTTCTATTAGTTTCAACATCCCACATCATAGGATAATAATTAAATTACAATTACTTAAGAAAAATACTAAACATCAGTTTGATCTATTATTCGATATTTTTAATGAAGAAAAAATCAATGAACATTGTTTGTACAAATCTTCATGTTCTACCATAATATAGATTTAAATAATGGAGCTTATCGAAATATACCGTGTATGTATATCAACTTATAATGGGTATTGATATGTTGAGTCATGGTTTATAAATGAAATACCATATTTAAAAGTTTAGTATTTATAATAAGATTCCGAAAACAAAAACAATAAAAGGAATTTTAATTGCAAATTTTGTTTGTTTTTAAATAACAATATGTAACTCTTAATGAATATGATTATGACACACGGTAATCAAACACTTAGAATCAGTAAATACTTGAATATGATCATCCCATATCCTAGTCAACCCTTGAGTTAGTAAATACCATGTAACAAGTTCTTTTTATTTTTGATGATGATGATGATTCCGAAGTGTTTAGATAAAACATTTAGAAATCTAACCTTTTGGCAACTTAAGGCTCTCCATGGCTTTGTCGTCCTCTCCCCAACCTATGGCTGAGGGAGAGACAGTATCAAAACCTACATATGCTGCAAAAATCATATCTAAAATGCCTACACAATCTCTGCCAAAAACACAACTGAAATCGATCAAATATGTACGTAGAGAGTCAACACTACAATTCACGTTTAAGGGATTATATGGTGCACCAGAAATCCATGAGTTGCGAAGCATTCATTTCCTATCAAAGGTCAATGTTTGATTGGGTTACTTGCTACAAGACATATTTTAATTCGTTGCGACCAATATGATTATTATATATCAGTTTTATCGCATCAATCTGGTTGTATTCACTTTAATGGTGAATAATATGTTATAGAACTTTTCCATAGACTCTTTCTTTAAATCCCAAGGAAGAAACTTCGAGAGCATTAGCTTAGTTATCCCTGCCAGGTTTGCCTACCAGTTTGCTTGCTAGGAAGTCCCTTTTATCAATTGTATCCGCAGCAGGACGCCCAATTGCAGTCGATAAAGCAACTCAAGTTTAATCAAGACCTAGCACAGTAAGAGTAAAAGTTAAATTTGATCTATTGGACAAGCATCAGAAACAAATTAAACTTCAGTATTTGGATCAGGAATCTAGTAAGATTTTGGAATACTTTTAAGTGATTGTTTATGATAATCTTCCTCTATATTATACTAATTGCAATCATCAAGGCCACAACAAAATAAATTGTCGTCTAATCGTGAAATGAACATAGTCCATGATCAAGAAGTAGGTGTAACAGAAAGAAATCGCACATGATATCCAGAAATATACGGGTGACGCAAGGAGAATTTTGAATGATAAAAGGGGAGTAGAAGAAACTATTCAAAGAGATGATGATAAAAATTCCAGTACGTGCACCAAAACAATGTATTGGCTATAATTGAAGCATCAAAATCTAATGCACAAGGTGTTGTTGAGGTCCAAAATAATCTAGTTAATGTCAAAATACCTGTTGGAAATCCAATTTTTCCTATGGACAATGTTCCAATAGGTATTGATACTATTGAATTTGATCCTAATGTCACGGAGAAATCTTTAGTTGCTAATAGGCATTGAACACGAATATGATAAAGGCTTCAGGGGGCATGGATGGGCACGTCCAAAAATCAGGGCATGCCTCAACTTTGGAAACTATTGAGGCATCACAATCGGTTGTCGTTGAGAATAATCAAAATGTTAAAAAAATTGGTTCTTTGCAACTACTATATTGAATGCACATCATGGTGTATTTCAAAGATTGGAGAATACAAATTCAAGAGTTGTGGTTGGTGCATCCCTAGTTGATTCTCGACAAAATCTATGTGATGTTAATGCACATGAACCAGATGAAAATCATAGGCAACATTTAGTGTTGGACAGATTAAACATGCTATTGAGACTGAACAGGAGGCAACACAACGAGGTGAAAAATCCAGTGGTGAGGTCTCTGCTAAACATGGCAGTAAGGGCTGGAATGTGGTGGCATCGAAAAAAGCAACTACTACATCAACAAATAGTTTGATGACTGTCACACCTCATAGTAAATTCAGTCCCGGAGCACCAGTGTTTGTGCCTAAGAGTAGTAGCATTGATTCTAATGTTCAAAACATTTCGATTTATTGATACAATTGGAAGGTCTGATGAAAGGTTGGGTTCTCTTACACCTATTAACACTAAAAAACAAATACAAGTTGGTTTTAGTAGTTTTTTTGTCCCAAATAAGTTTCCTAATCTACAAGATGAGGAAAGTGATGAAGAGGATTGGTTGGATCAGTGCTTTGAGAATGCAGCTAGGGATGCGAATGTTTATCCTAGGCAACACCACAATAACAAAAAGAAGCACGGAAGAAAGAATAGTTGGGATGACAATGTGACTGAGGAGTTTGTTCCAAGGCACTTACTAATGCTACTGACAAAGCATAATCATATAACAGTGTCAGCATATTCGACAAGATCCAATAATTCCAAGAAGAAGTGATGAAGTATAAGTGTTGTTGGATGGATTTGAAGACGAAGACATAAGCAGAGTACTACAGGTTACTTTAGATGGGAAACCCATTCATTTTAATTCATGCATCTTTAAAAGGAAGGTTGAGCTCGATAACTCAACCTTCCTCTTGGTTGTTATAATTTTGCACTATTTAAGCATCCTCATTTGTAATATCATCATAGAGTTAAACTCTGTGGTGATCACAAAATACCTAGTTCTCTCTACCTCGTATTTTATTCATACTTGTTAATTAGTAAAGGTTTGTTCCCGCATTAGGATTGGTAAGGTAAGGTCTAGCCCCCTTGCTTGTACTTATATATATATATATATATATATATATATATATATATATATATATATATATATATATATATATATATATATATATATATATATATATATATATATATATATATATATATATATATATATATGGTAAAGATTTAATCTTATTTTTCTTGTTTTATGTAAGGAGATTACGATGTAGTTCATAAACCTGTCACGATTATCTTTGCAAAATCATAACTTTAGTATGCAAGTGTTTCGAAAATTTGATTCCAAAATCAAAAAGGAAAATGATTAAAAAAAAGTCCAACCTGAATCCTACACAAAAATTGAAATTCAACCCAAAGGAGTGGAAACCTTCTTTCTCTTTCCTTTTTAGCAAGAGAGTAGAAAATACTTTTTAGGAAAATAATTTCTAACATAGAAACTAATTCCTGGATAATTGATCTGGCACTTGACCGTGACCCTGACCCGAACCCCAACTCGAGATCTGACCTCCACCTCGACCTGAGACCCAAATCCCATCTCAACCCCAACCCCATACTTGGCCCTAACACTTAACCCTGAACCAAGACCCAACTTAGATCTCGACTCGAGATCCAACCTCGACCCCAACTATAACATCTCGCAATTTAAAATAACTAGGAAGAAGCTAAGAATTTGAACTAATTATTTTTGGAAATAATGCACATATGGAAATTTGTTTAAGTTAGGAAAAATGAGTTTTGGTCAACTTCAAACGGCCATAACTCCTAGCTCAGGATGAGTTAGGTGTACTTCCAAATATGGTTGAAAATCAATTGTAATGATATTTCTAGTGCCACCAAGTTTGCGTGATATCGAGTTCGTATGCGTATGTTATGTCCTTTAGAAGTTGGATTGTTAAAATAAGGAAAGTTTAAAACCGGATTTTAGAAAGGTAGTTTGGTCTTTTTCTTACCCTTTTATTTTAATTCGTTTTTGGTGATTACTTAGGGGGTCAAAACAGAACTTAGTTAGTTTGCACTTTGGAGATTTTGAGTTAGTGTTTTAGAGAAGAGAAGAAAGATTCGTCATGATCGTCGAGTTTAGCTTGTGGATTTCGTCAAGGGGTGATCTCTGCAAGGTATGTGAGATCATATAGCGTTGGGTCCATTCACCCACGCGCCAATCATGTTTAATTCACCGATTTTCTTCCTTAAAGAGTTACACATTGATGTTCTTGAGTTGTGTTCTTGAATTGTTTTCATTCTTGAACATACATGTGATTAAACGGTTCTCTTGAGGCATTTTAGCGATGCTAAAGTCGTTTCAAATTAGATTCTAGTGTACATGAGTTTGGAATCTAAATCTAAGAAAGTATTGAGAAAAGAAATTGATCTAAAATGATTTAGCATAAGAAAATGAGTTGAAAAACTGGTCAGACGCACCTGAGGAGAAGGTCACACGACGTGCTCCCATAGCGCCAAGCAGGCTGAGGTGGCGCGCCTGTAGTGCTCCCAAAATGATCCTCAGAACATTGGGTCTGGCGCGGAGTGCCCAGGATTTGCCCAAATCGTCGTTTTCCCCAATTTTTCTTCTTTCAGTATGCTTAAGTTCTCTTAAAGTGTACTGAAACTTTCCATTGATTCTAACTACTCTAAATGACTTCTAAACATCTAGAAATCATCCAGAAAAATAAATCATAATCAAATTCAAATAAAGTTAAGAGTCAAGACTAGAAGTTAATAAGCAAGTCAAGATGAGTTCATAAGGTTTTCTAAAGTCTTTTTCAAACATTTTAACTTTGTTTTAAAACTTAAAAGTTCAAGTTGAGTAAAGATTTAAGTTCATTTATTCAAAAGTATATGGGGACTAGTTTTCACATTTGAACAAGAAAGAAAGGAAACTTTGATCTCCATAATAGCGTTTGACGTAGTAATTAAATAAAGAGCTTTTGAGCAAGTTTTTCATTAAAGAGCATTTAAGGTAGTTTTAGTAAATAGCCTTTGGACTAGTTTTCAGTAAAGAGTCTTTGAACTAATTTTCAGTAAATAGCCTTTGAGCTAGTTTTTCAGTAAATGGATTTTGGGCTAGTTTTCAGTTAAAGAGTAAATGCTTTCACAATTAAGCAATAAATGAAACTTTGATTTCCAAGATAGCCTTTGATCTAAGATTTTGAGCAATTATCTCAAATCACAGAAAAAAGAATGTTTGTTTTTTCTTAAAAAACATTAAAGCTAGTATCACATTTTTGGAGTAGTATTGACCACCGATATGTGGGATAGTTCAGACAACTCACAACCCCCATAAACTATGTAGTCATCGTGGGAGAAAGGGTCATACTTTTCATATGATTCGTTAGTATTGTTTCCTATAGGCTAGTGGATCCACTTAGTAGTTCAAGTTCTACACTAATGGAAAGGTGTAGGACGACCCTGACAGCGTGAGGCAAAACAGTGTATCATCAAGATAGCTCTTAAGTGATAGTTGTCAGTTAGAGAAACTCCCACAATAGTATTTTATATTTTTATATACATCAGAAGTATTTGTATTTTCATATATAAATAGAGTTCATATTGTATCTTTGCATACATATAGAGTAATTATTGTATTTCTAAATGAACAGAGTTGAAGTTTTATAGATTTTATTTATATTGCTCTTGTTTTATCTATTTTATATTGAAATCAGTTCAATCATAAATCAGTTCAATTATGTTTAGTTGAGTTGATTCAGGTAAGTTCTTCAGTTCCTTTCAAGCTTATGTTTGTTTACCATTCAAACTCGCATACTCATACATGTAATGTAGTGATGTCAGTTGGCTTGCATCATTTTATGATGCAGACATAGGTAATTAGGATCAACATCCAGCGCATCATTGATTCAGTTGATCACTCAAAGTCAGTTGGTAAGCCTCCTAGCTTTCCGTAGGATCCTTTTATAGTTTCAGTATATTAATTCATTAGGTATTCTTGTGTATTGTCCCAACATCCATCTCAGTTTAAAAGGCATCATAGATGCACAATTAGTTAATTCTTTTGTCTTTACTTTGTTATTGGCTTATGTTAATATTTAAGTTGCCACTTTGACTAATTTAAATGTTTATTTTTAAAACATTATGAGTTCAGTTTGAGAAAGTTGAGTTATTTAGCATTTGAATCCTTTTTCTTATGTTAAAGTCGTCAGCTGAGTAAGTAAGCCATGTCAAGGGTTCACTGGGGCCAGCAATGGTTCTTGAGCTCCGGGCACGCCCAGGGTATAGGCTCGGAGCTTGACGCAAAACTTGACCCAAGACTATACCCCAACCCCTCGACCCGAGAATTGACTTCGAACACTACCGGAAGTCACGCCCCAAGCCTACACCATAGATGTGATCGACACTCGAGAATCATTATTAGTCCCCAAGAGAACTCTTGGCCTGACTTAATACTCAGTAGAAGAATTACTCAACAGTAAATGAAATCAAATGCAAAGATTTAATTTAGAATGTTGTGACGAACTTCTCTTCTTGATTTTTGGCCCCAATTCATATATAATTAGTTGATTTCTTCCAAAATATATTAGATTCATGTTGACACCCAATTTTGATCGACCTTTCACCATTTTTAGGAATACTATTCAATTAAATACGTATTTTAAATTTTAGAATTTTTAGTCGACTTTGCTTGAAAATTATATATTTTAGTATGTTTTACTTTATAAAATTATCTTAAATATTAGTAAAATAATTTTCAATTATTAATGAATTTCAAATGTTTTAAAAAATTTAAATGATTTTCAATTATAAAAATATTTTAATGTTGTATTAGTTCTTACACTTTCCTTAAAATTATTTAAATTTCTTCCAATTCTAGCCAATCGAATTAAAATTTTAGCCACTCTTTCATTTCAATTCTAGCCAATTTCAATTGCATTTTTAGCCATTCCAATCCTCCAACCAATTTGATTTTAATTTTTCATCTTTTAATCTCATCCGTCCATCTTTAAAATAAATCCAAAATCAAATCCTAGCCCTTTATCTCTTATTAAATCCCACGGTTAAGATTTAACCTTCTATTCTTCCTAAATCCTAATACCCTAAAAGACCAAACAAAATAAAACTCATTCTCTCTTCCTCCCCTCCATCTCTCCAGCCGCCCCCCTCTCTCTCTCCCCATTCTTTACGAAGACCCCTATTTTAGCCGGCAAGGATGGCCTCCAGGCAGCCCCCTCTCCCTCTCCTCCTTTCCATCCCCCCTCTTCTTCTTCCTCTTCCGTCGTCCCTTCTCCCTTCTCTCTTCCTCACCTCTTTTTCCGCCGCCCCTCTCCTCTCTTCCTTCCCTCTCCCGTTGCTCCTCCTCCCCTTCTCCCCTCTCCCGTCTCTTCTCTTCCCCTTCCTCTTCTCCTTTCTTTTCCTCTCTTTTGCACGTAACAACGTCAGCTCCAGCTGAAGCAGCCGGCGACCAGCAGACGTCTGCAAGACCTATCAGCTCCATTTCTAGAAGAATCCCAGGCCACTAGGAGCAGTGGCTCGACGAGGCAAGCAGCCCCCTCTCCCAGGTGTTGCCGTTTCTCTCTTCCTCTTTCTCTCCACTCGTCCATTTTCCTCTGTCTTTTCCTCTCTTTTGGAGGTATCAGCAACAGCAGCTCGGTGAGAAAACAGCAGCAACAACTTCTCCGTCCCAGCAGCAAAAGGCAAGCACAGGCAGCAACGACCAACACTTCCCATCGGCCAGCAGTTCCGACAAAATCTGCAACTCGACGGGAACCACCATTGCTGGCAGCAGCCCCCACCGGCGAAGAAGACACCAGCCAGCAGCTGCTGGCAGCGTCCCTCTCGTCTTCCTCTTCCCCGCCTAAACCCCCTCTATACCTCTCGTCTTCCTCTTCTCCCCTTCCCCTCTGTCTTTTCTCTGTTCTCTTCTTCCTCTTTTGAAGGGATAGAGTAGGCGAGAACAACAGCGGCAACAACAATTTCCAGCGAAGTCGGAGACGAATCTCAACAGATCCGTACGGGTACATTCACTTTAAATTATTATCTTGCTTTTTAGCATTTTTATTCTTCTCTTTTACCTACAGTTTGATTTCAATTTTCATGGAAATTTCATGTATGATTATTTGAAAATTGATGTGCATCTTGTTTAAAGTATGTTAATCTTTTGAAGTTTGTTCATTATTATTAGTTTAAGTATCATTCAGGCTTACATCAATTGGAATATCTTGTTAAATTTTATTTGATGTGTTCATATGATTTGATGTTTACATCCTTTGAGTCCTATTACCGTTGAAGCTTTGACGGACCGTCATCAAAAGTTTGCTTTTACAGATCTTAAGACATAAATTTGCTTTGTATTGTTCGATGTGGTTACTTCATTGATAATAATATTCGTTAACTGATTACGCGATAATGTGTCAAGTTTTATTGATAAATGATTTTGTTAAGTGTGGTAGCCTTGGCATAATTTTACCGTTATTGCTGGAATATTTCTTTACTGGGTGTGTATTTGGTAATGATTTGGCTAATTTGGGAATAAAATACAAAAATATATGATTAGTCCAATTAGTTCTTCAAGTTGGCTCTTCCTTATTAAAAGAAAAATAATATTACTCTCCTTAATTTTATTGTTACTTTTTTATATTTGACAATAAGATTTGTAAATCTAATTTTGACTCCTTTGAAATAAAGAAAATAATATTAATTGATCTATTTTTCTTATTTGTAAGTTTATTGATTTCTTACTTGCTTATTTATGGTAGAATAATATCTTTCTGATTTTAGCTCCTCTTTATTTAAGGAAAAAATATATTACTCTCTATTAATTTATTCTTACTTGTTTATATTTGGTAATGAATTATTTTAAAACTTTCTAATTTGGTCCTCTTTTATAATAAGGAAAATAGAATATTAATTGATTCCTTAAAAATATTTGTTTACCTTATTTGTTCCCTTCTCTTCTTCTATATAAGAGACCCACTTTGCATTTTTTTTAACATTCACATCTTTCATAACAAGTTCTCTCATCAACATTCATTCTCTCTCAACACAAGAACTAGACTTCTTAACTCTCTCATTGCTCTCTTGCTACTCTTGAACGAAATAAGTTTCCGGTAACTTTCAAGTGCTACTTTGCTACTTTGCTTTTGTTCAAGTAAAGGTCGGATCAACTTGTTTTCATTGCTACCAATCCTAATATGCTTAACCGGTTAGTATTGTTAATTAGCATTTAAATTATATTTTTTGTATTCGTACATTTGTGTAAGCTCATTATTCTATTCCTTTTGTTATGTATAAGTTGTTAAATAATTGCATACGTGTCTCATCTTGTCTAAAATAAATTTGATTACTTGTGTAGTTAAGAGATGTCTTTCTATTTGTGATTGTAATCACTTTACAATTTGTTTCAAACAATTTTTCATTGTTTAAATTAATAAAGAATTTATTTATGATAAAGTTTAATAGCCTTATATTTTATTATTTAATCCCACATAATAGGATAATAATTCAATTACAATTACTTAAGAAAAGTACTAACCATCAGTTTGATCTATTATTGAATATTTTTAATGAAGAGAAAATCAATCAACGTTATTTGTAAAAATCTTCATGTTCTTACCATAATATAGTAAATGGAGCTTACCGAAATATAGCGTGTATGTATATCAACATATAATGGGTCTTGATATGTTGAGTCGTAGTGATACATAATATATCATATTTGAAAGATTAGTAATTTATAATAAAATTCCGCAAACAAAATGGATAAAAGGAACTTTAATTGCAAATTTATTTGTTTTTAAACAATAATATGTAACTCTTCATGAATATGATCATGGCATATAGTAATCAACACTTGACTCAGTAAATACTTGAATATGATCATTACATATCGTAGTAAATACCACGTAGCAAGTTCTTTTTCTTTTTGATGATAATGATGATTCCGAAGTAATAAAAAATTATTATGGAATATATTTTAATTATTTTACATAATTTTTTTTTTAAATAAAAAAACAAAGAATGTTATATATATGGTAGAGATTTAATAGCTTTTACCTTTTATTAATTTCAAAATCCTACATAATAGGAAAATAATTCAGTGACAACTATTTCGGAAAAAATACTAAACAACGATTTGGCCTATTATAGAAATATAATTAATAAAGGACAAAAAGTCAATCAAAGAATATTTGTAAAAAAACTATATATATAAATATAGACAAATAGAGCTTACCAAAATATAGTGTGTATGCACATCAACTTGTAATGGGCCTCAATATGGTAATAAATAAAATTCCATATTTGAAAGTTTAGTATTTCTATAAGAAGATTTAAAAAATGAAAAATATAAAAGGAACAACTCAAATCCTAATCCTACCTACACAAAACTCAATTTTCATATTGGAACATTTCATCAAATGGACTCATCCATTGTCAATGAGATTAATGTGTTTCCCCAGATTTCTAATGCTAAAAGAGGTCCCGTTCGTTCATCCATTACAGGTAACAATTTTAGTTTGGATATTAATCTAATTGCTAAACATGCTTATACTTGTGGTGACAACATTGTCGAAGAGTGCCACTCTAATGCTACGTGTGGTACTTATAAATACAAGTCATTATCGTGGGATATTTTTGACAAAGATATTTCGGCATTTGATTTTCCTTATCCATTAGAAAATTTTAAATGGGATGGTGTTGATAAAATTTTGGAGACCAAAGTTGATCTTATCCAACAAATCTTGGAGTTTGTTCATACATTGGACAACGTTACGCCTCCTTTTCAGGATGACGATAGTGTTTGTGTCATCCTAATATTTGTTAAGAAAGTTTTTCTTCCTCCTCAAGAATTTGAACTTACTAAAGTGAATATGCTTTTCCATTATTATGCAAACTTTGCACCAATACTTTGGAATAACGTTCGTGATGAAATCAAGCTATATTTGGGACAGGATTCATCGTGTTTGTACGAAGAATTCCAACTCCTAAATGATTTCGTTGAAACAATTGCAAGGAACACAATTAATCAGAGAACCTATTTCAATGAGGATTGTGAAAGGGCACTAATAGATTCTTTAGTTGATCTAGCTAGGAGGGAATTCATGTCATTGCCTGCAATAAGATCAATCATGCAATACTTACAGAAAGTAGATTTTACTGAAAACGAATTGACTGAGGAGTGTTCGATATGCATGAGCAAGTGCTTACCTGGTTCAGAAGCATACAACATGCCTTGCAAACATAGTTTCCATTCTGGCTGCATTGAGACTTGGCTTCTGAAGACACCAAGTTGTCCAATGTGTCGATTCAAGTTGCCACCAACTGAGTAAAAATAGAAGTTTTCATCCATTTCTGGCTATTCGTAATTTGCATCATTGTTTTCTGTTAACTTGTTATTCAAATTCTCAGTTGTAATTCAGTTACATTAAGTAGTAATATATACAGTATTTATGTGGGAAATTGATTTGTTTAATTTCAAATTGACCTTACTTTTCTTGTTTACTCTAAGGAAATTACGATGTAGTCTGTAAACCTGTTGCGATTATCATTGCTAAATCATAAGTGTAGTGTGCAAGTAATTAGGAAATTGGATTTCAAAATCGTAAAGGAAAATGATTAAAAGAAAAGTCTACACAAAAATTGAAATTCAACCTAAAGGAATGGAAACCTTTTTCTCTTTCCTTTTTAGCTAGAGAGTAGAAAATACTTTTTAAGAAAATTATTTCTAACCTAAAAACTAACTCCTTGATAATTGATCTGACACTTGACCATGACCCTGATCCAAACCCAACTCGAGACCTAACCTTGACCTCGACCTCGACTTGAGACCCGACTCCCATCTCAACCCCAACCCCATACTCGACCCAACACCAACCCTGAACCAAGACCTAACTTAGACCTCGACTCGACCCAACCTCGACCCCAACTGTAACATCTCCAATTAAAAATTAGTAGTAAGAAGCAAAAAATTTGAAATAATCATTTTTGGAAATAATGAAAATCTGGAAATTTGTTTGATTTAGGAAAAATTGAGTTTTGGTCAACTTCAAATGGTCAAAACTCCTAGTTCAGGATGATTTAGGTGTATTTCCAGATATGGTTAAAAATGTCTTGGAATTATATTTCCAGTGCCACCAAATTTGCAAGATATCGAGTTCGTATATGAGTAATATATGCCCTTTAGAAGTTGGGTTGTTGGAGTAAGAAAAGTCTAAAACAGGATTTTAGAAGGGTAGTTTGGTTTTTCGTTACCCTTTTATTTTCATTCGATTTTGGTAATTACCTAGGGTTCTAAACAAAACTTACTTATTTTATGATTTGGAGATTTTGAGTTAGTGTTTTAGAGAAGTAAAAAGAAGAGAAGAAAGATTCGTCAAGATCATCGAGTTTAGCTTGTGGATTTCGTCAAGGGGTTATCCCTGCGAGGTATGTGAGATCACGTAGTGTTGGGTCCATTCACTTGGGGAAAATCATGTTTAATTTAGAGATTTTCTTCCTAAAAGAGTTAGACATTGATGTTCTTGAATTATTTTCATTCTTGAACTTACATGTGAATTGTGATTAATGCGTTTTCTTGAGGTGTTTTAGTGATGTTTAGAGACGTTTCAAATTAGATTCTAGTGTACATGTGTCTCAAATATGAATCCAAGAAAGTATTGAGAAAAGGAATTGATTTAAAAATCATTTATGATCAGAAAATGAGTTGAAAAACTGGTCAGACGCACCTAAGGAGAAGGTCGCACGACGCACCTCCATAACACCAGAAAGGATGAGGCGGTGCTCCTGTAGTGCACTCAAAAGGTTCCTCAGAACTTATGGTCTGGTGTGGAGCGCTCGGGATGTTCCCAAATCGTTGTTTTTCACCAGTTTTTCATCGTTCAGTCTTCTTAAGTCCTCTTAAAGTGTACAAACACATTGCTGATTCTAACTACTTTAAATGACTTCTAAAAATCTAGAAATCATTCAGAAACATGAATCATAACCATGAATTCCATAAATTCAAATTCAACCAAAGTTAAGAGTCAAGTCTAGAAGTTAAGCAAGTCAAGGTGAGTTCATAAGGTTTTCAAAATTCTTTCTCAAACAATTCAACTTTGTTTTAAGAAATAAAATTTCAAGTTGAGTAAATAGTAAAGAGTAAAGAGTAAAGAGTAAAAATTGAAGTTCATTTCTTCAAAAGTATATGTGAATTATGTATACCAAAGGGTTTAAAATGTTTTCACATTTAAACAAGAAAGAAAGGAAACTTTGATTTCCAAAGTAGTGTTTAAGATAGTAATTAAGTAAAGAGCTTTTGAGCTAGCTTTCAATTAAAGAACATTTGATCTTGTTTTTTTGGTAAAGAGACTATGAGCTAGTTTTTCGGTAAAGAGCTTTTGAGCTGTTTTTCAGTATAGAGCCTTTGAGCTAGTTTTGAGTAGAGAGTCTTTGACTAGTTTTTATTAAAGAGCCTTCGAGCTAGTTTTTCAGTAAATAGACTTTGGGCTAGTTTTCATTTAAAGAGTAAATGCTTTCACAATTAAGCAATAAAAAAAAATTTGATTTCTAAGATATCCTTTGAGCTAAGATTTTGAGCAATTATCTCAAATCATAGAAATAAGTATGTTTTTTTAAAAAAATAATTAAGACCTAGTATCATATCTTGGGAGTAGTATTGAACTCCGGTATAAGGAGAGTTCGGACAACTCACAGCTCCCATCAACTATGTAGCCTCCATGAGAAAAAAAGGTTCATACATTTGAGATGATTCCTTAGTTCTCTTTACCATAGATTAGTGGATCCACTCAGTAGTTCAAGTTCTATACTTATGGAAAGGTATAAGACGACCCTAGCAGCGTGAAACAACAGTGTATCATCACGATAACTCTTAAGTGACTGTTGTGTCACATCCGGGGAGAACCCCCTAGATGTAACATGACGTACTTGACCTCTTACAGGTTTTATACAAGCCCATAGTTATCATTCATTGCATTGTCATAGGTAAATTTTTCGAAAAATTTAAAACTTTACATAGCACTTCATATGCTAGAACATCACTTTCATTATATATAAAATATCATAATACAGAGTTAAAGACTTTAGTCACTTTTTGCCATCCTAGACTCAACATCACAAAAATACTCTACGGATATGGCCCATACAACGTAATACATAATACAATAGTACAACACTTTATAGTAAACTAGACATAGGACATCCTTGGACTTAAGGATTCCTTTCCTTGAGCTTGGAAATCACATATCAAGATATTCAATCATAGAGACATCCTTTAAGCATCCATAACCTACACTTTGTGTAAAACGTTGAAAAGAATGGAGTTAGTACAAGAATGCACTAAGTATGACAACCATGCAAAAACATGCATTTAAAAGGGACATTTTTTTCTTGAAATCATATTTCATGCTTTTTTGTGAAAACTTCATAAACCTTTATACAATAGCATTTATATCATTCATATAGAATTTAAGCCACATTTGGGTTCACTTTACTATGAGCTATTTACACTTTACAGTAAGTATTTTCGTTTTTACAGTGAACATCTTTTCTTTAACTCCTTAACCTCTAAAGTAACTATCTAGTGATACTTGGTGCAATGCATCACCTTAAGGGCACAAGGAAGCATTCATACATCCTACATAAGCCAACACATACCATTATAGAAGTATAATACCTCAAAGACACATTTAAGCTAAGACCATAATAACATTTCAGTAAGCTATATCAACTTGCACATCTATTCAATTTACTTCACATAAATGCATTATAAGACCTTACTCATAATCCTACTCTAAGTCTACTAGTGCAATGTAAATGTGAAACCCCATGACCTCACACATACTTAGTAAGCCTATCATAATACTACAAGCCTTGACATCCAATGAATACATCAACAAGTAAGTGAAGACAACTTCAGTCATGTCAACAAGCACTTCATCACATAGTCATTAAGACCAACATAGTACATATAACAACAAGACCACATCATACAGACTCATACCATGCACATCTTCATAACAAGTAGACAAATACTACAAAGTCATGCATAAAGAATATATACATAAACACATGCATTATAACACCTTCCTAGGACTTCCCTCAATAGCCACTTGTATAATGCATAGGTTAAGCTAAGTTTCCTTTATTGAAAAGCCTTTTATTAACTTTACTTTATAAAATTAAGCTTAGGAGATTCATCCCCTCACATTCTTATCTCGTAGGTCATAGATAAGAGTTCATCAACCTAAATCATGTGAGAAACCCTTCCACATGGACATAGCATATGTAAGCCCCTATCTAGCTGTAGGATACACATGATCACACCTTTCAAGAGCAAACCTTTCACATAACACATAAATGTCACACATCTTCATGTATCAATGCATAAGTCTATAGGTATAAGTATATGAGCAATCTTTTAATATAAACACACCAAGACACTATGCACATTCTTACTTCAAACATAGATAACCAAACCTAGGAACTATCCTATCAAGGTACACATGTGTAATGTATAGACAAGGTTCCATACCCTTGCCCATACTAGTACACCTATCAAGTCATCCTAGTTAAAGAATACATAACATACTTCACATACACTTACCTTCTATGCATATTAGTATATATTTAGTGAATATGAGATAAACCCTTCATTAGACACTGTGAACCTTTACTACATTGTAAGCATGCATAATGTGTGAGTGTGTGTGTAAATAGGTCAAGATGATCATATAATGACTATCAACAACACATTGAGGCAGCCAACCTCTTAAGACCACAATGCACAACCAAGCATAAACCACAGAACATAATTTAGCGTATGAGACAAGCTAACTTCATATACACTTTAAGACTTCTAACATTAGCTATTCACACATTCACATAGGGGTACATGGGTAAGAGATTATAAATCCTTAAAATTTCATTAACGGCAGGACCTACACATTATCTTAACATAGATATACACATGCTTAAACTATAGACATACAACTTAGATGACAACTAGAATAGGAAAGTAGGCACAAGTTACACATAATGTGATCATCATAACCACACACTCATATATTCATCAATTTTTGACTTCAAGGCTATGGTCAACACAAATATATAATGACAATATTATAAACATTGCCACCATAAGTGGACCATACCACAATGCCATACAAGGCTTCATCAACAATACTATAGAGAAATAGAAGAATAGAGCAACTCTTACCAATCCTTTAACCTTAGACCATCGTTGACCAAACAATTCAAGCATTGTGTAGTAGCTAAATATACATTAACATAAACGAAGTCATACCTAATTCCCTACAAGATCAAGATACCAACATAGGCACTAGACTATCAATTCAATAGAGAGTAGAGGAAATAGGAAATCCTACTAATTCCCTAAAGCCTTGATCATCAATAATATTTTATCGATAATGTAAATGTAGGGCAGTAGCTAAAGAGATCATTACTCAAAAGGAATCATGCTTCATCTAATCTAAAATCGAGATCACATCACATACATAGCATTATCTATCAATAGACTAGAAGAACCTAGATCAATTCATACAAGCCTTCTTTACTTTGGTCGTAAAAGATTCATACCCACAATTCAACCATGAAATTAACCTAACGCAGTAGATACAATCATCTTAACGTAATCAAATTCCACATTCGTACATTATAAGGTCAATGTTACAGTGAACACATAGACACATAGGTTAGTCTTATTCAAATCTTCATATATTGATCCACATGGATCATTCATCAACAATTAACGATTAATATACATAATAAACAGTAGACATAAGCAATTCAACATAATAGAATCAATATTCTACCAATAACAAGCCACGATCACAATGCTCATGCATAGGCTAAATCGAGTTTGGGAAGGGACATGGATTCATAATGCAATTGGATTGAAATTCACGTTAAAACCAATACAGTATCATCAATTCATCATAATTAAGACTTCTAAAACATTTTGAGAAAGAACCCATGGCTACATTGAACAAGAAGAAGTTTGATCATGAAATCTCTATTGAAAACTTTGAGAAGGACTCTCTAGATGGAAGATTAACTAGAGATAAAGGATCACAACACCTTAATTTATAAGAAAACCTCTAAAACATGATGAAGAATCCATGGGAATCCAAGCTCCAAGTTGTTCTTGAACTTCACCTTCAATGGAGGTTTCTAGAGAGAATTCGTTTTGGAGGGAAAGTCTAATTTGTGTAGAATGGATTGGGAATGGGTTGTTCACGTTTTTGATCACTTAAATACACCCAAAAATAATCAAATAAACCAATTAATGTCAGGTCAGTACGTGGGGTGAATTACCCATTCACCCCTTAATTAAAATAGTCACATCCATGCAGTTGCAGGCAACCATCGCTGGGCACAAACGAATGGGCGTCGACTGGATGATGGGGCGTCCTGCTGCTCCGTTGTTGGTGACTGCCGCTCCTTCTTTGAGACACGAGGCTCACCAAGACAAGTGTTGAGATATTCCTCCCATTGATGGGCGTTGATTGGGAAATGGGGCGTCAACTTGGCTTGTCGATTGACACTGCCAAGGCAGTGTCTAGACAGCCTTTGGGTCCTTCTTGAGGGCTTCTTGCGGGGCCCTTGGGAAGTCATGCGCTGACGTTTCCAACGTAAATATGAACATTAACAATTAAAATAATTTCCACGTCAGTTTCACCAATACAATTACACGCAACATGTCCAAACATGCTAAGCAGCATCAAGACACACACATGCATGTCTCAATGGCTAACTTTCGAACGTCTCAGACGTTCTTGGACGTTTGACCTCTAAACTTCATTAAACTCACTATACTTTCTAAAAACATCATTATAACTCATATAAGGACCTCATAACCTCATGAAACACACCTAATCACATAAAAACACATAAGGCCCCTTAGGTGACTAGTCATCGAACGTCTTGGTCGTCCCTTCACGTTTTACTTCCAAATGATTCCAAATCACCCATGCATACTTTAAAACACTTGATTAACATATTAACAATCTTATATGAAAAGTGATTCTCTAGACACCCTAACTTATTTTGGGGGTCTTACAATATCCCCTGCTTTGGAATCGTCCTCGAATGACACTTAGAACACTTTAATCACAACAAGGACTTCAATGAATCATAGAGCATCTTATAACAGTCATAACATCATCACATAGAATTTAATGCACCAAACTTAATAAGAACACAAATTCCAACAATTTAGTACTCAATGCACACAAGCAAGCAAAACTTTTATTCACTTACTCTTTAATGCATCAAACACATAGGCTCCTATCATGTTCATAGGAGGAACATCCTTCTCCTAATTATCACATTGTCATTACACTTCATTTTATTAAGATCTCATCTTGCAACCATCTTTAAGTCAAACTTAGGCAATTTCAACAATACTCAAGAAATAATTAGGCTCTCATACTTCAATGCACATAGACTTGAGTAAGATAGGTTGACAATGTATTATTATTAGTTAGGCTAGTGCCATGAGGGTCATACTCAACCATACCATGCTTAGTTGTGTCGATAGAGGAATGTCCTTCTCCTGAACACACTTACATGTCTCATGAGTTTATACCCAAGAAAATGGACAAATGTCAACTTTACTGTAACATGAGAATTTCTCAATTTTAATCATGGCATGCTCAAACATCCTTCCCAATAATGCCGAAGTAGTAAATTACACCACACACATCACAACAATAGGAAGTGATTTCACATATTTTCAATCTCAAGCATAACACTAGTTTTAATAAACATACATAATTTAAGGAAAATCTTACATTTATAGTCACACAAAAGAATAATAGCTAGACATGCCTTCACTTTTTAAAAGTGAGCCTACAATCGTATTTTCCAAATCATAAAAGTCATATACTTTTCAAGAGACTCAACATATTTAATTTTAAAGGAGCTCAATTCCTCATCATAAGGCTAAAAATTAGGCATTAAGAGTGACTTCAAACATGCTTCTTATCTTATCCCATAAAGTTAAATGCACAACAAGCATATCAAGATGCACAATCAACATGAGGAAAAACATAGATTTGATCAAAAATATTTTTCAAGTACTTTAGAATCTTCAAAATACTATTAAGATAGGGTCAATCAAGACTTACTAAACATATAGAGGTCATGCAATTCATACTTGATGCAAAACTTCTATCATGAACAAGCTTACTAAGAATTCATTAGTTTCAAGTTCAAGTAAAAATTAGAAGGAGAAGGTAGAAATGTCTACAACTTTACTACTCACATCACCATACCCCACTTAGGGTAAACTTAATTTAAGAGTACCTTAACCCAACCTCAAGAGGATCTTAACTTATCAACCTTCATTTTAATCACTTAAAAGTGATTACCATTTTAGAAGGAATTATAGTAAGTTAACATAGGAACACCAAGGTATTCTAAACTTTATCATCTATGCAAATTATCCCCAATCATCAAGTTAGGTCATAATACTCAACCACATAAGGTATTTATACAATACAATAGATACCAAGGTCATAGAACATTCACGGAACAATAGAGGAGAGTTAGTCAATACGCCTCTTTCTTTTCCTTCAACATTAGAGTAAGGTAACTTCTAGGTCAATCAAAGTCACATAATCACCTACCAAGATACACATACTACCTTCACACCTAGGAGCAAGTCTATACAAAGGACTCCAATCCATGTAAAGCAATTATGAAGGCTCACACATATAAACAAGGGCAACATTTGAACCATTATAAAATTACTTAGGCAATATGCTTCCATAGGTAGTCACTAAGCATTTCAATCTCAAATCGTAACATTAGGCTACCATCATGCAAAACCATATAGGAATACACCATTCCAAAAGAGACTCATTTTAACCATAACAACTCCTAACATGCTTTAACTATATCATGACACACATTTATCAACATAACATGCTATTCCACATAGGTCTCATATATAGACACAAAGGACAGCATATCCTAATAAACTATCATTTCACATACATAAACATAATTGACATCACATAATCAAAGCATGCCAAAATTCACCTTCACACATACTCATTAAACCATAAAACCAACATAAGCATCAAAACTCACCTTTTCTCCCTCAAGAATGTAAATACAATCTCATCCAAGCAATCACATATAAAAGACTACCGGACAAGAAAACATAGAAAGATATCTTATAGAGTTAAGTTCTATGCACGACATGAGAATGATGAAGAAGGGAAACTCTATCATCTTATCGCGTCTTGCAAATAGATGTGTCGCGACCCACCACCGATGATCGAGACTGTCACAACCAGAAACTATACCCTAGAAGTTAGGGTACAATCTTGAATTGTAACCGGCATCGTCAACTTCTCGGAGGTCTAAGACAAGCCCTTTCATATCATTCGTTGCATATACATAGTGAAAAGTAGTGTGGAATTAAAACTTTTCACAAAACATAATATACTCTTCAATGTCTATTTCATATAAAATTTATAGGAGATACTAAGTCTCAATCTCATCATCTTAAGACACAAGAATAAGTGGAACACGGCCCATACTTCAAAATATAAATATATAAACACTTAGTCTATTACAATACTTTGAATGAAAACATAAAAGACATATATGCCCTCGAGTCATGTGAGGACATACTTCAACTTATCTTAAACAATCTTCTAAGTCCAAATCTTCAGTTCTCAAAGCTCCTCACCTACCAAGAACTACATAGATAGATAAAAGCATGGAGTTAGTACAACCACATGTACTAACTATGGCTTTATCCATAAAAATCATGAAAACGGACATTTATTTGAAATATGCATCTTTTCATTTAAATATAACATTATAATCAAAAGAAAATCATTTAGCAATTAAGGAACAAATAAGAAAACACTTAACCAAAAATAGAATTTTTAGAAGTCACTTTACAGTATCCTCATTCACTGTTACAGTGAATTAACTGTAGCATTTAATTTTCTCACTCAAGGATATCCTAAGATTCACTTAAGTCACACAAAGAAAGATGGTCCATACACCCTCTCTAGATGTGCCTAAATGACCCCATAAGATTTCTTATAGTGATTCACACACATACTTAGAAAGTATCATAAACATCAAGGTAAGATTCCTCTACCAAATGTGACTTCTAAGTTTCACTTGAGTGAGTTGTGAAGCGACCGCCTAGACAATCCCTTACACACACACTCAAGAGATCCTATATAATTCCTAGGATAGAATCATTCTCACTAAATCACCAATACATAGATGATATGACATTCTCTTCCCAAAGACTATCAAAAGACCTACTTAAGTAAATTAAGAAGATAGTGTCCATAGTGACCTCATAAAGATTACCTAAATAATCCTTAAGACTACCTAAGGCTTAGATCATGTCCTTAAAATCAACCAACTTCCATAACTAGAGTCATCCTCAAGACTTCCAAAGATAAGACATGAAGAGATCATCCCTTATGCCCTCTTCACACTTTAGCTAAGGAATCCTTAAGTCACTATAGATTATGCACTCATTTATTTAAATACTCCTTAAGATAAGTCATTAGTTAATTAGTTTATTAAGACTCATACATCACATGAAGGACATTCAAATAATGGTCTTAGACAAGAACTAGGAATTCCTCATAAGACCTTCAAAGTCTATTGTGCAATGTCTAGATAGTTTCCCATACCACCACTTAAACTCTATAAAATCCTCTAATGCTAATAGGTATTCCATATGATGAGAATAGGCAATAACCGACATAGACCATGATAGCTATACATGGAATTCGGAGTTCTATCCTACTCCGATCAGGTTGTTCTACTTGCCAATGGTAGAACTTGGACAGATCCCATGTAAGCACATGGTTAAGGAATATGAAGGGGATACTTTGTAATCTAGTATCATTCTTAACTAGAACTACTTTCTGTTACCATACTCACTCGATGCTAGCCTTAGTTCTCATTGATCAATTCTCATTAAGGTTCATATAAATGGGTCTCATATCTAGTTCATGACCCAATTACATTCAACTAATAGAAGCAAGGTCTACTAGGGCATATCTCACTATGGCGACAAAAAGCACATTGCGACTTTCCTAAGGTATGATATGATGTCGTTCCAGCCAATCAACCTTAAGTACATCACTCATTACATGAGGGATACCATTACGGCTAACTACTTCACGACTTATAACCTAACCACATGGTTCAAGGTTCCACATAAATGACCTTCGTATCATCATGCAAGGTCTCACCTATATTCATTTATTCAATACTAAGACCCTTTAGGTTCCTAAGTCAATACATCACATATACACATAAGCATCTAGTAAAGGACCCAGGTTTACCTAAACAACACAGAACATACTTCCATTTAACACAAATTTCGTATCTTCATTTAGACTTTTAGGAATGACCCTTAACCTTATTAAGTCATCCTATTCATTACCTTAACTTTATTAACCTAACCATTGTAGACTCATCTAGCCAATTTAGGATCAACCATGTATCAATTCTAAGATTACACACTTAACACATAGCCATAACATAACATTATTAACTAAATAGTATCAATAGTCTAACACATAGTTTAATATAGAGGTAGATATGATCACACATCATCAAATAAACTACGGAAATATCCATATAAGCTCAAGTAGTGCCGACAAGGCCATGATCATCAATATTCTAGAAGGTAACACCGACAAGGCCACATCAATTCAAATAGCACCGCCACCAAAGGTGGACCAAACCAATCATAACATAATTGAAGTATAAATAACATAAAAATAAAGAAAATGGAGCAGAATACCTTCATCCCCTCATCCACACTTCAATTCAATGCCAAATCAACCAATTCAACATCACAAGGCCCTTATCCATGGCCATGACAATAATTCAAAGCAATAAATCTACATCAATTCAATCTAAGTTTTAAAATCTAAGATAAATTAGATATAAATTGACTAAAATTCTTTTATCATTAGAAAGACCATACGAAACTACATAACAATTCATCAATATTAGCTTAATATCAAGTAACCCACATTATAGTAAAAAATTAGGGTTCATCCAAATTCATGGGTTCATAGGTAATTTATGTTAAAATCATCAATACAATATAAATTATATCATAATTCATTGTTTAGAAATTATTTATGCAAGAACCCATGATAGAATCCCGAAATTGGACAATTCACTTTTGAAAATTTTGAAAAAAATCTTGAGAGTTAGGCTCCTTGATAAAAAAAAAAAAGTTTCAAGGATAAAAATACATACCTCAAGGATGATAATTCTTCAGTTTGATGAAGAATTTCCACTCAAAACCCCCCACACCAAGCTGCTGCTTCAATTTGGACTTCAATGGAGTCTTTGGGACTTTTCTAAGAGTTTTGGGTTTCCAATTTGGAAGAATGAAGTCTCTAAGGTGTTTAACCTTTATATACTTAATTGAAATACCCAAAAGACCCTTAATAAACTGCCAATGAATTAATTTTGAAGTGGGTGAATTTACCAATTCACCCCTAACTTGGCAACAGCCTGCACAGGAAGACAGGTCGCTCGATGCCTGCCCTTGACGGTGCGTCACCACCACGATGGTCTGTCACTGGCCACCGTCGGTGGTTATAGTAGCCTGAAAAAGCTTCCCTCTTCACCCATGGCCAAGTCCCCCACTACGAAACCCTTCGAAGGGGCTTAAACAGTCCTACGAGCCGTCAACTGCTCCTTCGTCTGGGGCCTGCCTGGGATTGGGCAACAGTTTTGGGTCCTTCCTCAAGGACCCTTAGATGGTCCTTGGGGATAATTTCCCGGACGTTTTAAACCCAATTACTATTTTCTATAAGTTTAACACCTGCCAAATGAATTTCATACGAAACGAACACATAAAACTCGACGAAACATGCCTAGACGTACAAGGTCACTTCAAGGCATATCTTTCGAACGCCTTGGACGTTCTTGGTCGTTTGACCTTCAAACTTCATGAAACTTTAACACTGCCTATAAATTATATATTAACTCAATTAAGAACCTTAAAATATCATGAAACACATATAAACACATTGAACCACATATGAGACATTTAGGTGACTTAGTCGTCGAATGTCTTGGTCGTCCCTTGACGTTTGACTTCCAACACACCAAATACTTTAGCTACTGCCTATATATCAGATATTAGACATATTTAGGACCTTATACCATAAATACTAACATGTTAGGCTCTAGTTACCCTAAGTCATTTTTGGAGTCTTACAATCTCCTCCACTTGGACAACATTCGTCCTCGAATGACACTTGCCACTCTCCGAACACTTCCAAGATTAGAGACTCATCTAGCTTATAATAACCATACCATACAACACATAATAAACAGTTTAACATCACATTCACAACACAACAAGAAATTAGCATACAATTCTATAACTCATTATGCTACAAATTCACATGCTTCATTCCAAATAGTAAAAACTCATTTTACATTAAATATCACGCTTATATATATATACAACAATTTTAGAAAAAAGAATCAAATAGACAATTTTCACAAAATATTACAGTAAACAGTCTTAACGCTATAGTGTTTTTTTTTAAGCAATTTTTCAAAAATGCTAATTTTAGGCAATTCATTATATAGACATACTAATATGCAATATAACATCATATAAACACCTCTTCAATATGATCATAACTCAATAAAACACACAATGCAAGAAGTTAATGAAATTCAATTTCAACCAAACTCCTAAACATCATGCACAAGCAACAATTTCAAGGAATTCTATCCCATCTACAAACTATACTCCCGCTCTTAGAAGAAACTCATATCTCAACAAAATAAAGAGAACTTACTAACATCATCATCACTCTCAACCGACTTCTTACCTCTAGTTCGGAGTGCATAGAACGCCTTTTAGTCGGAGCATCTTCCTTTGGACCACCAGGCTCAACTTTCTTACCCTCCTTCCTAGAAGAAATGCTTGGACAATCTCTCACCTTGTGCCCATATTTTCCATATCCAAAGAAAATACCCATACCCAAAAGACACTCACCAAGATGTTTCTTACCACAAGTGGCACATGTAGGTTTGCCATTTCTAGAACCACCTCCTTTCTCAAATTTCTTCTTAGGAACACTAGGTCTATCTTGAGTTTGAACCCCCTTTTCGAACCTAGGTTACACTTGTCACTATCAACACTCCTTTTCAATTTGCTCGACGTCCTCCTAAGGTTAGACTCTTCAATTGATTGTGCATACATCATGTGTCTAGCTAAGGTCATATCGTCTTGTAGCATAGCCATATTTCATTCTTCCCTCACTAAGTCTCTCAACCTAGATGTCATAGTGCTCTCCACAACCCTAGGCATCATGCTCAAGCTTATTTGAGTAGTCACGGCTTGGGTTAAAGCAAGCAATCCTCTCTAATCTCCCGATTAGTCAACTCCGGCACCTCATTACCTCCTCCCTTATTAGGATCATGATCACCTTAAGGAGGCACTTGAGAACCTTGTAGCACTTGCTGATCTTTCTCAACTTGAGGAGGAACTTCCTTATTCACCCTTTCAACTTCCATCCTTCTAGCAGCCATCTTCCTAAAAACACAAGGGAACACATTAAGAAGGATAATCATAACATTTACCCTACCACATGACATAGGAGTAGAAAAGAAGGGAAACTCTATCGTACTATAGCCTCTCGCCCATAGATGTATCGCGACTCACACCAATGGTCAAGACTCTAATAGACGTGACTTGATGAGACTTTTTGATTCTTAATACTACTTTCACCATCCTATGCTCTAATACAAAGCTTGTCACAACCTGAAACCATACCCTAGAAGTTAGGGTACAATCTTAGATTGTAACTGGCGTCGTCGACCTCTCAGAGGTCTAAGACAAGCCCCTTCATATCATTCATTGCATATGCATAGTGAAAAGTATTGCGAAATTAAAACTTTTCACAAAACATAGTATAGTTTTAAAAATCTCTTTCATATAAAAGTAATAGGAAATACTAAGTCTCAATCTCATCATCTTAAGACACAAGAATACTTGGGACACGACCCATACTTCAAAATACAAATATAGAAATACTTAGTCTATTACAATACTTTGAATGAAAACATTAAAGACATATATTCCCTCGAGTCATGTGAGGACATACTTCAACTTCTCTTGAATGATCTTCTAAGTACAAGTCTTAACTTATCAAAGCTCCTCACCTACCAAGACCTATATAGATAAAAGTATGGAGTTAGTACAACCACATTTACTAAGTATGGCTTTATGCATAAAAATAATGAAAATGGAAATTTATTGGAAATATGTATCTTTTCATTTGAATATCATATTATAATCATAAGAAAATAATTTATCAATTAAGGAACACATAAGAAAACACTTAACCAAAAACAACATTTTTAGAAGTCACTTTATAGTAACCTCATTCACTTTTACAATAACATTGAATTAATTCACTATACAGTGAAGCATTTTGTTCATCATTTTAGACACCCTTTAGCATGTAATATTCTCACTCTAGGCTATCGTAAAATTCACTTAAGTCACACAAAGAGAGACCTCTCATACACCCTCTCTAGATGTTCCTAAACGACCCTTAAGATTACTTATAATTAGTCACATACATACTTAGAAAGTATCACAAACATCAATGTAATATTCCTCTACCAAAGGTGACTTATAACTTTCACTTGAGTGAGTTGTGGAACGACCGCCCATACAATCCCTTACACACACACTCAAGAGATCCTATAGACTCTCTAGGATAGAATCATTCTCTTTAAATCACCAACACATAGATGATATGACATTCTCTTCCCAAAGTCTATCAAAAAGCATACTTAAGTAAATTAAGAAGATAACGTCCATAATGACCTCTTAAAGATTACATAAAATAATCCTTAAGACTACCTAAGACTTATAACATGTCCACAAAATCAACCAACTTCCCTTACTAGAGTCATTCTCAAGACTTCCAAAGATAAGACATGAAGATATTATCTCTTATGCCCTCTTCACACTTTAGCTAAGGAATCCTTAAGTCACTTTAGATTAGGTACTCATTTATTTACATACTCCTTAACATAAGTCATTAGTTCATTAAGACTCATACATCACATAAAGGGCATTCAAATAATGATCTTAGACAAGACGTAGGAATTCCACGTAACACCATAAAAGTTTATTGTGCAATTTCTAGATAGCGTCCCATTCACCATCTAAACTCCATAAAATCCTCTAATGCTAAGAGGTATTCCATATGATGAGAATAGGCAATAACCGATATCGACCATGATAGCTAGACATGGAATTTGGAGTTCTATCCTACTTCAATGGGGTTGTTCTACTAGCCAATGATAGAACTTCGACACAGCCCATGTAGGCACATCGTTAAGGAATATGAAGGGCATACTTTGTAATCAAGTCTCATACTTAACTAGAACTACTTTCCCTTACCATACTCACTCGATGCTAGCCTTAGTTGTCATTGATCAATTCTCATTAAGGTTCATATAAATGGTTATAATATCTAGTTCATGACCCAATTACATTCAACCAACCAAAGCAAGGTCCACTAGGGCATATCTCACTATGGCGACAAGAAGCATACCTTTATCCCCTCATCCACACTTCAATTCAGTGCCAAATCAACCAATTCAACATCACAAGGCCCTTACCCATGGCCATGAACAATAATTTAAAGCAATAGCCATAAAAATAAATGAATCTACATCAATTCAACCTATGTTTAAAAATATAAGATACATTAGGTATCAATTGAATACAATTCTTGTATCATTAGAAAGCTCATAAGACACTACATAACAATTCATCAATATTAGCTTAATATCAAGTAACCCACATTATAGTCAAAAACTAGGGTTTATCTAAATTCATGGGTTCAGAGGTAATTTATATTGAAACATAAAAACAATATCAATTAGATCATACTTTAATGTTTATAAATCATTTATGCAAGAACCCACGGTAGAATCTCAAAATTGGACAATTCACTTTAGAAAACTTTAAAAAATATCTTAAGAGTTGGGCTCCTTGATGAAACAAGTTTCAAGGATAAAAGTCCATACCTCAAGGATGATAATACTTCACTTTGATGAAGAATTTCCAGTCAAAACGCCCACACCAAGGTGCTTCTTCAATTTGGACTTCAATGGAGTCTTTTGGATTTTTCTAAGAGTTTTGGGTTTTCAATTTGGAAGAATGAAGACTTTAAAGTGTTTACCCTTTATATACTTATTTAAAATACCCAAAAGACCCTTAATAAACCACCAATGACTTAACTTATATGTGGGGTGAATTTACCAATTCACCCCTAACTTGGCAGCAGCCTGCGCAGGAAGACAGGTTGCTCGACGCCTGCCCTTGACGAGGCGTCACCACCACGACGGGCCGTCACTAGCCACCGTAGGTGGTTACAGTAGCCTTCCAAGGCTTCCCTCTTCACCTATGGTCAATTCCTCCATGATGACATCCTTTTACGGTGCGTGAACAGGCCTACGAGCCGTCGACTGCTCCATCGTATGGGGCCTGCCTGGGACTATTTTGGCAACAATTTTGGGTCCTTTCTCAAGGACCCTTAGATGGTCCTCCGGAACAATTTCCCATACGTTTCCAACCCAATTACGATTTTCTATAAGTTTAACACCTCTCACATGAATTTCATACGAAATGAACACATAAAACTCGACAAAACACGCCTAGACGTACAAGGTCACTTCAAAGCATATCCTTCGAATGCCTTGGACGTTCTTGGTCGTTTGACCTTCAAACTTCACGAAACTTTAAAAACTTCCTATACATGCTATATTAAATAAATTAATAACCTTATAAAATCTGAAACACATAGAACCACATATGATACATTTAGATGACTTAGTCGTCGAACATCTTGGTCGTCCCTTCACGTTTGACTTCCAACACACCAAATACTTTAGCTACTGCCTCTATATCACATATTAGACATATTTAGGACCTTATACCATCAATAATAACATGTTAGTATCTAGTTAACTTAAGTTATTTTCTGGGTCGTATAGAGACTCTACTAGACGTGGAATTTTTAGACTTTCGGAACCTAAAACCACTTTCATAAACCTCATGTTCTGATATCATGCTTGTCACATCCGTGGATCACCCCCTAGAAGTAACATGGAGTACTATACCTATCGGAGGTCTAATACAAGCCAATAGTTATCATTCATCGCATTGTCATACGTAAATTTTTTGAAAATTTTATAACTTTTCATAGCGCTTCATACTTTAGAACATCATTTTCATTATATATAAAGTATCATAGAACATATTTAAAGACTCTAGTCTCTTTTTTTCTATCCTAGACTCAACATCATAATATTACTTTAGGGACACGACCCTTAAAATATAATACATAAGTACAATAGTACAAGACTTTATAGTAAACTAGACATAGGACATTCTTGGACTTAATGATTCCTTTCCTTGAGCTTGGAAATCACTTACCAAGCTCTTCAATCATAGAGAAATCATCTAAGCATCCATAACCTACACTTTGTGTAAAAAGTAGAGATGAATGGAGTCAGTACAAGAATGCAATAAGTATGGCAACCATGCAAAAACATGCATTTAAAAGGGACATTTTTACTTGAAATCATATTTCATGACTTTTTGTGAAAACTTCATAAATAGCATTTACATCATTCATATACTTCATATATACATATTCAAAGACCAAACATAATATAAAATCACACATAGAATTTATGCCACATTTGGGTTCACTTTACTGTGAGCTATTTGCACTTAATAGCAAGTATTTTTCTCTTTACAGTGAACATCTTTTCTTTTAACTCCTATTTGGTGCAATGCATCACCTTAAGGCCACAAGGAATCATTCATACATCCTAGATAAGCCAACACAAACAATAATAGAAGTATAATACCTCAAAAGACACATTTAAGCTAAGACCATAAGAACATTACAGTAAGCTACATCAACTTGCAAATTTATTCAATTCACTTCACATAAATGCATTATCAGACCTTACCACAATCTAACTCTAAGCCTACTAGTTTAATGTATATGTGAAACCCCATAACCTCACACATACTTAGTAAAACTATCATAAGACCATAAGCCTTAACATCCAATGCATACATCAACAAGTAAGTAAAGAGAACTTCAGTCATGTCAACAAGACCTTCATCACATAGTCATTAAGCCCAACATAGTGCATATAAGAACAAGACCAAATCAAATAGACTCATACTATACACATCTTCATAACAAGTAGACAAGTACTACAAAGTCATGCATAAGGAACATATACATAAAAACATGCATTAGAATACCTGCATAGGACTTCCCTCAAGAGCTACTTGTGCAAAGCATAGGTGAAGTCCCATACCTCCACCTACACTAAGCAACTATTATTACGTTATCCTAGTTAGGGTCCTTATTTACTTCCATTGTCCATTTTACTTTAGGGAAGCTATAGACTTAACCGACACAAAGACCATGGGTACTACATGGAATTTGGTGTTCTTGAGCCTTACACCAATGGAAGGTGTTCTACCTAGCCAAGGTTGAACATTAACACATGCTAGCATACTAGTGAATTCACTTGCTAGATTCTATGTGGCTAGCATAGTTATGGAACTTTGAGGTATATATGTAAATATTCCTCTATGCCCTTGGGATATGAGGATAACCACCTCATGATGTTTATGGTGACCTACCTTCCTCCAATGGGAAGGAACACCCCTCACTTCAAGTTCATTTGGTGATAAGCTAAGTTTACTTTATTGAAAAGCCTTTTATTAACTTTACTTTATAAAATTAGGCTTAGGGTATTCATCCCCTCATATTCTTAGCTCATAGGTCATAGATGAGAGTTCATCAACCTAAATCATGTAAGAAACCCTTTCACATGGACATAGCATATGTAAGCACTGATCTAGTTGTAGGATACACATGAGCACACCATTCAAGGTCCCTCTATCAACTAGATCTTCATACATGTGTGTATATACTTATATGTGAGAAAATCTTTCACATAACACATAAATGTCACACACATGTTCATGTGTCAATGCATAAATCTATAGGTATAACTATATGAGCAATCCTTTTGTATAAACACACCAAGACACTATGTACATTCATACTTCATCATATCATATACTTAACATATAAGACATATTCATAGCATATCCATACATTTATATTCATAGTCATAGATAACCAAACCTAGGAACTATCCTATCAAGGTACACATGTGTAATGCATAGACAAGGTTCCATACCCTTGCCCATACTAGTAAACCTACCAAGTCATCCTAGTTAAAGGATACATTACATACTTCACATACATTTACCTTACATGCATAGTATTAGACATTTAGGGGTCGTTTGGTTGAGCGTATTAGCAAAAATAACGCATGCATTAACTTTGTGTATTAGTTATACCTCGTTTGGTGCACTTTTTCATGCTATGTATAACTAATGCAAGCATTAGTTATACACTATATTGTGTATTAAGGAGTGTATTACTAATACCATGGATTCATAAGTATTAGTAATACACATGATTTTAAGACTTGCATTAGATTAACTAATGACAAAACTACCCTCTGAACCTTATCAAACCATTTTCAATACGTTTCCACGGTAAACTAATGTTGTTCTCAAAACAAATCTTTGCAAAATGCAGTAATAAAACACATAGATTATTGCAATTATTAAGATTTTTGATACAAAGAACCTTTTTTCTTAATAAAATAATTTTGAAATTTTGTAGAATGTTGCTGCTCTACTACGTTCTTCAAAATCAAAACAAAATTGACAAAAGGAGTATGAAGGGGCAAAATACGTAACACACATACTATTGCTTCTAGAAAAAAAAAATAATAATAAAATATTATTGCTTTTAGGGAATGAGTATATAAAAATGAATATTGAGAACTTGAAATAACTAGTTTCCTGGTGGTAGTTTTTGAGGCACAATGGGGGTTAAATGAGTAGGTATTCAAATGACTTGAATTACCAGTGTTAAATGATTATCTTGAAGTGTAATTATGAGTTTTAATTTATCTTTATTACATTTTTGATATACTTTCAATCTTAGGATGTGATAAAGTAAAACTATTATAACACGTTATTGATTTTGTGATTTGAATCCGTAATTTATTAGTATAATAGAAATTTTTATCTTATTCAAGTGTTTCTATGGATTCTATCAACGCCAATATGTGGTGCAGACACCAACAATAACAATATAAGTAAAAAAATCGAATTTCCTCAAAAATATTATAAAGTAATGTTAAAAATTATTTAATTTATTTTTGAGTAAAAAGAAGAGCTAATTACATTTTAGCAAAGAATTCTGTTGTGATGGTTTAACTAAAGAACCTTTTTGAAAAAAAGTGTACAAAATAAAAGAGTGGGGGTATTTTTGTAAACGAATATTTTTTTAATAGATTTTCTACAAGGGTTGAAATTTTCAATACATCAAACCAAACAATTATAAGAAATAATGCAATCATTACTAATACTTGCATTAATAATGCATGTATTACTAATACTTGCATTACTAATGCATGTATTACTAATACTTGCATTACTAATGCAGGTATTAATAATACATCATATTCTGCATTATCCTAATGCATTCTACCAAACAAACCCTTAGTGAGTATGAGATAAACCCTTCATTAGACACTATGAACATTTACTACATTGCAAGCATGCATAATGTGTGAGTGTGTGTGTACATAGGTCAACATGATCACATAATGGCTATCAACAACACATTGAGTCAGCCACCCTTTTAAGACCATAATGCACAACCAAGCATAGACCACAAAACACAATTTAGCATAGGAGGCAACTAACTTCATATTACACTTTAAGACTCCTAACGTTAGCTATTCGCACATTCACATAAGGGTACATGGATAAGGGATTATCAATCTTTAACACTTCATTAATTGAAGCACCTATACATGATCTTAACATAGATATACACATGCTTATACTATAGCCATACAACCTAGATCACAACTAGAATAGGAAAGTAGGCACAAGTTACACATAGTGTGATCATCATAACCACACACTCATGTGTTCATCAATTCTTGCCTTCAAGGCTATAGTCATCACATATATATAATGACAATAAAATAAACACTGCCACCATAAGTAGAGTATACCACACAATGTCATACAAGGCTTCATCAACAATACTATAAAGAAGTAGAGAAGTAAAAGATTAGAGCAATTCTTACCAATCATTTAACCTTAGACCATCATTGATCATTACAATTATTTCATCAATAATTCAAGTATTGTGCAGTAGCTAAAATATACATAAATGAAATCATACTTAATTCCCTACAAGATCAAGATACCAACATAGGCACTAAACTATCAATTCAATAGAGAGTAGAGGAAATAGGCAATCCTACTAATTCCCTAAAGCCTTGATAATCAATCATATCTTATCAAGAATGTACATGTATGGCAGTAGCTAAAGATATCATTACTCAAAAGAAATCATGCTTCATCTAACCTAAAATCAAGATCACATCACAGACATAGCATTATCAATCAATAGACTAGAAGAACCTAGATCAATTCATACAATTCTTCTTTACTTTGATCATACAAGATTCATACCACAATTCAACCATGATGTTAAACTAAAGCAGTAGCTACAATCATCTTAACGTAATCAAATTCCACATTCATACATTATAAGGTCAATGTTACATGAACGCATAGAGACATATGTCTTATTTAAATCCTCATATATTGATACAAATGGATCATTCATCAATAATTCACCATTAATATACATAATAAACAGTATAAATAAGATATTCAACGTAATAGAATCAATACTCCACCAATAACAAGCCACGATCACAATGCCCATGCATAGGCTAAATTGAGTTTGGGAAGGGACATGGGTTCACAATGCAATTGGATTGAAATTCACGTTAAAACCAATACATTATCATCAATTAATCATGATTAAGCCTTTCAAAACATTTTCATAAAGAACCCATGTCTAGATTGGAGAAGAAGAAGTTTGATCATGAAATCTCTATTGAAAACTTTGAGAAGGACTCACTAGATGGAAGATTAACTAGAGATGAAGGATCATATACCTTAATTTAGAAGAAAACCTCTAAAAATTAATGAAGAGTCCATGGGAATTTAAGCTCAAAATTTTTCTTGAGCTTCACCTTCAATGGAGGTATCTAGAGAGAATTGGTTTTGAAGGGAAAGTATAATTTGTTTATAATGGATTGGGAATGGGTTGTTCACGTTGTTATCACTTAACACCAAAAAATAATCAAATAAACCAAGTAGGGTCAGGTCAGGATGTGGGGTGAATTACCCATTCACCCCATAATTAAAACAGTCACAGGCATGCACTTGCAAGCAACCATCGATGGGCACAAATGAATGGGCGTCGACTGGACGACGGGGCATCTTGTTTCTCCATCGTTGGTGGATGCAGCTCCTACTTTGAGACACAAGGCTCACCAAGACAAGTGTTGAGATACGCCTGCCATTGATGGGGCGTCGATTGTGAAACGAGGCGTCAACTTGGCTCGTCGATTGACACTGCCAAGGCAATGTCTAGACAGTCTTTGGGTCATTCTTGAGGGCTTCTTGCGGGGCCCTTAGGAAGTGGTACCCGGATGTTTCACACGTAAATATGAACATCAACAAGTAAAGGAACTTCCACATCAATATCACCAAAACAATTATACGCAACATGTCCAAATACGATAAGCACCATCAAGACACACATATGCATGTCTCTTGGGCGAACTTTCGAACGTCTCGGGCGTTCTTCGAAGTTTGACCTCTAAATTTCATGAAACTCACTATAGTGCATAAAAACATCATTATAACTCATATAAGGACCTCATAATCTCATGAAACACACATAAGCACATAAAAACACATAAGGCCCCTTAGATTACTAGTCATCGAACGTCTTGGTCGTCCCTTGACGTTTTACTTCCAAATGACTCCAAATAACACATGCATACGTTAAAACACTTGATTTACATATTAAGAAGCTTATAGGCACAAGTGATGCTCTAGAAACCCTAACTAATTTTTTGGGGTCCTACAATATCCCCTACTTGGAACATTTGTCCTCGAATGAAACTTAGAACACTTTAATGGCAACAAGGACTTCAATGAATCATAGAGCAGCTTATAACAGTCATAACATCATAAAATAGAAGTTAATGAACAAAACTTACTAAGAACACAACTTCCAACAATTTAGCACTTAATGCACACAAGCAAGCAAAACCTTTATTCACTCACTCTTTAATGCACCAAACACATAGGCTCCTATCATGTTCATAGGAGGAACATCCTTCTCCTAATCGTAACATGGTAATTACAATTCATTTTATTAAGATCTCATTCTTGCACCCATCTTTAAGTCACACTTAGGCAGTTTCAACAACACTCAAGAAACAATTAGGTACTCATACTTCAATGCACATAGACTTGAGATAGATAGGTTGACAATGGATTCTTTATATTTAGGACTAGTGTCATGAGGGTCATACTCAACCATACCATGCTTAGTTGTGTCTATAGAGAAATGTCCTTCTCCTCAAAATACTTGCATGTCTCTTGAGTTTATACCCAAGCAAATGCACAAAGGTAAACTTTACTGTAACATGAGAATTTCTGAATATGTAATCATGGAAAGCTAAAACATCCTTCCTAGTGAAATGGTAAATTACAACACACACATCATAACAATAAGAAATGATTTCACATATTTTCTGTCTCAAGCATAACACTAGCTTTCATGAATATGCATAATTTAAGGAAAGCATTACATTTATAGGCACATACAAGAACAATGGCTAGACATGCCTTCACTTTTCAAAAGTGAGCCTACAATCATGTTTTCCAAATCATAAAAGCCACATAGTTTTCAAGAGACTCAACATATTTAATTTTAAAGGATCTCAATTCCTCATCATAAGGCTAAACATTAGGCATTAAGAGTGACTTCAAAACACGTTTCTTACCTTATCCCATGAAGTTAAATGCACAACTAGCATATCAAGATGCACAATCAACATGAGAAAATACATGGAATTGATCAAAGATCTTTTTAAAGTACTATTTAATCTTAAAAAAAAATACTATTAAGATAGGGTCAATAGAGATTTACTAAACACATAGAGGTCATGCTATTCATACATTATGCAAATTCATATCATGAACAAGCTTACTAAGAATTCATTAGTTTCAAGTTCAAGTAAGAATAGAAGGACAAGGTAGAAATATCTCCAACCTTACTACTCACATCACCATCCCCCACTTAGGCTAAACCCAATTAAGAGAAACTTAACCTAACCTCAAGAGGATCTTAACTTATCAACCTTCATTTTCATAAGTTAAAAGTGATTACCACTTTAGACAGTAAGTTAACATAGGAACACCATGGTATTCTAAACCTTATTATCTATGCAAATTATCCCGAATCATCAAGTTATAATACTCAACCACATAAAGTTTTTATACAATACAATACACACCAAGGTCATACAACATTCATGGTACAACAGAGGAGACTTAGTCATAACGCCTCATTCTTTTCCTTCAACATTAGAGTAAGGTAACTTCTAGGTCAATAAAACCCACATAATCACCCTACCAAGATAAACATACTACCTTCACACCTAGGATCAAGTCAATATAAAGGACTCCAATCCATGTAAGGCAATCATAAAGGTTCACGCATATAAACAAGGGCAACATTTGACCATTATATAATTACTTAGGCAACATGCTTCTATAGCTAGTCACTAAGTATTTCAAACTCAAATCCTAATATTAGGCTACCATCATGCAAAACCATATAGCAATACACCATTCCAAAAGAGACTCATTTTAACCATAACAACTTCTAACATGCTTTAACTATATCATAACACACATTTGTCAACAAAACATGCTATTCCACATAGGTCTCATATATAGCCACAAAGGACATCATATCCTCATAACCTATGATTTCTCATATTTCACATAGATAGCCATAATTGGCATCACATAATCAAAGCATACCAAAAGTCACCTTCACACATACTCATCAAACCATAAAACCAACATAAGCATCAAAATTCACCTTTCCTCCCTCAAGCATATAAATACCATCTCACCCAAGCAATCATATATAAAAGACTACTGGACAATAAAACATAGAGAGAGATATTATAGAGTTAAGTTCTATGGAAAGATATAAGAATGATGAAGAAGGGAAGCTCTATCTTCCTATAGTCTCTCACTCATAGATGTGTCACGAGTCACCACCGATGATCGAGACTTTACTAGACAAGGAAATATGAGACTTTTGGAACCTAAAACCACCTTCATAAACATCATGCCTTGATATCACGTTTGTCACATCCGGGGAGCACCCCCTAGAAGTAACATGGCGTACTTGACCCCTCAGAGGTCTTCTACAAGTCAATAGTTATCATTCATCGCATTGTCATAGGTAAATTTTGTGAAAAATTTAACCATTCATAGCACTTCATACGCTAGAACATCATTTTCATTATATATAAAATATCATAATACATAGTTAAAGACTCTAGTCTCTTTTTTTATCCTAGACTCAACATCATAAGAGTACTATAGGGACACGACCCTTACAACGCAATACATAAGTACAATAGTACAAGATTTTACAGTAAACTAGACATAGGAAATCCTTGGACTTAAGGATTCCTTTCCTTGAGTTTGGGAATCACATACCAAGCACTTCAATCATAGAGACATCCTTTAAGCATCCATAACCTACACTTTGTGTAAAAAGTAGAGATGAATGGAGTTGGTACAAGACTGCACTAAGTATGGCAACCATGCATTTAAAGAGGACATTTTTACTTGAAATCATATTCATGCCTTTTCGTGAAAACTTCATAAAACCTTTATACAATAGCATTTATATCATTCATATAATTCATATAGGACTATTCAGAGACCAAACACAATATAAAATCACACATAAAATTTAAGCTACATTTGGGTTCACTTTACTTTGAGCTATTTACGCTTTACAGTAGGTATTTTCCTCTTTACAGTGAACATCTTTCCTTTAACTCCTTAACCTCCCAAGTAAACCTATAGTGATACTTGGTGCAATGCATCACCTTAAGGCCACAACGATTCATACATCATACATAAGGCAACACATACCATCATAAAAGTATAATATCTCAAAGACACATTTAAGCTAAGACCATAAGAACATTATGGTAAGCTACATCAACTTGCACATCTATTCAATTCACTTCACATAAATGCCTTATAAGACATTCCTCACAATCCTACTCTAGGTCTACTAGTGCAATGTATATGTGAAACCCCATAACCTCATATATACTTATTAAACCTATCATAAGACCACAAGCCTTAACATCCAATGCATACATCAACGAGTAAGTGAATACTACTTTATTCATGTCAATAAGACCTTCATCACATAGTCATTAAGACCAACATAGTGCATATAAGAGCAAGACCATATCATATAGACTCATACCAGGCACATTTTCATAACAAGTATACAAATACTACAAAGTCATGCATAAGGAACATATACATAAAAACATGCATTAGAACACTTTCCTGGGACTTCTCTCAAAATACACTTGTGCAATGCATAGGTGAAGTATCATACCCCTACCTACACTAAACAACTACTCTTAGGTTATCCTAGTTAGGGTCCTTACTTTACTTCCATTGTCCCTTTTACTTTAGGGAAACTATATCCTTAACTGACACTAAGACCATGTGTGCTACATGGAATTTAGTGTTCTAGAGCCTTAAACCAATGAAAGGTGTTCTTACCTAGCCAAGGTAGAACATTAACACATGCTAGCATACTAGTGAATTCACTTGCTAGATCCTATGTGGATAGCATACTAGTGAATTCACTTGCTAGATCCTATGTGGCTAGCATAGTTATTGAACTGGGAGGTATATGTGTAAACATTCCTTTATGACCTTGGGCTATGAGGCTAACCACCTCATGAGTCTTATGGTGACCTACCTTCCTCCAATGGGAAGGGACACCCTTCATTTCAAGTTCACTCGATGCTAAGCTAAGGTCCCTTTACTGAAAAGTCTTTTATTAATTTTACTTTATAAAATTAGTCTTAGGAGATTCATCCCCTCATATGCTTAGCTCATAGGTCATAGATGAGGGTTCATCAACCTAAATCATGTGAGAAACCCTTTCACATGGACATAGCATATGTAAGCACCTAACTAGTTGTAGGGTACACATGAGCACACCTTTCAAGGTCCCTCTATAACATCTCACAATTTGAAATAACAAGGAAGAAGCTAAGAATTTGAACTAATCATTTTTGGAAATAATGAAAATCTGGAAATTTGTTTAAGTTAGGAAAAATTGAGTTTTGGTCAACTTAAAATGGCCAAAACTCCTAGTTCGGGATGAGTTACGTGTAATTCCTGTTTTACAAAAATATATATAGTAAAAGAAAAAATGACTAAGTTTCGAAAAATCAATTAATCTTATGATTTTAGAGAATTTAATTTCCGAATTATAGAGTCGCCACTTGATTTTTAGCAAAAATCAATTAAAAAAAACTTCAAATTATTTTCCAAAAGATTTAAAATAGATAAAAATATATTGAAAAGGGTTCAAAGTTCAAATATACATTTCGAGAAGGTGTTAGGCCCTCGGAATGCCTGCTAACTCGCAGTTGACCGACGATTTGACTAAATGGCCTTTATAAGTAATTTCTAAATTTTAATTAAGTATAGACAATTCATTTTATTTTTATTTTTAAAGGGGAACAACTAAAGGGGAATCTTCTAAAGGAAATAACTTAACGTTGCAAGACACCAATGAAATAAAATGAAACTAAATAATAAAATAAAAAAAATTGATTTTGAATTATAAAAGGAGAAATGACTTTCTTTTGAGGAATTTAATCAAATAAACACCAATGCAAAGAGAAGGTTAGTTAGACAAGAAATAATCGAAATAAACAAAGGGTGAGAGGAGGTTATAAACTTGTGCCTTCTCCCGAATTTCAAATTTATGGGCTGGCAGGCCCAACTTCTTTCAACCTGTCATAAACTAAATTTTAAAATATGATTTGGCCTGCTGGCATCAAAACAAAGAAGTGTAATTGGGCCTTGACCCAATTTTATGCCAAAGCAAGTTGTGTATACATAGTTATATATTGATGTATATCAGATGTATATCAAATGTATACAGCCTTCTCTTGAGCTCTTTGACCTGTATTTCAATTTCCGATCCCTCTATTTATTCCTCAACCTGTGGCTGCTGCATTTTTATCATGTATATCAGCGTATATTGTTGTATATAAGTGTATATAGAAACTGTATACCAGTGTATATCCGCCATTTTCTAAGTTTTTCACTTCCGCTTGCCTTGTTTCAGCTTCCCTTTCGCCCCCGAATACCATAAGCTAACTCGATACGACTTAAGGATATGCAAGGAGGGGAGTCCAAAAGGACTTGGACCGTCGATCCTTCCGTAGCCCCACACTTAATCAAAATTCCCCGAGTTGCTTCCAGATGCCTGAACCTTCAATCGACGGTCACCACCTACGGTCCGTCGTTGGGACAATGGTCCGCGAATAACTTCGTGGGTCACTTCTGCACTGATTCTTCACAGCCTTCTGCATTTTCGTTTTGGACAACTTTACTGCAAAACAAAGACAAAACATATTAAAATTACTACAAAAAGGCTCTAGAGACACACCAATCTTAAGGAAAACCCATTGAAAGTACCGTGAACCATGGTACATCAAACACCCTCAACTTAAATTTGTTGTTTGTCCTCAAGTGGCGCACTATGACTCAACACAACACTTTGTACACAAGTATCCTCTTTTCAGCTTCCGCAATCACATGCTATCAATCCCAACTTTTTCATTGCTTTAGTGAATGATTCTTCTCTTAGGCTTGATAGGCTTACTCTTGTGGATCAAACGATGACACAGACTCACCATGCACTGACACCTCTACTCTTTTGTCTCTCACCACAATACCAACTTTTCTGATATTACAACTAATGCACTTTCTTCGAAAGATATCCTCCTTTTTCACATATTGATTTTAACTTTGAGATAAGGATCAATTTTCAACACTCACGCTCAAAACAAATTCACACCTAGTTGGTACTTTTTGCTATAGGCTTGCCCTTATTTTCACTGTTTAAGTTCTCCATATTAGACTCTTAAATATACGATAGGACTTTCTTGGCTTGTAACCTAGGCTCAGGGTCAGGTATGGTACATATGTGTACATTATAGTAACTTGTTGCCCTCATTGACATTATGGCTAAGCGTCCTACCTCTTTCATTATCTATTACGCCCTACTTTTCTTATCATCTTTGCCTTATTTTGTCCTTTCTTTCTCTTTTGTGGAAGTGACTCTTTTTTTGTTCAACCCACTTTTTCATTTTTTTTTATAATGAATTGACAATTTTGACTTTGTTACTTCTCTTTTCCATGTTAATCTTTTTATACCCACTTTTTTGGTCATCACTGATAATAGCCACCCTTAACTTATGGCTTTGCCATGAGTCGAGGTACACATTACCCAAAGTTGGGTCAGGGCCAAGACGAGGTTAGTTTCTGCATTAGCTACCCTCAACTTATGTTTTTGGCCTAAGTTGAGGTGCACATGTCCAAGGAGGGACCAGGGCAAACACATTATACCCAGGGAAGTTGAGTTGGTGAAGAATAGAAAGGTCTATTATAGGCTAAAACTCTTTAGATCAAAAAGGGATAAAAATTTCATTCGGCTTACTTCACTTTAGGATAAATGTTATCTAATTTGAACAAGGTCCTATGATCCTTTCCTAGTGGTCTAACACTGATTTCTTTTGCAGGACCAACTGGGCAAGTTTTGATTAGGTACCAACAGGGGAACAATCAAATCTCCTCACACTCTCTTGACACCTAATTACACTATCAGATTAACGGTCACTTACATTGATTATTAGAGTGAGAGTCATGCAGTGGGTAGATCTCTATGTCACGATTAGAGCCAACATTCAACATTTATTATACCTATTCATGCAAGCACTTTATTAGAACGGGATATCATTCAAGTTTAGCCATCATGCTTCAGTTTTTTACTTTCATACTTTGTACAAGTTATGGCACATGCCCGTTCAACAGTAAAGTAATCAGTCTCTTAGGGCAAAAGAACACAGGCAAGAAAACCACCAGAGAGGATCATGAGTCGGGCTAGTAAGACTTCACCCTGGCACTAACTTTCCATTTACCCCACTCCCAACAAAAAAACATGCAATTTTCCCCAACGTATAAGAAATATAAAGATAGGGTGGTAGGTAAAGCAAACCTGAGGCGCATAGCGCCGAATATCAACAAGCAGGTGGGTCCGGTTTCCCGGAACCCACACCCTCAGTAGTTCCTACAGCAGTGTCTACACCCTTAGTAGTGCTTTTCTCAAAAACCTCCACTCTGGAGCTAGACGCCCCAGCATCCAACTCTCTAGCCCTTATCTGATGGGCCTCCTTATCAAGAAAAGAGGCTCTTCTCGCAGACTCTAAATCCGTCCGCTCATTCTCCGCGAGCTCCACAGGGGCTCTATCAATCTTGGGTCCCCTCATATCAAGTATACCATCCACGTCTGCCCGAAGACTCGCTACAGCCTCCTGAAGAGTCCTCAAATCAATTGTGGGGGTTGGGCGTGCCAAAACTCTCACCTCAAAATCATCAAGGCACTGGTGGACTGCTTGAACCTGTCGCTCCGTCTGCTGAGCCACTCTCTTCTGAATCTGGTCCTCAGCCTAGGTAATAGATCTCTAAATCCAAGGCTCGATGTAATGTAGCAAGGTGTCCATCTGGGCCTCTAACTTCTGAACCCTAGCAATCGAAATTAGTGCTGCTGATGGTGGAGTAGATCGGGAGGAACTAGGTGCCTACTAGTGACTGGGGTAGACTCGTCCCGGGTGGTATCAGTAGGATCTAAAGTGGCATGATCAGCCCCTTGGGCTTGCTCGACCGTATCCGCCAAGTTCTCACTTAGAGGCTACAAATCAACTCTGGGCCCTCGTTCTGGTGCCGCCACATTGGACTCATCCTTAATGAGACTGATATCCACTATCCTGGTAGGAGTACGCAGGACATTTATGTGCCAAATGAGCACTCCAGCATCCCTACACAGCTTAAAATCATACAGGCAAATGGGTAAGTGGTAGAGGACTTAAAAACCCTCTCAAGGATAACAGAGACCAACAACCTTGCGAAATCAATCTCCAACCCGGCTACAAGAGCTGCTACCAAGATCGTTCTATCCTAAGTAATTATATTATCTGCAGCCGTGAGGGATAGGCGATGGCGGACTAACATCCAGAAGAACTTGGCTGGAAAAGTGAGGTTGTCCTTCTTAATAAGACCTCTGGAGTCCAAAACCCAATCTGATCCCTCACCGTCAATGGAGAGTTTTTGTTCAATCCACCTCTTGGTGGACTCTCTCAAATCTTTTCTCCTCTGAAAATGGCCACTCTTTACCACGTCCCACCTGTAGTCAAACTCTGGGGTGAGGGGAACCCTCTCGGCACTAGTGAACCCACGTTTAGGAAGCGGCGGATGGAACAAGAAGAAATATCCACCTGGATGCCTTAAACTCGGACATCTGTGAGCGGGGCGTGTTTGGCGGGGTCCGACCGCCTAACCAAAAAACCTCGAAGAGCCTCTACGTAAGAGGCGTAGAACTCTCTCACCTTCTCCTCACTGTAAGATTCCACAATCCTAGCCATCCACTCGAGCCGATGGTGGGTAAACAAGTTATGCACCGCAGGGATTGTGTGTAGGCTCCATGTAAGAACCCGCCGCTCAATTGTCAACATGCAAGTCATCACCCCCTTATGATTCAGCAACTTGGCATCCCTGTATATCTGGTACTAGCCATCTATGCATTATTAGTTGGGCTCGTCAACAACCAATGCAAAGAACTCATGTGGGGGTGCCGAAGCGTACTCTAAAATGTGTGCCTCATGAGACGAAGCATTACGGGAAGGCACAGCTGGGAGAGTGGCTCCCTGTGATCCGGAACCGGAGGCTGTGGTCTCATCGACCTTGAAGAGTGGGCCAACTCTGAACCGGAAGCCTCCTCAGATCCAGATGCTCCTCCAAAGCCCGAGGCAAACCCAAACGGTGTGCCAGTCAATATGCGCTCCTCATCAGACTAGAGGCAGTGACTACGGTGGGCTCCACTTTCTTGGAGGTGCCCCGAGTAGTTCTAACAGCTAGTGTAGGGGTCTGGGTTCCAGGGGGCACATATTCCAGATCATGATCATCATTCGACATGCCGATCAACCGTCGAGAAGGATCCACAGACTTGGACCGCCCCCTAGAATAGACTATGTCCGGTTTTAGGTCCATAAGTACTTAAAAACACCTTGTTAGTCTTATTGTAATCAGTCTACACAAGCAACATAATCAAGACAGAATCTGGAAACACGATACACAAGATAGTGCAGACTTTCAAAAATGGGAGACGGGCACTATCGACTACCCTAGATAATTCGACTGTCCGTCGCTAGTGTTCGTCGGTGGAGACTTAGCAAAATGTAGAAGTCTATGTTCCACAGAACTCTCAGTTAGAAACGACGGACGGGCAAAACTGTACGTCGATCAATCGACGAATCGTAGTCCACTTCCGTCATCTAACACTTAGAAAAATTTAGGAAATTTGAGGAATCACAGTTTCAGTTAGAAACGACGGACGTGCAGAATGGCCCGCCGATAAATTGACGGACCATAGTCCACTTCTGTCGTTAGAAAGTTAATCCAATTATTAGGTTAGTCATCGATGGACCCCATCAACGGCCGATAAACGGGGTCTCATTCTGTTGGTCAGAGATAGGTTTTGAAGGCATGGTTTTAATCCCACATATGGACAATTTCAAGCACATCGAAAGTTTACCCAATATGCAATAACAAGAATAAGACCATTCGTCATCTCTAGGGCTTCGATTTTGCGAATTTTGATCGTGGATTCTACAAGACTATCAAGCCCTAAGTTGGAAAAACAATAAGCATAGTGAATTTACACAAATTTCACCCCCAACCTAGTCACTTTCCATCATTCTAAGGGACATAGAACCAAGTTTTAACAAGTTTAACATGCAATTTTGTCCCTAAGTCAAGACCCACATAAAATCTATTCATCTCCATAAGCAAATAAACGAGAATTAATTAAGCAAAGGAAAATGCAATACCTGTAAGTTGTAGTGGGGTGAATGAGTGGGTGATCTTGCAACAAACCTACGTGCTGCCTACGAACACTGATCAGAGAAACGATAAAGTTTTGGGTAGAAACTGGGGATTAGGGTTTTGGGGCTTTTGGGATTTTGGAGATTTTGATTGTATTGGAAGAGAATGGAGTGAAGTGAGCGTGGGAGTTAATGGAGAAAGAGGGGAGTAAGGGGAGGGAAACTGTTGGGAGGGTTTTTGAAAAGGTGTGGAAGGGTAACTGAATGGTTGTACCTTAATATAGCCGGTTGGCTCTAGTCACTGGATTTTTGTGAACTAACGGTACACCGTCAATGGTCCACTAAATGGTCCGTAGATTGTGTCCTAACATAGAAAAACTTTTAAAACATACCTGGGATCTATGAACACCATTGACGCTCCGTCGATGGAACAATGGCTCATCGGTTGGTCCGTAAATTGGGTAGACCAATTTCTGCAGAATTCATGTGGTTTGGTCCCTGCAATTGGGCACTCATTAAGCCATTTTTTTTGTGTTTTATGGACACTTTTTAGATGCGGAACATAAACTACACTCTAGCCAACATACCAAAAAAATAAAAGAAAATGTACACATGACATTGAGTAAAACAAAAGGAAACAAAAGAATGCAAATATTCCTACAAAGAAAAGAAAAACCTATTGTTGACTAGAGGATACACATTGGGTTACCTCCCAAAGAGCGCTTAATTTAACGTTGTGGCACTACGCAAGATCCTTGATTACTGATATACCGTAGTTTCACGGTATTTTTAATACTTTTTCCTTAAGTTTAGTGTGTCCAAAAGACTTTTTGTACTAATTTTTATGTAAGTTTCTCTTTATTTTGCAGGAAATCTGTCTAAAATATGAATGCGGAGGTTTTTGAGCAAGAAATACGAAAAGTACCACCTACGGAGCTTGTGACGGTTCATCGTGCTCGTGACGGTTCGTAGGTGGCATCATAGTGCAGCTGCTGAAGGAAGATGGGGAATTCTGACCAAGTGCGGAGTTACGGAGTGAGTGACGGACCATCGTAGCCATGACGGTCCGTCCTGCTGGTTCGTCATGAAGATCAGAGAAGTAGTCCCACTACCCAAATTCCAAGAGTTCAAGTATTTTGGAACGGAGACCCTCGACGGACCGTTGTGCCTGTGACGATCCGCCATACCTGCCGTCGAGGGTAATGAAGAGAGCAGTAGAAGAAATTGCACAAGTATGGGACGATGGAATCAATGACGGTCCGTCCTGACCGCGACAATCCATTGCGAGGTCCGTCGACCTAGCCACATTTTGACAGATTTCCAGCAAATAGAGTCCTTATTTAATTAGTTTTTTATTTTTTTATAAATAGTTTGAAAAATCTCGTTTTTGGGGTTAAACTCTTGATTATTTTTAGACTCTTTGTTAGACTCTTGAATATTTTTAGACTCTTGTAATTGATTGTTGCTGACTTTTGTGGATTAATCAAGTGAACTTTTGGATTTTGTTCTTTCTCATTGAAGTAAGTGCATGAATTCTTATATTACATATTTGAATATTGTGATTATGACTATGGGTAACTACACTCCATAACTATGGTTGTGGTAACCGTAGGAGAATAATGAGGTAAATCCTAACTAAACTAACAATTCTAGAATAGTGTCTTGCATGTATTGATAATTCTTTTGCTTAGAATTCTTTTTAACGGATGGAAAACGTTAGAACTTGCCTTAATTCTACTTGTCGGACCAAGGAGGTAGATAATAGGAAAAGAAATATCAACATAGATTTAGTGTATACTATCTAATGGGCTAGTATTGATTGGTACGAGGTAATAACTTGGTCAAATATAGAATATGATGCTTAATATGAGGTAAAGGTAAGGGTTGGTATAGCAACACACGTAGCCGGACCAAGGTGCGGAGTGAAATTTTCTAGATGCCGGACCAAGGATTTAGAATTACATAACTTATCACTTTGCATGCAAGATACAAGGAAAGAATTGTTATAGTTAGAATTATCAAGTTATGAACCTGTGGGGAACACGTAAACCCTAGTTACTTTGATTAATAGATTGAACTCCAACATTTGAAGCTGTTAGTTGTCTCCTTTAATTTCGCTAGTTATTTTCATATATTTAGAAATAGAAAACACCCCTTTTATCATTTTTGCTTTCCAAGGAAATAGTTGACTAAACAATAGTAATAATAGATTGAAGTTAAGTCTAAACTATTTTCCTCGTGGAAATGATCCCAACCTAATTAGTTGGGTTATTTACTTGACACGACCACTTTACTTCTTATTTGATAAGTAAGTTTGAGCGTATCAAATTTTGGCACCGCTGCCGGGAAAAGTAGCTTTTAGATTAAGTTAAACTTATTACTATAGTTTAGTCGATATTTTCTTGATTTTACTTTGTTTTATTGTTTTTGATTTTAGCAGAACCATCTTCCTTGTATGCCAAATACACAGAGAGGAAGAGAACTCTTGTTTCCCTATGATCACGAATTAGAGCGTACACTATGCAACATGAATCGAAACATGGGTATTAATGATGATGATCCAAACCAGAACATCCCAGCTCCGGTTGATATTGATGGTCAGTTGTTACCCGATGCTCCGGGTGAGAACCAACAGAGGGAACAGAACCCCGCTCCACGTCCCCAAAAATACTACAGAGGCTATGACAATATAGCAGACTCCGATTTGCCGCTTGTCTTGCCCCCTCTACCACCAGGACACACCTTTGTGGTAACTAGTAGCCTGAAGCAAATGCTAACTGCCAGAGGTTTGTTTTCAAGGCCAGCTTCTGGGGATCCACATGCCCATATAGCTAAGGTTAGGGCAGTATGTAAAAGCTGTGTAGGGAGGACTGACTTGCTTGACTTGGATGTAATAGGGCTAAGAGTGTTTCCTCTCTCACTGACGGGAGAGGCTGCTATATGGTTCACTGAGCTCCCTTACAACTCAATTTTCACTTGGAACCAACTAAGGGACGTTTTCTTAGCATGCTACTACCCGGTCTCCAAGAAACTAAACCACAAAGATAGAGTGAACAACTTTGTGGCACTACCAAGAGAGTCAGTTAATAGTTCTTGGGATAGATTCACCTCGTTTTTGAGAAGCATCCCAAATAACCATATAGATGATGAGTCTCTGAAGGAATACTTCTACCGGGGACAGGATGATAATAATTAAGCAGTGTTGGACACTATAGCAGGTGGATCTTATGAAGAGTGTCCTTATGCTGAGATTGCTGAAAAGTTAGAGAAAATCTCCCGGAACAATAAAGCTTGGAGTACTAGGAAGTCAGATACTGGGAGAAACACCTTCGCAGTGCAATCCACTCACAACCCAGCCACAGATGAGATCCGCGAAGAGATGGCACAGATAAGAACTGAGCTTGGGTTGGTATTAAAACATATCACTAGGGGTGCAGAAAAGATAAATGCAGTTAACTACTTGTCTAAACCACCACCACCTAATGATGAATGCTATTATGCGGAGGATTCTTATGCAGTAAATGAGCAGACGGGGGGTTTTACACCGAGTGCTCAAGGCTCAAATCAGGATAATTAGCGCCAAGGTAAAGGGAACCAAGTTCGAACTATGGTAACTATAACGGTGAGGGTCATTATGTCCGAGATAAAAACTACAACCGCGACAACAACTTCAAAAGGGGTAACTACGGTAACAGAAATGATAGGAATGGGCCCTATGTCCCTCCTCAAAATCTTAAAGTTAATCCTAGGGATGGTGGAGATAGTATGGCGCGAGTTGAGGATATGTTGCACGAAATGATGAGGAGGTTCGATGCTAATGATGAGCACATTAAAGAGTTAAGGAGTGATTTAGCGGGTATTGGGCAGAAAGTCGATACACATGCAATATCGATTAAGCAGATCGAGTTACAAATGGCTCAATTATCTGCAACCATGAACACATGGCATCCGGGCACTCTTCCTACCAACGCTATCCAAAATCCGAAAAATGATGCACACTGTATGGCAATAACTACTCGGGGTGGTAAGCAAACCATTAACCCACCTATGCCGTCTAATGAGGAAAAGGTGACAAAGGATAATGATAAGGTGGTATAGGGTAGTGGTGAAGTAGAAGATAGCACTGGAAAAGATGCAGAAAACCCTATAAAGGTAATTCCCATGCCTAGACCACCACCACCCTTTCCTCAGAGATTAGTGAAAAAGACCGAGGATGGTAAATATCGCCATTTTATAACAATGTTGAAGCAGCTTTCTATTAATGTCCCTTTGGTAGAAGCTCTAGAACAAAATGCCCGGTTATGCCATGTTTATGAAAGATCTGGTTACAAAGAAAAGATTGGTCACTTTCGAGGATGATGATAGAATGCAACATTGTAGTGCTATTGCTACAAGATCTCTCGTACAAAAGAAAGAAGATCCTGGTGCATTCATTATTCCTTGTACTATCGGGTCATTACATTTTGCGAAAGCATTATGTGATCTGGGGGCAAGAATAAATCTCATGCCCCTCTCGATTGACAAAACGTTGGGTTTGGGTGACCCAAAGCCCATTGCAATGCAGCTACTGATGGCTGATCGCACAGTGAAAAGGCCAATAGGGATACTCCACGATGTGCTAGTAAAAGGGGAGTCTTTTATATTTCCGGCAGATTTTGTTATTCTTGATAGTGAAGTCGATTTTGAAGTTCTATTCTTGGGAGGCCATTCCTTGATATGGGTAGAGCCTTAGTTGATATGGAAAAGGGGCAGATGAAATTTCGATTGAACAATGAAGAAGCGACCTTCAATATTTGTAGGTCCATGAGGCAGAGTGGTGTGCTCCAATCGGTATCTACTGTATCCTACAAACAAAAGATGAATAAGGATAATGACCTAAAAAGTGAAAAACGAGAGTTTATGGTTGGGGATTTGGTGTTTTTATACAGTTATAGGTTGTGTTGGCTTCCGGGCAAGTTCAAGTCCAAACGGACCAGCCCTTACTTGATTACCCAAGCATTCCCTTATTGGAGTAGTTGCGTTAGAAACCAAGGAGGGAGTGTGGTTTAAGATGAATGAAGAACAAATAAAACTCTATTTTGGGCATACGGCATCGGTGAATGAAGCGATAGAGGCATACCATCTTGATGAAGGCTGAGTAATCAAGTGTCCTCGGTCGTGCCGCGACGTTAAATCAGGCGCTTGTTGGGAGGCAACCCAATACTTATAGTTTTTTTATTTTTAGTAATGGTAGCATTTACTACTAATGGGTTTTAAATTTGCGGGCACATCATCAGAAAAATTCTGCAGAAAATCACTCTACAGCAGTCACCGACGGATAAATCGACGACCCGTCATGGTTGTGACGGATCGTCACATGAATCTGTCATGCCAGGTACGTCTTTCTGTTATTTTCAAAACTAGGGCACATGCGATGGAACCAATGACGGACCGTCACAGCAGCGACAGACCGCCGTCGGGGACTCATCGCGTCATTAATGAAGCGTACCCAACCCGACCCGGCTGGTTTTTTTTATAAAATTCTTAACATTTAAAAAACCCCACCCCTTAATTTCACCCCACTCCTTCCCTCTTCCTCCAATTTCCCTCCTTTTTCAACTTCCAATTTCATAACCCCCTCTCTTACAACCGATCATTCTCCCAAATTCCCCAATTCCTAAAATTCACTATCTACTAGTCGGAGTCTGCCGTTGTGGGTCTCTATTTGATCACCAAGTACCTTCCTCGCTTGTTTTTCTCATATTCTCAGGTATGTGTCTCTGATTTCTACCCATTTACTTTGCATTTTTGTTTATTAATTAGTATTAGCCTAGTTCTTATTGATGGGTTCATTCTTTAATACAAATTCTGTCTGACCTAGGTTGAGAATCCTCAAAATTGCCGTGTTAAAACTCTAGATAAGTGCTTTAGCATTGCTAGTTTACTAGGTATTTGGGTTAGACAAATGTAGGTTAAAACACTAATAATTCCATTTGGGTCATAGGGGATGAATGGGGCATCCCCAGTTCTATCACTGAATGACAGAACGAGACCTCGATGATGGACTGTCATACTCACGACGGACCGTCATTAGGTCCGTCCCAACATCCCTAACACCCTACTGTCCAATTCTCTCTAAGTTTCCACCAACAGTCACATATGAAGGACCGTCGTTCCCACGACGGTCCGTCCTGCACAACCGTTCTGGTTGTCAGAGACCCTATTCCTAAGGGTCTCTCACTTTTTCTAAGTGTCCTCCAACGGACACATGCGACTAACCGTCGTTCCCACGAAGGTCCGTTCTGCACAACCGTTCTGGTTGTCAGAGACCCTATTCCTAAGGGTCTCTCACTTTTCCTAAGTGTCCTCCGATGGACATCTACGACGGACTGTCATACCTTCGACGGTCCATCCTGCATAACCGTTATGACAGTCAGAGACCCCTCTCCTAAGGGTCTCCATACTTTTTCCAAGTGTCTTCTTACGGACAACTACGACGGACCGTCATACCCTCGATGGTCCGTCCTGCATAACCGTTATGATGGTCAAAGACCCCTCTCCTAAGGGTCTCCATATTTTTTTCAAGTGTCCTCTGACGGACACCTACGACGGACCGTCATACCTGTGACGGTCCATCCTGCATATATCGTCATACTTGTCACAGACTTTCCTTCAGAGTTCTCTACATAAACAGTTTAAGTAATATATGACGGACCCCATGACGGTTCATCGTACTCACGACGAGTCGTCACCTGGTCAGTCGTGTTTCACTGTTACTATAGAAATGTCATTACGTCTTAACTCTTTTATTTATTTTGTGTGGTTTTGCTTATCTTGTTTGCTCCTTCTAGTACTAATATTGATTCTTTATAGGTACTATCTATTATGGCACCAAAACAAGATCGAGTCTATGCACGTGGGCGATCGAAGTCTGTCGCCCCGTCTGCCCGCCTGGTCATTGGCTCTGATGATGAGTGTGACCCCGAGTACGTGCCTCGAGGCACTTCCAGCCCATCCCGAGCTGCACGTGCTTCCAGAGCCACACCCAAAAAGGTGGTGTTCGGCGTAGTCACTGCCTCCAGTCTAATGAGGAGCGCACACTGACCGGCACACCTTCTGGGTCAGCTACTAATGAAGAAGGAGCGTCTGGCTCCTTAGAAGTTTCGTGGTTGGAGGAAGCCTATGGATCTACTGAGGTCCATGTACCTGCCACCGCTGCACAGTCTTCCTCGTCTGATGAGGCTGACAGTTTGGAATCCACAACCGGTTCACCAACTCGTGCTCTCACCCCGGTTACCGACCAGCCCAAACGGTGGTGTGTCGACGGGCAGTATCAAGTCTATTCCGACGCAAAATTCCTGAATGACAAAGGAGTCATGAAACAGACACTTACATTGGAGTGGCAAGTCCTTACGGGAAGTCCCCCGACTATGCTAGAGATCCATAATCTCTTCACCTGACATCGAATGGAGTGGACAACACGTTCGTTGGGACGTTATAGTGAAGAGTTGGTCAGAGAGTTCTACGCCTCTTACGTGGCTACTCTCAGATCACAGATTGATAGGTGGGCTGCTCCCGCTAAATAGGCCCCACTGGAGCATGTTCGAGTACGTCCCTGCCTCCCATCTGCCGGTATCTATACAGAGAGAATGTTGATGCCAACCAGACCCTCACACCGCCGAGTTTGACTACCGGTGGCAAATTGTCAAAGATGGAAAATTCCTGCGTGAGCCATCGCTGAGAGAGACCACCAAGAGGTGGATGGCCCTACACTTGTCCGTTGATGGAGAGGGTGTTGACTGTGTGATCGAGCAGAAGGGAGCCATCAAGAAGTCTAACCTGACCTTCACGGCGATGTTTTTGTGGTTGATTGTCCGCCACTGCCTTTCCCCCACAGTTGCTGATAATATAGTCACATGGGATCGAGCATTATTGATGGCAGCGATGATAGCCGGGTTTGAAGTGGACTTTGCGTCGCTTTTACAGGCGGTCATGCACGAGAGGGCTTTTAAGGTCACAACTACTTACCCTTTCACGTGCATGATATTTTCTCTATGCAGGTCCGCAGGTGTGCCTATATGGCACGTTGATCAGCTCAAGACCCCGCTGGGCACTGTTGATATCGGTCTCATCAGGGATGAGGCCAATTAGTTGGCTCCACGCAGAGGGCCCTGTACAGAGTTGCCTCCACTTGGTGACAATCTGGCTGATACGGTAGCACAAACCCGTATGGCTACGCAGACGTCTTCCACTGACACTACCCCGGTCGAGTCTATCCCGGTTATTAGCACTGCCCCGAGCTCCTCTCTCTCAGCCCCTTTCCCCGCTCTGGTCCTGCTTGCTAGGGTCCAGAAATTAGAGGTACAGATGGCTACACTTCTGCATCACATCCATCCTTGGATGCAGAGGTCTATTGCTGAAGCACAAGAGCGCTTAGAGCGGAGAATGGTCCAACACACAGAGTGGAAGATCGCTGAGGTTCATCAGCGCTTGGATGCTTTCGAGTTGCGGGTGCTAGCCCAGCCCCTTAAGTGGATTTGTCGACCCTTCAGGCTGCAGTCGACAGTCTTCGCGCAGACATCGATATGAGTTTAAAGGATAGGGTGCCTGAGTCTGAGGCCCCTTCTGCAGAGCCTGCTAAAGACACAGTGATAGGCCCTATTCGCCACTTTAGAGATTCCACCACTCCCCCTCGAGAGCATGCCAAGAGGCGTAGGGGTCGAGAGGAGGATGAAGCTCGGCACAGAAGAAGGAGCGACGTGAGATGGAGGCTGCGAGGAGAGCCTCGCTTGCTGATGAGGAGGCGCGTCAGATGAGAGTAGTTAAGTTAGCTGCTGGGTCGTCTAGCTCTAGAAATGTGGAGATAGCGGGAGGCACTACTGATAGTGTTGTTGATGTTGAGGACACTACTTAGGGTGTCCAGATTACAGAGGTAGTGAGTTTCGGGGAATCGGATCCACCGGCTTGCTGATCGTCGGTGCTTTGCGCCCCAGGTTTGCTTCACCTACCACTCTTGTATTTAAATTTTTTTTATGCATTGGGGACAATTACATGTCTTCTTGTTGGGGGTGGGGTAAATGGAAAGTGAGTGCTAGGGTAAAGTCTGAGTAGCCCAATTCACTATCCTCTTTTGGGGTTTTCTTACCTGTGTTCTTTTTCCCCAAGAGACTGATTATTTTTTCTGTTGAACCGGCATGTCTATATCTTATTTACATAGTTAATTCTGAAGCATGATGGCTAAAATGATATCGTGATAAAATAAAAATGATGCATGACTAGGCATAGTAATTGATAAATGTGTGGCTCTAAGCATGACATAGAGGTACACCACTGCATGACCCTAAGTCAAATTCGAACTAGGTGTCTGATAATCTGGTAGAGTAATGAGATGTCAAGTGAGTGTGAGGAAGATTTGAATAGTCCACTATTTGTACTGAGCTAGAACTTACCTGGTTAGTCCTGCTAAAAGTAAGTTGTAATAGACAATTAGGAAAGGATCATAGGCCTTTGTTCAATGTAGCCCATTTTTAGCCTAAATAAAAGAAAACCAAATGAAATTAATCCTTCTTTGATCTAAATGATTTGAGCTTAAATTAGACCTTTCTTTTTCACCCCAACTAATCTTTTCTGGGGATAATGTGTTGGCCCTGGTCCCTCCTTGGACATGTGCACATCAGCTTATGCCAAAAAACATAAGTTGAGGGTGGTTAATGCAGTAAACAACCTTTTTATGGCCCTGACCCAACTTTAGATATTGTGTACTTTGACTCATGGCAAAGCCATCAGTTGAGGGTGGCTATTATGAGGAATGCTCTGGAAAGTGGGGTTGAAAGAACAAAGAGCGAGAAAGAACAAAAGTAAAGTGACTCAAGAATTAGTTGAAAGAAAAGTGAAATTAAAAAAATACAAGAAATACAAGCAAGAAAAGAAGAGAGTCACTGAAACAAATGAAGAAAGAAGGGAAAATAGCAAGGTAAAAGAATATGGGAAATTGGGAGAAATAAAATGATGAAAAGAGGTAGGTTTAGCCGATATGCCAAAGAGGGCAACAAGTCACTAATGTATACCTAAATATACCCTACCTGAACTTAAGCCTATGTTACGAGCTAAGAAAGTCCTATCGTGATCATAAGAGTTGTATATCAAACTTGAAGCAGTGAAAATAAGGGCAAGCTTATGGCAATATGTATGAATGAGTGTGAATTTGTTCTGAGAATGAGTATTGAAAAGTAATCCTTATACTCAAACTGAAATTATTGTGTGAAAATGAGGATTTTGTTTTGAAATGAGGACACTAGTTGCAATAGCGAAAATATTAGCACCTCGGTGAGAAATTGAAGAGGATAGGTGTTAGTGCATGTTGAGTCTGTGTCATGGTTTGATTCCACAAAATTCAAGCCTAATAGTGATAGCATGCATAAACATGACGAGACTGATCGAGATTGATAGCCAAATGATTGCAAAAGATAAAACATGGATACTATTGTACAAAAATTTTGTATTGAATCATAGTGCATCGCTTGAGGACAAACAACGAATTTAAGTTGAAGGTATTGTTATACCGTGGTTTCACGGTATTTTTAATACTTTTTCCTTAAGTTTAGTGTGTCCAAAAGCCTTTTTGTACTAATTTTTATGTAAGTTTCTCTTTATTTGCAGGAAATCTGTCTAAAAGATGAATGTGGAGGTTTTTGAGTAAGAAATACAGAAAAGTACCACCTACGGAGCTTGTGACGGTTCGTCGTGCTTGTGACGGTCCGTAGGTGGCATTGTAGTGCAGCTGCTGATGGAAGATGGGGAATTCTGACCAAGTGTGGGATCACGGAGTGAGTGATGGACCATCGTAGCCATGACGGTCCGTCCTGCTGGTTCATCATGAAGATCAGAGAAGTAGTCCCAGTACCCAAATTCCAAGAGTTCAAGTATTTTGGAACGGAGACCCTCGACGGACCTTTTTGCCTGTGACGATCCATCATACCTGCCGTCGAGGGTAATTAAGAGAGCAGAAGAAGAAATTTCACAAGTATGAGACGACAGAATCGATGAAGGTCCGTCCTGACCGCGACGATCCGTCGACCCAGCCGCATTTTGACAGATTTCCAGCAAATAGAGTCCTTATTAATTAGGTTTATACTTTTTAAAAATAGTTCAAAAAACCTCATTTTTGGGGTTAGACTCTTGATTATTTTTAGACTCTTTGTTAGACTCTTGAATATTTTTAGACTCTTGCAATTGATTGTTGGTGACTTTTGTGGATTAATCAAGTGAACTTTTGGATTTTGTTCTTTCTCATTTAAGTAAAATCATGAATTCTTATATTACATATTTGAATATTGTGATTATGACTATGGGTAACTAAACTCCATAACTAGGGTTGTGGGAACCATAGGCGAATAATGAGGTAAAACCTAACTAAACTGACAATTCTAGAATAGTGTCTTGCATGTATTGATAATTCTTTCGCTTAGAAGTCTTTTTAATGGATGGCCAACGTTAGAACTCGCCTTAATGCTACTTACCGGACCAAGGAGGTAGATAATAGGAAAAGAATTATCAACATAGATTTAGTTTATACTTTCTAGTAGACTAGTATTGATTGGTACGAGGTAATAACTTAGTCAAATATCAAATACGATGCTTAATATGAGGTAAAGGTAAGGGTTAGTATAGAACCACACGTATCCGGACCAAGGTGCGGAGTGAAATTTTCTAGATGCCGGACCAAGGATTTAGAATTGCATAACTTATCACTTTGCATGCAAGATACTAGGAAAGAATTGTTATAGTTAGAATTATTAAGTTATGAACCTGTGGGGAACACGTAAACCCTAGTTACTTTGATTAATTGATTAAACTCCAACATTTGAAGCTGTTAGTTGTCTCCTTTAATTTCGCTTGTTATTTTCATTTATTTAGAAATAGAAAACCCCAGTTTTATCATTTTTGCTTTCCAAGGAAATAATTGACTGAACAATAGTAATAACAGATTGAAGTTAAGTCTAAACTATTTTCCTCGTGGGAACGATCCCAACCTCATTAGTTGGGTTATTTACTTGATACGACCGCTTTACTTCTTATTTGAGAAGTAAGTTTAAGCATATCAATTACTCAGACTTCATCAAGGTGATATGCCTCAACCACTTCATGGGCACTCTCCGCATGCCCTAGGTAGATCTTAACTCTTTGCCCACTTACCGTGAACCTTGTACCCTCCTTGTTCTCCAACTCAACTTCTCCATGTGGGACCACTTTAGTGATCAAGAAAGGACCAGTCCATTTGGACTTGAGTTTGTCTGGAAACTAACGCAGACTAAATTTAAATAGAAGCACCAAATCCCCAACTACAAATTCGCGCTTCTCAATCTTTTGATCGTGGTACTTCTTCATCTTCTCTTTGTAGAGGGCTAAACTTTAATATGGTTTTAGGCGAAACTCATCAAGCTCATTCAACCCATTATGTCTTTATTATACTACTTTATTCCAATCCATCTTCAGTTTCTTCATTACCCACATGGCCTTGTGCTCTAACTCAACCGGCAAGTGACAAGATTTCCCATATACAAATTGGTATGGATACATACCTATGGCGGTCTTGTATGCAGTCCGGTAATCCCGAATAGCATCATCAAGCCTCCTTAACCAATCCGTTCTTTTAGCATTCACCATTTTCGACTACTTGGTTTCTCTGTTGGACACCTCAACTAAACCACTAGTTTGTGGATGGTTTGGAGTGTCTACATTGTGGCGAACCCAATATTTCTCTAATAGCCCTTTGAACAATTTGTTACAAAAGTGGTATCCCCCATCACTAAAGATGGCCTTAGGTGTGCCGAATCTGGAGAAGATGTTCTTTTTTAAGAACGTGATGACACTCCCTTCATTTTTGGCAAGTGTTATGGCTTACACCCATTTTGATACATAATCCACCACCACAAGAATATGTTTCATCCCATGAGAACTTACAAAAGGCCCCATAAAATCAATATCCCATACATCAAACAACTCAATCACTAGAATGGGATTTAAAGAGAGTTCTTGCCTCTTCGAAATGCCTCCATCTCTTTGGCACCTATCACATGCCTTGGCGAACTCATGAGCATCTTGGTGGATGGTTGGCCAATAGTACCCACACTGCAAAATCATATGGGCAGTCCAGATGCTACTATGATGCCCACCCACAGGCAAGGAACGGCATGCCTGCAAAATACTTAGCACCTCAACTTCCGGCACACACTGGCGAATAAGCTCATCAGCACAACTCTGATATAAATAAGGTTCATCCCAATAGAACTTTTTCACATCATGCATGAACTTTTTCCTCTGATAGAAGGAGAATTTTGATGGTACTATATCACTAGCCAGATAATTTGAAAAATTGGCAAACCATGGAATCAAGTCATGAGAAGCGTCCAATACATGCTCATCCGGGAAGGTATCATCAATTTCTGCTTGATTTTGGGCCCCATTTCTATCTTTCACCTCAAAATCAAACTCTTGCAATAGTAACAACCATCTAATCAACCTTGGTTTCGCATCCTTCTTTGCAATCAAATACCTCAAAGCGGAGTGGTCAGTATGCACTATAACTCTTGTGCCAAGCAAATAGGAGCGAAATTTTTCGAAAGCAAATACCACCACAAGGAGCTCTTGTTTAGTCACAGTGTACGTCTTTTGTGCTTCATTTAGGTCCTTACTAGCATAATATATGGGGTTAAGGATTTTATCCCTTCTTTGTCCCAATAACACACCAAGAGCAACCCCACTAGCATCACTCATCACCTCAAATGGATTACTCCAATCTGGGGATATAATCATGGGCGCAGACACCTACTTCTCCTTCAACTCTCCAAATGCCTTCAGAAATGATTCATCAAAATAGAACTTACATTCCTTCTCAAGTAAATTGCACAAAGGATGTGCAATTTTTGAGAAATACTTAATAAACCTCTGGTAGAAGCCCGCATGCCCAAGAAAACTTCTCACACTTTTTATAGAGATGGGTGGAGGAAGTCTTTCTATAACATCAACTTTGGTTCGATCAACCTCTATCCCCTTCTTTGAGATGTGATGGCCCAATATAATACTTTCTTTCACCATGAAGTGACATTTTTCCCAATTTAGCACAAGGTTGCAATCTTCACATCTTTTGAGAACCTCGGCCAAGTGACTCAAACAACGATCAAAAGAGTTGCCAAGTCATCCATAAACACCTCAATAGTGTCCTCCACCATATCAGAGAATATCGACATCATACATCTTTGAAAAGTAGCCGGTGCATTACATAACCCAAAAGGCATCCTTTTCAATGGGAATGTCCCATAAGGTCAAGTAAAGGTAGTTTTCTCTTGATCCTCCGATGCAAGAGAGATTTGATTGTAACCCAAATAACCATCAAGAAAATAGTACCATCCTTTTCCTACGAGTCTATCTAATATCTGATCCATGAAGTGCATAGGGAAATGGTTCTTCTCAGTCCATGCATTCAACTTCTAGTAATCCATAAAAACTCTCCATCCGGTCAGCGACCTCATTGGAACAAGCTCATTCTTTTCATTAGGAACCACTTTCATTCCCCCTTTTTGGGCACACACTGAACAGGGCATACCCAACTAATATATGCGATAGGATATATGAATCCGACATCCAACCGCTTAACAATCTACTTCTTAAATACCTCTTGCATAGGTGGATTCAAACGTCTTTGGTGCTCCATACTTGGCTTGTGATCGGGCATGATTTGGATTTTGAGTGAACAAATACCGGGTGGAATCCCTATAATGTCCGCAATAGTCCAACCAATGGCTCGTTTAAACCTCTTTAACACTTTTACCCAACACTCTACTTGTTCCACATTCAAATCCGATGCAATGATTACCGGCAAAGTGTTATCTCTTCCCAAGAATACATACCTCAAATGAGGTGGTAGGGCCTTAAGCTCTAATTTTGGAGCCTCCTCAATAGATGGTTTTGCGGTTGGAGACTCGCGATGTTTTATATCTAACTCCAATTTCTTTAGTTTGAACCGAAATTCACCTTGATCAAGTGCCGCAACCAACGACCCATACTCTTCAATACCCTCACTCTCAAAATTCATGATCACTGCCACTAGTGCCTCAACACCAAGGCGCTCTTTGATTTGTACCTCAGACGTACTCTCAACCCTTCGAATATAGCAAATACTTTTTGGAGCTCACCACTCTGCTTCATGGATCTACAAATATTTAAAGTTGCTTCTTCATTCTTTAATCGAAATTACATCTGCCTTTTTCCATGTCAACCAAGGTGCGGCCGATAGCAAGGAACGGCCTTCCAAAAATAATAGGCACCTCAAAATTGACCTCACAGTCAAGAATCACAAATCAGTTGGAAATATATATGACTCCACCTTCACTAACATATCGTGGAGTATCCCAATAGGCCTCTTCACCATTCGATCGGCCATTAGTAACTGCATCGTAGTGGGCTTTTGGTCACCCAAACTCAACTTCTTGTAAATAGAGAGAGGCATGAGATTTATGCTTGCACCTATATCACATAGTGCTTTAGAAAAGTGTAACAACCCGATGGTACATGGAATAATGAAAGCGTCTTGATCTTCTTTCTTTTGCACAAGAGACCTTGTAGCAATAGCACTACCACGTTGCATTCGGTCATCATCCTTAAAACTTACCAATCTCTTCTTTGTACCCATATCGTTCATAAACTTGGCATAATCGGGCATTTGTTCTAGAGATTCTATCAAAGGGACATTGATGGAAAGTTGTTTCAACATAGTAATAAAATGTCGGTTTTTTACTGTCCTCGGTGTTATTCACCAATCTTTGCGTGAATGGTGGTTGTGGTCTAGGAACGGGGATCACCTTTTGGGGTATCTCTGCTTCTTTCACCGCTTTGTCTACCAACTCACCATTAGCTTCCACTACCTCATCATCTTTTCTCACCTCATCTTCTACTACAGGCGGCATAGGTGGATCAATGGTTTTTTTACCCCCTCGAGTAGTAACCGTCATGCAATGTCCATTATTTTTTGGATTTTGAATGGTATTGCTAGGAATAGTACCCGATTGATGTGGGTTCACCGTAGTAGACAATTGGGCCATTTGCAACCCAAGATGATTGATTCAAATACTATGTGCATCCACCTTTTGCCCAACATTAGCAAAATAACGTCTCAACTACTTGGCGTGCTCATCACTAGCATCAAACATCCTCATCATCTTTTGTAACATATCTTCAACTCAACTTTCTAATTTTGAGGCGGAACATAGGGACAACCTCGATCGTTTCTGTTACCATAGTTACCCCGGTTGAAATTGTTGTCACGATTGTAGTTTCCATCTCGAACATAATGGCCCTTTCTGTTGTAGTTCCCACAGTTCCGACCTTGATTTCCTTGACCTTGGAACCACTTCTCCTGATTGGACCTTGGGCGTTCAGTCGAAAACCCCCCGTCTGCTCATTCACTGTATAAGAATCCTCTTCATAGTAGTAGTCATCCTCTGGCGGTGGTGGTTTAGTCAAATAATTCACCGCATTTACTTTTTCTGCACCCTAGTGACATGTTTCAATACCAACCCAAGCTCAGTTCTCATTTGAGCCATCTTTTCACGAATCTCATATGCGGCCGGGTTGTATGTAGCTTGCACTGCAAAGGTTTTTCTCCAGGTGTCCCACTTCCTAGTGCTCCAAGCCTTATTGTTGCGAGAGATTTTCTCCAACTTCTCCGCGATCTCTTCATACATGCATTCACTATAAGAACCCCCCACCCCACCCGCAATAGTATCTAGCACTGCCTTATTATTATCATCTTTCCCCCGATAGAAGTACTCTTTCAACGACTCATCATCAATGTTGTGGTTTAGGACACTTCTCACAAATGAGGTGAATCTATCCCAAGAGCTACTCACCAACTCCCCAGGTATGCCACAAAGTTGTTCACTCTATCTTTGTGGTTGAGCTTTTTAGACACTGGGTAGTACCGTGCTAGGAACATATCCCTCAACTGGTCCCAAGTATAGATCGAATTATAGGGCAACTCAGTGAACCACATTTCAGACTCTCCCGTCAGTAAGAGAGGGAACACTCTTAAACCGATAACATCCATGTCCAAGTTTGGCCTCCCTACACAACTCTTACACACCGACCTCAATTTGGCGATGTGAGCATGTGGATCTTCATATGGTATCCCCGAAAACAAATCTCTGGCAGTGACCATCTGCATCAAGCTACTAGTTACCACGAATGTGTGACCCTGTGGTAGAGGAAGTTGGACAAGATGCCGTCAGAGTCAGTGATGTTGATGTTGCCCCTCTATAAATCTTAAGGGCGTGGAACTGGAGGTTGCCTCCTCAAAGCACCATCGCCAGGGTTCTCCACAATCACTTGGTTGTGAACATCAACCGACGGAGGAAGCTGATGGTTTGATCCCATCACCTAGATTTGTGGGATTCTATTGGTTATTCATTCTGCGGAGTGTCCGGTTAAAGTATCGAATGGTACGATTGGTTCTCCTCGGCTCCGTGTACTTGGCATACACTAGAGCTAGACCTGAGACAAACAAAAACAAAAGAAAAAAAGTAAAATTAGGAAATTGTTGACTAAAATTCAGTAAATGTTCTTAAAGTTAATCTAAACCCACTTTCTACGGCAGCGTCGCTAAAATTTGATACGCTCAAATTACATTTTCCTAAAGATGTATAAGTGATCGTATCAATTAAAGAACCCAAATATTAGGTTGGGGTCGATCCCACGAGGAAAATGATTTAGACTTAACTTTGATATACGATTACCTCTATTTAGTCAAGTCCTTTCCAAAAACTAGTAATAAAAGGGGGGTTTTGTGAAGCAAAAGTGTTGCAAAGTTATGATCAAACAAGTAGCAAGAGCGAATTATTAGTGTTTATCCAGTTGTGAGAGAAACTAGGGTGTAAGTGTTCCTCATAGGTTCATAACGTCATAATCCTAGCTATAAACATTCTTTCCTAGTGTTTTGCATGCAAAGTGATAAGTTGTGTATCTCTAAATTCTTGGTCCGGCATTTAGAGAATTTTACCCTGTACCTTGGTCCAGCTACGTGTGTCTAAGTTACTAACCCTTACCTTTACTTCATATTAAGCATCATATTTGATGTTTGACTTAGTTATTACTTCGCACCAATCAAAACTAGCCTATTAGATAGTATCAACTAAAATCTATGTCGATAATTCTTTTCCTATTAACTACCCCCTTGGTCCGCAAGTAGCAATAAGTTGAGTTCTAACGCGTGCACTCATTAAAAAGATTTCTAGACGAAAGAATTATCGATGCATGCAATAACCTATTTGAGAATTGTTATTTAGCTAGGTTTATTTTGTTAATAATCCATGGTTCCCACAACCCTAGTTGTGGATTCAGTTACCCATGCTTAGAAGAACACAATTCATAATTGATAAATAATAAATCATTAACTTACTTTGACAAATTCGAAGAAAATCCATAAATTCAACTTGAAATCACACAATTATCTTGAACACCAAATCCGAAAATTTGAATTAATTGCAAAAACAAATCTACAAGAACAAAAGTATGAAATTAGTAAAAGAATCCAAAACCAAAAACGAGGTTTTTCACCCTACTTATAATAAAAATAGTCCTAAATTAAAAGGCGTTAAAATAAGGAAAGTTTGTCCAAAATGCGGCTTTAATTGACGACCCCCACAGACAGTCCGTCGGTCAAACGACGGACCGTCGACTGCCTCTGTCGGTCCATACTTAGCATCTTTTCTAAGCCTACATTTTACACCTTCTCGGATCCAATCGACGGACCTACAGCACGGTCCGTCGACTCACTTACGGTCCGTCGATTCTTCTCGTCATTCTATACTTAGCTTTTATTCAACATCGGGTACTGGGACAATCTCTGATCACATTGACATTTTGCTAGGACGGTCAGTCGACCGAGCGTCGATCCTTTCGTAGCCCCACACTTAGTCAGAATTCTCCGAGTTTCTTCCAGATGCCTGAACCTTCAATCGACGGTCACTATTTACGGTCCGTCGATGGGACGACGGGACATCGATGGCTTCGTGGGTCACTTCTGCACTGATTCTTCACAACCTTCTGCATTTTAGTTTTAGACAACTTTCCTGCAAAACAAAGACAAATCATATTAAAAGTACTACATTAAGGCTCTAGACACACACCAATCTTAAGGAAAAAGAATTGAAAGTACCGTGAAACCACGGTACATCATTCACACATATAAACAAGGGCAACATTTGAACCATTATATAATTACTCAGGCAACATGCTTCCATAAGTAGTCACTAAGCATTTCAAACTCAAATCATAACATTAGGCTACCATCATGCAAAACAATATAGCAATACACCATTCCAAAAGAGACTCATTTTAACCATAACAACTTTTAACATGCTTTAACTATATCATGACACACATTTCTCAACATAACATACTATTCCACATAGGTTTCATATATAGCCACAAAGAACATCATATCCTCATAACCTATCATTTCTCATATTTCACATACATAGCCATAATTGGCATCACATAATCAAAGCATGCCAAAATTCACCTTCACACATACTCATCAAACCATAAAACCAACATAAGCATCAAAACTCACCTTTTCTCCTCAAGCATATAAATACCATCTCATCCAAGCAATCACATATAAAAGACAACCGGACAAGAAAACATATAGATAGATCTTATAGAGTTAAGTTCTATGGCACGACATGAGAATGATGTAGTGTTGGGTCCGTTCACCCGGCAACAATCATGTTTAATTCTGCGATTTTATTCCTAAAAGTGTTAGACATTGATGTTCTTGAGTTGTATTCTTGAATTGTTTTCATTCTTGAACTTACATGTGAATTGTGATTAATGGGTTTTCTTGAGGCATTTTACTGATGTTAAGAGTCGTTTCAAATTAGATTCTAGTGTACATGTGTTTTGAATAAGAATTTAAGAAAGTATTGAGAAAAGGAATTAATTTAAATGATTTAGGATAAAAAAACGAGTTGAAAAACTCGTCAGACACACCTGAGGAGCAAGTCGCACGACGCACCCCCATAGCGCCAGGCAGATTAAGGCAGCGCGCCTGCAGTGCACCCAAAAGGAGCCTCAGAACTTTGGGTTTGGTGTGGAGCGCTCAGGATGCGCCCAAATCATCGTTTTTCACCAGTTTTTCATCATTCAGGCTGCTTAAGTCCTCTCAAAGTGTACTAACACTTTTCACTGATTCTACCTACTCTAAATGACTTCTAAGCATCTAGAAATCATCCGAAACATGAATCATAATCATGAATTCCATAAATTCAAATTCAAAAAAAAAAAAGATAAGTGTCGAGTCTAAGAGTTAATAAGCAATTCAAGATGACTTCATAAGGTTTTCAAAAGTCTTTCTCAAACATTTAACTTTGTTTAAGGCTTAAAATTTCAAGTTGAGTAAAGAGTAATAATTGAAGTTCATTTTTTCAAAAGTATATGGAAACTACGAATTCCAAAGGGTTTAAAATGTTTTCACATTTAAACAAGAAAGAAAGGAAACTTTGCTTTCCAAAATAGCATTTGAGATAGTAATTAAGTAAAGAGCTTTTGAGCTAGTTTTCTATAAAAGATCATTTGAGCTAGTTTTTCGGTAAAGAGCCTTTGAGCGAGCTTGTCACGACCCAAATCGGGGACGCGACTGGCACCCACATCTACCCTCCTATGTGAGCAAACCAACCAATCTAAACTCAACATATTAAACCAAATACAACGCGGAAGACTTAACTCAATACGAAAAATAAAAATGATACATATTCCCAAAATCCGGAAGTCATCATCACAAGAACATCTATCCTCAAATTACTATACTAAGAGTATTTTAAGAAGTTAAACAAATGGAAGCTAGTCCATGCCGAAACTTCAAGGCATCAAGACGAGAAGAAGAAGATCCAGTCCAAGCTAGAAGCATAGCTCACCCTGAGATCCGGTACAGTGAAGACTGGCTAGAATCGCGGTCGAGTTGAAGACGACGGCACGGTTGCTGCACTCCACAAATACAAGAAAGAAACAAACAAGTAGGAGTCAGTACAACCACACGTACTGAGTAGGTATCATCGGCCAACTCAGAATAGAAAACAGTATATATCAGTTAATCTCACAAATCAACTATAATACTCAACATGTAGTAACAACAAATACTACAATCATCAATAAATATCACCAAGTTCATCCAGGAGGACTCATGCCTCAAAACCATACTCATTAACAGGTTCATAGACTTAGCATATTAACATCTTTCAAGATTCATAACTTATTCCTCTCGTGTCGGTACGTGACACTCCGATCCATATTCTATTCCGTGCCGGAACGTGGCACTCCGATCCATATTCTATCCTGGTGCCGGAACGTGGCACTCCGATCCTCATTTCTATCCTGGTGCCGGAACGTGGCACTCCGATCCTCATTTCTATCCTGGTGCCGGAACGTGGCACTCCGATCCTCATTTCTATCCTGGTGCCGGAACGTGGCACTCCGATCCTCATATCTATCCTGGTGCCGGAACGTGGCACTCCGATCCTCATTTCTATCCTGGTGCCGGAACGTGGCACTCCGATCCTCATTTCTATCCTGGTGCCGGAACGTGGCACTCCGATCCTCATTTCTATCCTGGTGCCGGAACGTGGCACTCCGATCCTCATTTCTATCCTGGTGTCGGAACGTGGCACTCCGATCAATATTCTATCCTGGTGCCAGAACGTGGCACTCCGATCCTTATTCTAT
>CM064967.1:11018387-11298739 GCA_032847665.1 Solanum chilense | reverse complement strand
CACTCCGATCCATATTCTATCCCGTGCCGGAACGTGGCACTCCGCTCCTCATTTCTATCCTGGTGCCGGAACGTGGCACTCCGATCCTCATTTCTATCCTGGTGCCGGAACGTGGCACTCCGATCCTCATTTCTATCCTGGTGCCGGAACGTGGCACTCCGATCCTCATATTCATCGAGCCTTCTTTTATACCAAGGCGTCATAATTCTCATAACATAATTCATCAAGCCTTCTTTATACTAAGGCATTATCAATACAATACAAAGTCCATCAAGCCTTCTTTATACTAAGGCATTATCAATAACAATACAAAGTTCATCAAGCCTTCTTTATACTAAGGCATCATCAATACCACACATAGTTCATCTAGCCTTCTTTTATACTAAGGCATTATAACAACAATACAAAGTTCATCAAGCCTTCTTTATACTAAGGCATTAACAATAACAATACAAAGTCATCAAGCCTTCTTTATACTAAGGCATTATAAATACCACACATAGTCCATCTAGCCTTCTTTTATACTAAGGCATTATAACAACAATACAAAGTTCATCAAGCCTTCTTTATACTAAGGCATTAACAATAACAATACAAAGTCATCAAGCCTTCTTTATACTAAGGCATTATAAATACCACACATAGTCCATCTAACCTTCTTTTATACTAAGGCATTATAACAACAATACAAGGTTCATCAAGCCTTCTTTATACTAAGGCATCATAAATCTCATAACAAGTAAAATTAGGGTTTCATCAAGATTTATGGTTCACAAGCTTCATCATGCTTATTTCATCACAAACATATAATCATACTCATACAATCATACAATTAAGCATATAGAAGGATTTACAAGAATACCCAATACATATCATTTGCTATTGAGAGTTTACTACAAATAGCATAAACCATAACCTACCTTCACCAAGGATTTGTGTTCAAGCAAGAATCTTCAAGAAACCTTGCTCCTTCTCTCTCAAGCGCCTCTTTTCTCTTCTCTTTCTCTTTCTCTTTCTTCCTCCAACCTTCCTCTCTTCTTACCCTAAATCACAAGATTTCAAGTTTCAAAAGTAATGAAACCAACCCACCAAGTTACTCAAAGTTAGTCTTTCAACCCTCAAGGAATTGAACTAATGACATTAACCCACTAACTTTATAAATTAAAGCCGAAATGGTCCAAACCACCCCTTTAAAAATAGTCAGAATTCTGACCCCGACGGGGATTACGGAACCTGTGACGGTCCGTCGTGCCTGCGACGGTCCGTCACGCAGGTTCGTCAAGGACTCAAATTTCCTCAAGGAGTCTGTGACGGTCCGTCGTGCATACGACGGTCCGTCCTGCACTTCCGTCACGACGATCAGAGAGTTGCTCCCAGCACCAAATTCTCAAGAGTTTAAGTGTTTTGACACGGGGGCACACGACGGTCCGTCGTGACTGTGACGGTCCGTCCTGCAGGTCCGTCACAGAGTTCAGAGACTCAGTTTCAACACTCAATTTCATAATGCCAAGTGTTTTGGAACGGGACACCCTCGACGGTCCATCGTGCACACGACGGTCCGTCGTGGTGTCCGTCGTATTCAGCCAGTTTTTCCCAAAATAAATTTTTTTTATCCAAACGACTAAACAGGTCATTACAGAGCTTTTCGGTAAAGAGCCTTTGAGAGAGTTTTTCAATAAAGACTTTGTGTTATTTTTTGTATAGGGCCTTTGATCTAGTTTTGAGTAGAGAGTCTTTGAAGTAGTCTTCAGTAAAGATATTGAGAAATTATCTCAAATAATAGAAATAAGTATGTTTTTTAAAAAAAATATAAGAGCTAGTATCATATTTTGGGAGTAGTATTAAGCACCGATATGGGGGAGAGTTCGGACAATTCACAGCCACCATAAACTATGTAGCCACCATGGGTAGAAAAGGTTCATATGTTTGAGATGATTGCTTAGTTCTTTTTAGTATAGATTAGTGTATTCACTCATAGTTCAAGTTCTATACTTATGGAAAGGTATAGGACGGTCCTAGTAGACAAAACAGTGTATCATTACAATAACTCTTAAGTGACGGTTGTCGGTTAGAGAAACTCCAACAATAGTATTTTGTATTTTTATATACATTAGAAGTATTTGTATTTTCATATACAAATAGATTTCATATTGTATCTTTGCATACATAGAGAGTTATTTTGTATTTCTAAATGCACAGAGTTGAAAATCATGTTTTAAAGCTTTTCTTTATATTGTACTTGTTTTAATATACTTTATATTGAAAAGATTTTTGCTATGTTGAGTTGAGTTGAGTCAGGTAAGTTCTTCAGTTCCTTTCAAGCTTATGTCTGTTTAGCATTCCAACTCACATACTCATACATTCAATGTACTGACGTCAGTTGGATTGCATCATTTTATGATGCAAACATAGGTAATCAGGATCAGTATCCAGCGCATCATTGATCCAGTTGATCACTCAAAGTCAGTTTGTGAGCCTCCTAGATTTACGTAGGATCCTTTTATTGTTTCAGTATTCTAGTTCAATAGGTAGTCTTGGGTATTTTCCCGATATCCATCTCAGTTTAGAAGGCTACATAAATACATAGTCAGTTAGTCCTTTTGTCTTTACTTTGCTATTGGCATATGTTAAGATTTGATTTGCCACTTTGGCTAAGTTAAATGTTTATTTTTAAAACATTATGAGTTCAGTTTGAGAAAGTTGAGTTATTTAGCATTTGAATCCTTTTTCTTATGTTAAATTTATCCGCTGAGTAAGTAAGCAATGCCAAGGGTTCACTGGGGCCAGCAATGGTTCTCGAGTGCCGGCACGCCCAGGGTATAGTCTCAGAGCGTGACACCAACCATGACCCGATACCATACCCCAACCCTAATCCAAAACTTGACCTTAACCTCGACCCGATAATTGACTTCGAACACTATCCGAAGTCACGCCCCCAGCCTACACCCTAGATGTGATCGGCACTCGAGAATCATTATTGGTCCCAAAGAGAACCCTTTGCTTGACTCAATACTCAGTAGAAGACTTACTCAACACTACATGAACTCAAATGCAAAGATTCAATTTAGAATGTGGTGACGAACTTTTCTTCTTGATTTTAGGCCCCAGTTCATATAGATATAGTTGATTTCTTCTAAATCTTTTAGATGCATATACCCAAAATAAGTAAATGAAAATATACTCAAATATCTTCAAGAACGACCCTCAAACTAAAATCCACACCTCAAGAACACATCAAACTCCAATAATAAAGATTGAAGAACATAACTTCAAGAAAACTTGTCAAGAACTTCAATACACAGATTTCATGGACAAATTTAAAATATATATCCAAGATTGGCGTAGTGGTGAACGAACCCATCACTCTGAAAGAGTACATACCTCGAAAACTTGGTAGAGTTTAAAAGAGAACTCAAAGATTTTTCATTTGATATCTCATAGGTCACTCAACTCATCTTGTACAGAAAGTTATGGTTATTTGAACTTGACCCAAAACTCATAATCTAAGAGAAACTTGAACAAACCTCAGTTTAGATCTTTCTAATTTAGTTCTTTCTAGATTTAGCTCTTTCAAAGACCGAGGTGTTACACCCGAAACCTAACCCCAACCTCGAGTTTAGACATGACCCCGACCTTGAATTGAGAAATCAACCCCATCTTTGAACCCAACACCCGACCCAAACCCTCACCTAACCCAGATCATGATCTTGACCCGGGATCGGACTTTAATTTCTCACACGACCCCAACATAAGACCTTGAGTTGACCCAAACCCTAACATAATTTAACCCCAAATCCAAACCCATACCGACCTAAGACCCTTGACTTGAGTCCTAACCCTGACTGGTGACCTACCTTGACATGACAATGACACCGACATCAAAATACCAACCTCGACCATAAACCCCAACTTGAAACATGACCTGAACCACGACCTGAGATATGACATGAGATTTGGCCCCGATATATGACCTAATCTCAACCCCAACAGCAAACCTTGATTCAACCTTGACATTTCCACTCGACTTTGAAACATGAACCCTAATTTTACATTGACACTCGAATTGAGATTTTTACTCGAGACTCAACATTGAATCAAAACTTAATTCTATCACAACATTCAACCCAAACCCTAACTAGACACCCTATCCCAAATTGATCTAAAACCCTAACTTGAGACCTTACCCGACCCCAACTCGAGACCCACCTTGAGACTTGACCCTAACCCCGACCCCGATGTGAGTCTAATATTTTCTAAGCACAAATGTCTATCTCCTCAAGAATTTCAACTTACCCAAGAGAGAATTTCCTTGAAACATTATGAAAGCATTGTAGTAATACTTTGGCCACAAATTCGTGCCAAAATCAACAAATTGGGATGTGGATTTCCTTTATATGAAACATTTCATTGCATAGAAATTTTACATAGTATATATTAACATAAAAGAATAATGTCAAAAAATCTGTAACGGATATTTACATAAAAACATAACATTGCATTGTATAAACTAAGGGTAAGATTAAAATTTCCAAAATTATTGTCCTACCAATGTTAGATCGGTTAAATAATGTCTTTTGATAATTCGACAGATATCCATCGAATGAAAAAAAAGGAATAAAAATGAATAAAGAAGGAAATTGAACTTTGTGCATGTTTAAAGAGATTACTATATATCGAGGGAGTACTTTTGAGAAGTTTTTTTACATTGTTTTAAAACATGTTCTAAGATTTGACTACTTGAATATGAGAATGAGGAGAGTTGAGTTCATGTTTTCAAAATGAATATGGGGTAACTATGTATTCTCAAAGTGTAAATGCTTTTACATTTATAATAAAAGGAAACCTTGATTTTTAAATAAGCTAATGAGGAAATTTGTGCATCTTCTCTTTTAAGATGATCTTTTAAGTAATAATCTCAAACTTTGAGGATGAAGAAATGTTTTCAAACATATGAGCATGAGTTATATTATTGCGAGTAGTATTGAGCATTGATATGGGGACGAGTTCAGAAAACTCAAACTAGTTTATTTTTTAGTTGAACACTTATGTTCATTTGAGTAAAATGCGTGAACTATTTATATATGATATTCCTCTGAGTCGAGTTTGTTTTGAGATTTCTATTTCAAGTGAGCAGTGAGCCAAGCCAAGGGTGTAACATCTCGCAAATTGAAAGAACTAGAAAGAGCTAGAATTAGAAAGTAGAGTAATTCTTTTGGAAATAATAAAAATCTGGAAAACTGGTTAAGTTTGATTTTTTGGTCATCTTCAAACGGACATAACTCCAAGATCAAGATGAGTTAGGTTTACTTCCAGGTATGGTTGAAAATCTCTTGGAATAATCTTTGCGCGGATTCCAAGTTTGTGCAAATCCGAGTTTGTATGAGTGAGATATTCCCTTTGGAAGTTGGACTATTTAAATAAGGAAAGTCCAATCCGGATTTAGGAAGGGCATTATGGTATTTTCACCCTGTAATTAATTAATTTCATTTTTGGTAATTAAGTTGGTGTCTAAAATGATTGCATTCAGTTTACGCTTTTGAGAAACAAGTTAGGGTTTGAGCGAAGAGAAAAGAAAAGGAGAAAAGAGGAGAAGAAGCAAGGAATCGTCAAGTTCTTGAAGCTAGGCTCGTGGATTTGTTAAAGGGTGATACCTACAGGGTATGTGAGTTCACATAGACTTGGGTTTGTTCACCCACACGGCAAACCTTTTTTATACTGTAATTTCGCTCTAAAAGATTAAGAATTTGATGTTCTTGAGTTGTAATCTTAAATCACTTTCGTTCTTGAATTGAGGATGAGATTGATGAGTTCTTGAGAGTTTAAGATTGATTATTACAGTTTTTGAGTTAGATTCTTGTGTATATGTTGTGGGTACGTGGATCTAAAGAGATGGAGAAAATTTGAAATTAGGCGAATTGGGCAAGAAAATGAAGAAGAAAAATGTCGAGCAAATGTGGAACCCCATGCTTGAAAAGAAAGATGTCATTCTTTTTTAAACAAACTAAAAAAGAAAGGAGATCATTCTTTTTTGAAAGTAGAAATCTATTTTTTCATATTTTATTTGTGATTGTAATCACTTTAAAATTTATTTAAAACAATTTTCGTAGTTTAAGTTGATAAAGAATTTATTTATGATAAATTTTAATAGCCTTATGTTCTATTATTTAATCCCACGTGATTGGATAATAATTCAATTACAATTACTTAAGAAAAATACTAAACATCAGTTTGATCTATTATTGAATATTTTTAATGAAGAGAAAATCAATCAACATTATTTGTAAAAATCTTCATGTTCTTATCATAATATAGTAAATGGAGCTTACCGAAATATAGCGTGTATGTATATCAACGTATAATGGGTCTTGATATGTTGAGTCGTGGTGATAAATAAAAAATCATATTTGAAATATTAGTATTTTATGATAAAATTCCGTAACAAAATGGATAAAAGGAAGTTTAATTGCAAATTTTATTTCTTTTTAAACAATAATATGTAACTCTTAATGAATATGATCATGACATACAATAAATAACACTTGAATCAGTAAATACTTAAATATGATCATGACATATCGTAGTAAATACCACGTAGCAAGTTCTTTTTCTTTTTGATGATGATGATGATTCCGAAGTAAGAAAAAATTAATATGGAATATATTTTAATTATATTAGATAATTTTTAAAAAAATGTATATATATGGTAAAGATTTAATAGCTTTTACCTTTTATTAATTTCAAAATCCTACATAATAGGAAAATAATTCAGTGACAAGTATCTAGGAAAAAATACTAAACAACAATTTGGCCTATTATAGAAATATAATTAATGAAGGGAAAAAGGTCAATCAAAGAATATTTGTAAAAACTTTCATGATCTCATCATATATAAATATAGACAAATAGAGCCTACCAAAATATAGTGTGTATGTACATCAACTTGTAATGGGCCTCAATATGGTAATAAATAAAATTCCATATTTGAAAGTTTAGTATTTCCATAAGAAGATTTCAAAAACGAAAAATATAAAAGGAACAACTCATATCCTAATCCTACCTACACAAAACTCAAATTTCATATTGGTAAATTTCATCAAATGGACTCATCCATTGTCAATGAAATTAATGTGTTTCCCCAGATTTCTAATGCTAAAAGAGGTCCCGTTCATTCATCCATAACAGGTAACAATTTTAGTTTGGAGATTAATCTAATTGCTAAGCATGCTTACACTTGTGGTGACAACATTGTTGAAGAGTGCCGCTCTAATGCTACGTGCGGTACTAATAAATACAAGTTATTATCGCGGGATATTTTTGATAAAGACATTTCTGCATTTGATTTTCCTTATCCATTAGAAAAGTTTAAATCAGATGGTGTTCATAAAATTTTGGAGACTAAAGATGATCTTATTCATAAAATCTTGGGGTTTGTTCGTACATTGGAGAACGTTATGCCTCCGTTACAGGATGACGATAGTGTTTGTGTCATCCTAATATTTGTTAAGAAAGTTTTTGTTCCTCCTCAAAAATTTGAACTTACTAAAGTGAATATGCTTTTCCATTATTATGCAAACTTTGCACCACTACTTTGGAATAAAGTTCGTGATGAAATCAAGCTATATTTGGGACAGGATCCATCGTGTTTGTATGAAGAATTCCAACTCCTAAATGATTTCGTGTAAACAATTGCAAAGGAAGACAATTAATCGGAGAACATATTTCAATGCGGATTGTGAAAGGGCACTAATAGATTCTTTAGTTGATCTAGCTAGGAGAGAATTCATGTCATTGCCTGCAATAAGATCAATTATGCAATACTTACAGAAAGTAGATTTTACTGAAAACGAATTGACTGAGGAGTGTTCGATATGCATGAACAAGTGCTTACCTGGTTCAGAAGCATACAACATGCCTTGCAACCATAGTTTCCATTCTGGATGCATTGAGACCTGGATTTTGAAGACACCAACTTGTCATATGTGTCGATTCAAGTTGCCACCAACTGAGTAAAAGTAGAAGTGTTCATCCATTTCTGGCTATTCGTAATTTACATCGTTGTTTTCTGTTAACTTGTTATTCAAATTCTCAGTTGTAATTCAGGTACATTAAGCAGTAATATATACAAGTATTTATGTGGGAAATTGATTTGTTTTAGCTCTAATTAACCTTACTTTTCTTGTTTATTGTAAGGAAATTATGATATAGTCTGTTAACCTGTTGCGATTATCTTTGCAAAATCATTAGTTTTGTTTGCAAGTAATTAGGAAATTGGATTCCAAAATCGAAAAGGAAAAATAAAGGTTAATAGTGCCTATGATGAAAACAATACTAACAATGTATAAAATTTCCATCTCTTATTTTTGAATGCCTTTATCACTGTACAATGGTCATATATTTATACAAGAATGAAAAGAATCTAATTGAAACTGACCGTACAGCTATCTATTTCTAATTGAATGAACACTAACCAATCTGAAAACAATAAAATAAAGAATGGAAAAGGAATGAAAAAATTTGTGTTATGTCATCAATAAAGTTTGATAAGGGCATCATCAGTGATGCACCAATCTGGGCCAAATCCATTCACAAATCAAACAGCCCAAAACATCTTTAATCATCCCAAATATAATTAACACCCCACCTCTTGGAGTGCTATGAGAAACACCCAACTTGATAAGGAGAGTGTGATGACAGGCCCAGTAAGGGATTTGGTAAAAATGTCAGCCAATAGGGAAGTAGAACGAACATAGGACAAAGAGATGAGTCCGACGAGATACTGTTGACGGACGAAGTGACAATCCAGTTCAACGTGTTTTGTCCGTTCATGGAAAACCAGATTCTTCGCTATGTGTATAGAGGCAAGGCTATTGGAATGAAGTGGAGCTGGTTACGGTATAGGCAAAGAAAGGTCATTAAAAAGACGAACCAACCAGGTAAGTTCAGCAAAAACCCTTCTCATAGAACGATATTCAGCTTCAGCGGAACTAAGAGAAATCGATGACTGCTTTTTTGATTTCCAAGAAATTAGAGAAGAACCAACAGAAATATAGTATCCACTAACAGATCTACGTAAATCTGGACAGGTACCACAATCGAAATTGCAGAAAGCTGTCAAACTGAAAGATGAAGATGAAGAGAAAAATAGGCCAAGACTTGGATTACTTTAGCAAATAACCAATACTCGCAAAGTAGCAGTCAGATATGGTTCACGAGGGTCTTGCATGTATTGACTGAGGTGCTACATAGTGAGGGAAAGATCAAGCCTTGTAAGAGTCAGGTTATTTAATATCCCCAATAGATGACGATAATATGTTGAATATGTGATAGGCTTGCCATGAGAAGCTAATAACTTTATAGTTGTATCCAAAGGACAGGAAATAGGACTAAGATGGAGAGAATCAAACTCTATTAAAAGATCCAATGTAATCTTCCTTTGAGTAACAATTATGCCTTGAGGTTCTCGAACAACCTCCATTCCAATAAAAAAATGTATATGACCTAGATCTTTAATCTTGAACTCTATGTCCAAAAATATCTTTAAACTCTGTAATTCTGCTGCATTATTTCATGTTAAAAGAATGTCATCGACATATACAACAGCTATGGAAATAGAGGAGCCTAATCTTTTAAAGAAGAGAGAATAATCATTTAATGAATGACTAAATCCTTTAAAATTAAGAGCAACAGTTAACCTAGCATACCATTGTCTGGATGTTTGTTTAAGTCCATAAATGGATTTTTTTCGCAAACAGACATGGTTAGGAGTAGGAGGGCAAACACCAGGAGGGAACTTCATATACACCTCTTCATTAAAATCGCCATGCAAAAATGCATTGTTGACATCTAACTGAAAAATACCCCAATTATGTTTCACATCTGTAGCTAATAGACACCTGAGTGTGGTCATCTTGACCACGGTTGAAAAAGTTTTATTGTAATCCACACCTTCTCTTTGAACATACCCTCTGATCACCAACCTGGCTTTTAATCTTTCTATAATGCCATCAGTGTGCTGCTTTACTTTATAAACCCACTTATAAGGTAGTGACCTCTTACCTTCTAGCAATACAACAATCTCCCAAGTTTTGTTAAGTTCTAAAGTTGTAAGCTCCTTGTCCATTGTTTCTTGCCAACCGGGATGATGAGCAACCTGCATATAATTGAGAGGTTCTTGTATACTAGAAATGGAGTTTAGCATAACTTGATTTGTAGGAGATAAAGCACTAAAAGAAAAGGATTGAGAAGCAATAGGACTCGAGAAACAATTAGAAGAAACATCTGTAAAAATGAATGGCATTGCAGACATAGGAATCTAAATAAGCAGGTTTCTTGTGTGTCCTATTGTATTTTCTTAAAAGAGTATAAAAATAGAAGAAGGTGAAGAGTGCACAATAGGAATAATGGAATTATTTTCAGAATCAAAAGCGTGAGAATTAGAAGAAAAATCTTCAATAGGAGAAGCATTATTAGGATCAGAAACTACAACATCATCAATAGTAGACTCGGAATAAGAAGGAACATGCGAAGGATTAGACAGATTAGGTAAATGATTTGAAGATGAAGGAAAATATTTTTCAGAAGAGGTGTACTTGAAAAATGGAAAAAAATGTTCATGGAAAATTACATCCCTGGAAACACAAATTTTCTTGGTCTGGAGATTGAGAACTTTATAACCCTTTTTACCATAAGGATATCCTACAAAAACACAGGGATGGGCTTTGGGATCAAATTTAGTTCTGTGAATTGGTAATGCAGATACAAACACACACAACCAAAGCATTTTAAGTGACGATAGGTAGGTTTTGTATTAAACAATATCTCAAAAGGTGTTTTAGATTTTAAGACACTAGAAGGAAATCTGTTTATAAGGTAGATTGTTGTTAACAAACATTCTCCCCAATAGCTAATAGGAAGATGGGATTGATATAAGCGAGCCCTTGAGGTTTCCAACAAATGCTTGTGTTTTCTTTTTACAATACCATTTTGTTGAGGAGTGTGTACACAAGTAGTTTGATGAATTATACCTTTTGAAACAAAAAGTTCAGATTGCAAATTCCCACTACCCAACTCAAAAGCATTATCAGTTCTAATTATTTTGACTCTTGTATTCAACTGCATATCTACCATCTGAATGAAAGATTGAAGGATTGGACTTTGTGCTAAGAAGATATGTCCATGTTGCCCTACTAAAGTCATAAACAATGGTAAGGAAATATCTAAAACCATTATGAGTGGGTTATTTATAGGGTCCCCAAGTGTCAACATGAATTAGTTCAAAATTAGAAGTAGTAGATATGTTTCTTGAGAGAAAAGGGAAGCTTAAATTGTCTAGCCATAGGACAAACAGTACAAGGAGAAGAAAACTTGAAACAAGATGTAGAATTAGGAAAACATTCTTCATATTACTCATTGGCATATGGCCTAATCTGTAGTGCCACAACTTTTCTTTTACATTGGAATCAAAACAACTAGAACAAGCAGTAAAGACATCTCCTAGAAAACTAGAAAAAGAGAAACTATGAAGCTTAGAATTGACAGGAAACTTTGAATTGATAGGACTGTTGGTAGAGACTATTGGCTGACTGATATTGAGGATATAGAGATCTTCTTGTTATTTACCAATCACCTGAGGGCTCTTCACTGAAGGGCCCTGTAAAATCAAACAAGAGTTAGGGGTAAAAAAGATGGACTTCTGAAGCTGCTTGCATAACTTGCGAATTAATATGAGATTCAATTTAAAGTAGGGAATGTATAGCACATTTTCTAAAATAAAATGTGAAGAGATTTTCACAGAACCATTATGAGCTACTTTGACTTTGTGAGAATTTGGGAGAGTGAAAATTATAGATTTAGTAAGAGGTCCAATATTAATGAAAGAATTTTTATCAGAAGTTATATGCTCTGAAGCACCACTATCTAGTATCCAAGAACACTTATCAATTTTAAGTAAACTGGCATGAGTTTTAAGACATTTGGTCATACCTGAAGATATCATGTTGAAAGATAAATCTCCTTGATGCTTCTGATTCATCATCGGCAAGAGTCCCAAAAGTTGAGCAACATTCTCCGGAGAAAGATTGTTCACACTTGCAGCATCAGAATTTCCGTGTTGTGAACTTTCCCCTGTATAAGCTTTTAAAACAAAAGATAGCAACTCAATGTATTGAAGAATCTAATAACTACCCGGTTTGTATATATAAATATACAATATAACTCTGTGAGAGTTTTTCTAACCGACAACCAGCACTATGAGCTATGTGATGATCCATCATCTCACCCACATTGTCAAAATTGTCCTATACATTATCGGGGTATAGAACCTCTCAACTAAGTGGATCCTCTAGTCTATGCTGAAAAAAATCATATAAAAAGTATGACCCTTTCTGCCCAAGTTGGTTACATGATTTATGGCGACTTGAGTAATCTGAACTCATTTTCATATCGGCGCTCAATACTACTCCCAAAAATGTACTCAACTCATATGTTTAAAATAACATATCTCTTTCTCTGATTTGAGATAATTACTCAAACCACCCTCTTAAAAGAGGTAACTACTCTTGAAATATTTTTGAACTCATAACTCACTCAGAAATCTCAATTTCTCTTTTATCAATGTAAAAATTGATGCCCCTTGGGAATACATAGTCCCCTTATACTCATACTTGAAAACTCTTTCTCAAAAACATTTCAAAACCATATTACAATATGATCATTCATGACTCGAAAATTCATACTCCATAAACATTGACGGTATATCTAATACCATATTGCTCATACATTGATGATATACTCGATTGTCATACGAATCATGCTTCACAAACTTTTTTCTTAAAATTCATCTTTACTTTCTCATAACTCGGTTTAAGAACTCAATTGTTGTCTTTAAAAATCATTTCAAAATTTATAACTCTTATCATAGGGTTCATGGGAAATTATGGACATGAACGACTCAACTCAAAAATGTTAATGATACCTCTCATCTCAAGACTGTTCGATTGTAGGGTTCATGCAAAATTGTGGACATGAACTACTAGACTCAAGGACCTTCATGGGTAACATTTAGTAGCCCCGTAACCAGAAATATAATCCCAAAATTATTAGGAACCCAATACTCAAGACTTAGAACTTGAAGATACTACTCCTCTCAAAGATACTCAACCAATGGAGATCATGCGGAATAAATGGGTATGAACGGTTCGACTCAAGGGTTTAAACAACCATATGGAACACATGTATAAAAATCTTCTCGTTCTAAAACTTACTTCCTCAAAACTAAGTTTAAAATTCAAGTATTGGCTTTGAAAAACTTCTCTTGATTTATTATTCAAAATAGGGTTCATGCTGAATTTTTGACACGACAAGTCAACTCAAGGATCTCAATAAAAATATAGAAACTCAATACTTAGGAATATAATTTTAAAAAGAATCGGGAATTCAATAACTCAAAATCAACTTAGATCGAGAATACTCAAATCTAGGGGCAGAATTCTAGATTTCTGTTTTACTGATTTGATAGTAGATGTAGGGCGTGAGGACGAACTAGTCAACACTATGATAGCCTTACATACTTGAAAAAAACAAGGTTCATAAAGAATATTGAATAATATTGAAGAATCTTTAAGAAGAACTTTATTAGAAGCCTTGATACGCTAGCTTGAAGGTAAACAATCAAAAAAATCTTTCTTCAGATTCTTAAATTAGTTTCTTAAAATCTCTATGGACAAGAATTATAATTTTCGTTAGTAATTCATAATCATATGGAGGAATTTGAGTTGAAAATAATGGAATTCTTGTAGAAAGACTTACCCTGAATAAGAAATTAAGAATCTTGAAAAAGATTGAAAGAATCTTGAATGGAGTCTTCTACTTCGATTTTTTCTTAGGGTTTGAGAGAGAAGGGAATGACAGATTAAAAGATGAAAATCTGATTATTTTGAGTCTTTTATTAGTCATGAAATTCGTTTAAAATTTTATTGGAAGTAAAATAAAAACAACCCTTTTTAAATATTTTCTCGTCGGATAAATTCGTAACAACACTGTATAGGTTACTAATATGGTCATAAGTTTTTACTCAGGAATGGGATTGACGCAGAATTCATGGCGTTGAAAAGTAGATTCAAATAACTTTAATTTAATAGGTTATGGTCCACGTAAATTGTTATTCTAAGATATATGGTTGTTTGAAGTTAACCCAAGTAGAATCTTACATCAAAACTTAATCGATAAGGAAACTTCAAATCATATATCAAGAACTCATTGAGAAATTAAAGTACTCAATATTTATTGATAGATTCGCAAAAAAAATTCATGACTGGCGTATGGGTAAACTAACCCAACACTATGGAAGCTTACATACCTCTTAGGGATCAAATTGATGGCGACAATCTATATTAAAACTCAAGAATCTCGATGAATGCCTTGATCCTTTCCTCTTTTCTCTTTTTGAACTCTGAACTAAAACCCTAGGCGTATATGGGGATTATAAATTTGAACCTAATAGGATTAGACCCTTAAACCTTACAAAATAAAATTAAATCTAATTTGGTAAGGAAAAGATCAAAATACCCCTCACTATTTTCGGGTAACTTCTTTTAACTAGACAACTTAACTTCAAAAAGACATATCTCACTCATCTGAGCTTGAAACTTAGCAAACTCGGTGATGTTGGAAAGATAATTCAAAGACCTTTAACTTTTCATTTTATGACATACCTAACTCATCATTTACTAAGAGTATGGTCATTTGAAGTTGATCCAGAACTCATAGCTTAAGCATAACTTGCAAATTTTCAAATTTTGCTATTTATAATTTAGTTCTTTTTAGAACTCAAGGTGATATATCTAGTGGCCTTAAAACTCAAGAAATTCTAGATTCCTCGGTAAATTTTTTCTCAGATTGAAAGACAGTTAGAGTCTTAGCTCAAAAATTTCCATAGTGTTGCACAAGTGTAGAAGCAAAGAGTGCGTCCAAACAACATGGCACTCAGCAAGTAACCCACAAAACAAGGAAAAACTAGCCAGAAAAAAGAGAACTCCTTTCATCCCAACTGAACCGCCACGACTAAAATCTGCATAGAAATTAGCTCAATTTAATCGTTCACAATAAGCGGTTCACAAGGTTTCAGAGTCACGGTTGAACAATTACATTTATATAATTCACACGAGTTTAAGATTATAACTTAAAATATTCAAGTTCAATATTGGATCAAATGTGGATAATTGATTGAAAGAAATCGTTGAAATACATATTTGATAGGCAATCCCTTTTATGTTGGAGCTATAATCGATCGTAAATTTGTTTGGAATAAGTTTCGAATTCAATTCGTTTGAACACCAAAAACTCATGAATTGAAAGTTTTATTTAAAATGCAAAGTGTTTTGAATACAGAAATTGAACGTTTTATTTTAAATTCATTTTGATTTTTATATCACAGTTGATTTTGATTTCGATGCAACAATTGAATGGTCTGAATGGATTAGAATTTTGTTGTGTTAGCTACTTGAAATACAAAAAAAGAGTTTGAATACAATTTGAATTCTGTGATTAAAAGTTGTTATTTTTTAATTACGAATTGTGATTGTTACTTTGTGATTGTTACTATAGTTTAAAATTTGTTTGTTTTGTTAAGGTGATAAAATTTTGATTGAATATATTTAAGTTTCAAAGCAGAGAATGGGTGAATATTTTGAATTTTTTTATGTTGGCGGCTTGGAATACAAAAATTTGAAATACAATTTTTTGATGTTCTACAAGTTAAACATAACATATTATACTTTTGAAATAAAAATAGATAAGAAATGCATTTTTTGTGGCTTAGAATTTTTTCAAAATACAAATCGTGATTTCTTCACCTTACTTAAGATCAAAGATAGGGGTTGTGCGGGTAGTGAAGGCTCATGTAGTCTATAACGACAGGTATTAGTAGCTTCCTCCTCTCCCTGATTTCCTTTATGTCTTTCTCTACCGGGACCTATTCCAGCAACAAGCATTTTTATAGTTAGTCGGGTACTAACGTTCGTCAACCTCTATCCAACTCCCTCTGACAAGGGGACAAGTAAAACATCGCTTTAAGGCGCGTAGTAGTGGTAGCTTGTGACCTGTCCTCTGAACCCTATTCTTTTTCACTGACATCTCGCTCGATAGTAGTAGTTTCCTCATCTCATCGTCCCACCCTGCAACTAATAAATTAGGGAAGACCCAACATTTTCTATTAGTATAAGGAAGGCACTAGCTAGCACGCAACCTATAAAAGGGCTTTACACCTCCATTTGATCGTGTTACGAGATGAGTCGTTCAAGGACGCGGGGATATAGCAAGTAAGTAGCAAGTTTCTCCCCTTAGGACAGTTGAAAGACTGAGCGGGAACGGTAAGGGCGCAGAACCAAAGAATGTCGTTGTGCGGGGATGCACATGTACAAGCACTTTTGTTCTTCATGGTGTTTGTTATTTTGGCACAAATCTTTTTGGTTCTCAAAAGAAAGAATTCGAGAAGTTTCAAACTAGCTCCTGGCCTTACCCGATGGAACCGAACGAGGGTATTTGGCATGGGCAGAGAGAGCATCAAAAAGGTTTTTCAAATTGTAAATTTGTATGTGTTTTATGACTGCAATATAATTTTTGTTGGTATATAATTTAGTTATGGAAGCATTAGTTTCTGATCGTTCATTATTAATGATGGAACGAAAATAATTTTTATATTGATTACTGATGAGTGGTGGACTTGAACTTATTTGAGGCTTTTTTCTTATGATTTTGTGGCACTCAAGTAGAGAAAGAGGCTATTACCCTTTGAATTGTGTTAATTATAGGTGTTTTGTTGCTGGAAAGAAAATGATGAATATAAGTAGAAAAAAATTGAACCTGGTAGAAACTGAGCCCCGATGTCGCACCTAAGGAGGAGAGTTTGGTCTTAAAACAGTCAGCTTGCAGTCAAAGGTCACTTAAGAGAACACACATGACTCGCTTTTGTAAACTGGCTAAAATTGGTGAATTTCGCTCTTGAAAGTATTGTTTTTGCGATGTTCGCTTAAGTGAACTTTCTGCCTCTTTTGCAAAGCCTGCCCAGCTAGTAAAGGGCAGAAATGGAATTTCATAAGAATACAAAGAGGTTGGATAGAAACATTATTGAAGAATTCATTTCATATCAGATTTCTTTTAAGAAAGGTTTTGTCTATTTTTAACTTTAACCAATGAAGAACCCTAATTTGTAGATCTTAATTTTGGGTTGAGACATAGAAGGCAAATTACCTCATAATTCACTTGTCTTTGAAGATTGTGTTCTTGATAGTAAAATATATTTTCCCTTCATCATTTCTGTGTTTTGCATTGCCAGTTTGTGGGAGTAATTGTGTATAAAATTGAAGCTTTTGTGCTAGAAAATGACAAAGCTAGTCGGGTATTTGATTTATTGCTCTATTGCTTTTGTAATTCTTTGATTTTATATCTAATTTTATGAAATAAGTTCAATATAGTTCTCATGTTGTAATCTATGATTTGAGAGTGCATGCTTAAGTTTAACTTTCGATCTTTGTGGGTTGCTCAAAAGATAAATTTGTAAAGTGGATTATTAGGTTGATAATCATATTTTGTTTTGAGTCCTAAATTTGAGACCGAAAGGAGATAATTTAGGGTTACTTTGTTGAATGCTAAATTTGCTAGAAATAGGAGTTCAGATTAAGGTCTTAGATCCTAAAGAAAATATAGTGATATAATCCTTTGATATCAAAAAGAGATTAGGTTCAATTGATAATGATATAGCCTATCTATGATTGACTAAGCATGTGTTGTATTGCAATGGATCGTTGAGCTTGGATAAATTATAGATTTTCCCGAACTCATATATCCCTTGCTTGATATTGTCTTTACCCAAAGCTTTTAATAAATTGCAAATATTGCTCTTGGTATTGATAATAGTGTATTATTAAGTCTAGGTTTAAACTCATATCTATATATTCTTTATCTTTTCAAGTTTAGATGAATTGTTCCTTATGGAATACGACCCCGACTCGTAGTTGGAATTTTTATTGACGATGACCGCTTACTCTTCAAACTTGTTTTGAGGATAATTTGAGCGTATCAATTACATAATAGAGCTATTATGGTGAAAGAGTATGTAACCTTTAGAAATTTAGTGGAGAAAATTTCTAAACAAATTGATGTTGCTTTGAGATACAATTGTATGAAATTGAATTATAAGATAGAAGGTAGCAATGTAAGTTTGGATATACACACCGTAAAGTGAGTAAAATACAAAGTGAGAATAAAATACAAATCTTGTTGGCATACATTTCAAATAATAAATACAAACTAACAATAAATACAAATTGAAATGAATATAATTTGAGAAATGATATAATTAATGGATACAAATATGTTAAATAAATACAAAACAAAGGAATAGAATGCTAATCATGTAAGTAGTTGATAATGAAATACATATATGAAAGGGACCAAGGGAATACATATACATATCAATTGAATACAAACTAAACTTATGAAGGCAAAATGATGCAAAATTGAGAAGTAACTAATTTAAAATTGTAGTTTGTTTATGTTTTGTATCAAAAATAATAATAATAAAAATATTAAAATTGTAGTTTGTTCGAGTTGAAAATGTATGAAAATGAAATATAATTTTTAATAATTTTACGATTTCAAAAAAAAAATAATTGTGAATCTTGATGAGAGAGAAGTGGGAGTCCGATTTTAACAAAACATGGAAGGAATGGGAAGGGAGAGAAAGTGGGTCTGATTTTTAGTTTAAGGAACTTTCATGTATACCATAATTAAATTTATTATTATGAAATTACGTGGTTAAGCAAACTTATACTACATAATTATTCATCATAGCTATAGTATGTTACAACCACTCGCGACTAACATTATACATTAATTACGTGGGTTGACTTCAAATTTGTATTATTAGCCACATTTGTAATCTGTATAATATACAATTATCTAACCTATATACATATAAATTCACCTTTCTCCCACTCTCTTCCCTCTGTTGCTCGCCTCTCTCCTCCCTCTCCCAATTTCGTTAGCCTTTCTCCTCCCTCTCCCAATCTCGCTCGTCATATATACAAATTCATATGTATGATATATAATTTTCTAATGGATATACATATACAATTCATCTCTCTCCCACTCTCTGTCCTCTCTCTCTCTCTCGCCTCTCTACTCTCTCTCCCAATCTCGCTCGTATCTCTCCTCCCTCTCCCAATCTCAATAGTCTCTCTCCTCCCTCTCCCAATTTCACTTGCCATATTTATAAATGCATATGTATAATATATAATTATCTAACTGATATACATATATAATTCACCTCTCTCCCACTCTCTACCCGCTCTCGCTCGTCTATCTCCTGTCTCACTCGGTCTCGCTCGCCTCTCTCATCTCTATAACATGTAGCTATAATTTTAATTATCAAATTATAGTTATAGAGAGTAATTAAGCTATTTTTGAGTGATTGTATATGAAAGTTCCTCATTATTATTCTCCTTAGCTAAAGTTTCCATAATTATTAACCATAGCTATATTTTTAAGTTGCTACAACAGTGATCGGTTGTATAATATTTTTTCGATTTCACAAATCGTATAAAATTCCTTAATTCATGGAATATTAGCTCGTAAGAATTTCCTATTAGTTATATCTTCTTCGTACAACGCAATTGATCCCTTGATTTCATCTTCGTACATCCGAATCAATCTCGGTGAAAATTCATTTTCTTTCTAAGATCCTTATAACGAAAACTTTAATTCAAGAACAAATCAATTGATTTCATCGTTGATTATACAACAGGTACATAATACAATGAATTTCACCTCTTTTTTGTTTGTTGTTTTGGAGGTTTGGTTGAATTGATCATACTACAGATAGTTGGGTGTTCTAATTGAAGAATTTGTTTCCATTGTATTTGAATTGTTCTATTAATGAGGAATATATATTTATACTTGTATAAACTGCTTAATAAAATTGATTTTAGATTATTATTCTATAAATTATTCACTTATCAGAGCTTTGGTTGATTGGTTGTTTTCAATTGTTTTTTATTGAGTTAGAGTTCGTATAAATTATTGTTCATATATATTAGTTTTAGTCAAATTACTATTTTATTATTCATTGATAGATGTTGCTTATGTGGAGCTAATATCTGTATAAATTAATGTTCGTATAAATGTAAACTTGATATTTGTAGTTGTTTAATTGTATTATTTCAGTCAGTAATTGTATAAAATAGTTTAAAGAATTAATTTATGTTAATTATTGTATAAATTAGTTTGTATAAAGAGATTTCGATTTGAAAAAATGTATAAATTAATTTTAGTCGAATTGTTATTTGAATATGTATAATTCATTTATAACTATAGTTTATTTGGATTTAGTGTATGCATAAATTAGTGTTTCGTAAAAATGTAGACTTGATATTTGTAGTTGTAGAATTAAATTATTTCAGTCAGTAATTGTATAAAATAATTAGAAGAATTGATTTGTATAAATTAGTTGGTATAAGTTGATTTTGATTTCAAAAAGTGTATAAATTAGTGTATGTATAAATGGATTAATAATAACTGATTGATATTGATATTCAATTGTATACATGAATGTTTTTCACACCTATTTTAGTAATACATTCTGAAAATGGAATGATGCAAACAGTTATGTTGACTATGTTATTGAGGGAATTGTTTTTAGAGAAAATGCATCTTATACAGAGTTGTATAATATAATTGCAACTTAACTAGTTGTGGGTGTAACTTTGAAGGTACTAAAATTTGAATATAAGGTTGATTAGAGAAGTACTAGGATAGGGATGCACAATGAGCAATACTAAAACATGAATTCTGGTTGAATTTATACAAATCAAAACAGTGTTGAAGATTTATATTTTTCAATATATCCATTATCAGATAAAACAGAGTGGATGGTCTCTGGATACGTAATGACTTAGTAAGTTCTGCCTCCAAAAAAGGTATCCTGGAAGATTAAGAAAAAAGTCTCGTGACAAATTAGCAAGAAAATATTTGAACGTAAGGGGATAAATACATGCACTATTTGTGGCATTGCAGGTCACAATATATGCATGTTCTTGTAAAAATCAGCAAGGGGAAGTTAGAAAAGATTTCATTTGAATTATGTATGGTGATTTTATCCATTTAATATTGTCTCACTTTTGCATTTGAATATTATCTTAATTGTATTTGATACATAATCGTGCTTGGTATTTCAATTTAGTTTTAAAATGCTTCAATATATATCATTCGGTATTAGATTGTAAAGGTAATCCTAAATCTATAGCTGAATTTAACAAGTACCCTTTTGTATAACTAGTTTTGATATGTGTTATCAGAACAGTGAGCATTGTGAAAGTTCAGCTCATATAGCAAATGATATTTTTGGATAATTTTGTATAATTAATTTTGATGAATTCAAAAATCAAAAGGTAACATTTGCAGAAATACTGAGTCCACTATATACTTTAATTTAACTGTATAATTGCATATGACATATAAACTGACTAACAAACTAACAAGACAATTGATATACAATTTTCTTATTTGTATACATTTATTGTTAGCTTGTATTCTATAGTAATGATTTCATTTGTATAATAATTTCTTAATTAATTAGTATAAATTTTCAAAAATTATTTTATAATCTGTGGAACTATTTATTTGTACAAAATTAGTATATATCAATTTATATTCACAAAAAAATTGTATAATATATGAAACATCATCAAATGGAAACACAAAACGTAATTCATTAAACAAAATAATAAATCTAATAAAATATTGTTCTCGTCAAACTGAAATATTCAAAAAGTACTAGTGCTACTATGAAATTCAAAAAAAACATAAAAAAACATACAATGAAACTAAGAATTGTGATATGTTCAGTACTATCGAGATCAACATGAGATCTGATTGGCTTGTCTGGTGCCTCACTATCACTAATCGCCTCAACGAATTTTGAGCATGCCATAATTTCACAATAGTATCGTGTATTTTCTCCGCATTAAATCAGGAGCAAATGAACCTAATGAAATACCATTTTCATCACTAAGAACTCTGCTTTTGCTGAAATATATACAAATACGAAGTTATACAAACATGAGTATAACTGGGAAACAAAAAAATTGATGCAGTTTGATAAACAAATATACAACATAAATTACAAAATAATGATAACACTATTGAAATATACGATTTTGATTTGTATATACATGTACAAATATATACAAACATTTACAAATGTGGACATAAATTTAGATATAATTTTCAAACATGTACACAATTATATATTATACAATTGTTAAACATGTACATATATACTATACAATTGTAAAACAAAAAGAATTATACAATTTTAAAATAAATATACAACACAAATTTTAAAATAATGAAAACAACTATCAAAATATACAATTTCAATTTGTACGTACAAATAGAAATATACAAACATTTATAGATATGGATACAATTTTAGATCCCAACTTCAAATATTTATTCAATTATATATTATACAAATTACCTCAATCCTTTCAAAATGTAGTTGTTCAGTTAAATTGATTTGGGCATCTCTTTGTTACTTGTTGATGCAATTTTTTTGCTTTACGCTTCTTCTGTGAAATCAAAACATCAAATGATTTGTCTTCTTTATGTTCATTCACTTTTTTGTTCTTTCTTTTTTAATTTGAAGCATGCATGACTTTGGACATCTTCAATGGGGTGTTACAGGAATTCAATATAACCTTTTGTTGATTAACTCGAGATTTAGCAATGGATGTTGAAATTCCTTGAGAATCCTGAGTTAAAGCCAAAGAAAAAAAATGAAAAATCATCCAAATTTGTGATTTGATTGTATACGAGTGATTCTCCTAAAAGTTGTTTCTTCATCCATATTTTTGATTGTATCAGAAAAAAATTTGAAAAATCACAAAAATTCACAGTCATATACAAATATAAAATACTAGAATATGACTGAAACCGCCAAAACAATTACTTGAAAAATCTAGGAAAAAATTGAGGGAGAGAGATTGAAATTTTGAAATAGATCTATATTTAGGGATTTAAGGTGAAGAAATTTAGAAGGAGGAATATGTAGAGAGAATCAGTAGCGCCTGAAATGGAATAAAGAGGAACACTTATACAAATTGACAAGCGTAATTGTGACAAAAAAAATAGGTGGCTAATGATAAATAAGATAAATTGTACCTATTTTTAGTAATTAATTAATATATGCTTATTTTTCTATGTAATTTTCACTATATATTATTCAAATGTAACACATTTACATATATACTATACAATTGTGAAACAAAAAAAATACAATTTAAAAATAAGAATAGAACGTACATTTCGAAGTAATGACAACAACTATCAATATATACATTTTCAATATGTATATACAGGTAGGGATATACAAACAATTCTAGATATGGATATAATTTTAGATATGAACTTCACCATTTATTAAATTATATATTATACAAATTACCTAAATTCTTTAAAATGTAGTTGTTCAGTTGAATTAATTTGGACATCTTCTTTTTTACTTGTTGATGTGATTTCTTTTACTTTTATGTTTCTTCTTTGAAATCAAAACATCAATTGATTTGTCTTCTTTATGTTTATCCACTTTATTGTTCTTTCTTTTTGAATTTGCAACACGCATGACTGAGACATTTTGAATGGGGTATTACGGGACTTCGATGTAACCTCTTGTTGATTAACTCGAGATTTAGAAATGAATCCTGAAATTTCTTGAAAATCCTGAGTTAAACCCAAAGAAAAGAATGAAAAATCATTCGAAATTTTTTGATTCAGATATACCGTCTAGTGATTCTCCGAGAATGTGTTTCTTCATCCATGATTTTGGTTGTATCAAACGAAAAAAAATTGAAAAGGCACAAAAAATCGCAATTATATACAAATACAAAACACTAGAATAAGATTATAACCGCTAAAACAGTTACCTGAAAAATCTAAGGACGAATTGAGAGGGAGAGATTGAAATTTTGAACTAGAATTATAATTAGTGATTTACGGTGAGAAAAAAAAGTTAAAAGGAAGAATATGTAGAGAGAATCAGTAGTACATGAAATGGTATAAAGAGGCGCACTTATACAAACTCACAAGCGTAATTATGACCAAAAATAGGTGGTGAATGGTAAATAAGATAAATTGTAGTTATCTTAAGTAATTAATGATTATATGTTTGCCTTTTCATGTAATTCTTTCTATATATATCATACAACTGTGAATTATACAATTTGATAACAATTATACAACACAAATTTCAAAATATTGACAACAACTATCAAAATATACAATATCAATTTGTATATACAGATAGGGATATACAAACATTTATAGATATGGATACAATTCTTGATTTGAACTTCAAGCATTTGTCATACATATTATACAAATTACCCCAATTCTTTCAAATGTAATTGTTCAATTGAATCAATTTGGGTATCTTCTTTGTTACTTGTTGGTGCAATTTCTTTTGTTTTACGCTTCTTCTTTGAAATCAAAACATCAACTGATTTGTCTTTTGTATGTTTATCCATTTTTTTGTTCTTTCTTTTTGAATTAGCAACATGCATGACTTCAAGCATCTTCAATGAGGTATTACGGGACTTTCATATAACCTCTTGTTGATTATCTCGAGATTTAGAAATGGATTCTGAAGTTTCTTGAAAATCCTAAATTAAACTCAAAGAAAAGAATGAAAAATCATTTGAAATTTGTTGATTCGGTTTTATACCTCTAGTGATTCTCCTAGAAGGCGTTTCTTCATTCATGATTTTGGTTGTATCAAACGAATAAATTGAAAAGACACAAAATGTCGCAATCATATACAAATACAAAACAATAGAATAAGACTATAATCGCTAAAATAGTTACCTGAAAAATCTAGGGACGAATTGAGAGGGAGAGATTGAAATTTTGAAATAGATTTATAATTAGTGATTTAAGGTGAAAAAAAAGGTACAAGGCAGAATATGTAGAGCGAATCAGTGGAGCATGAAATGGTATAAAGAGGCGCACTAATACAAACTGACAAGCGTAATTATGATAAAAAATAGGTGGCGAATGGTAAATAAGATAAATTGTAGCTATTTTAAGTAATTAATTAATATATGTTTGCCTTTTCATTTAATTTTTTGTATATATATTGTCACGCACCGAGCCTACCATTGCTGGCCCTCAAGCGAACCCTTGGCCTGACTACTTAAATTAGCCGAAGACAACCTCAACTTTGACACGAGTAAAACATAAAAAATGAAATAAATGACACTTGAGTCTTAATAACTGAAAATAACTTCAAACTGAAATACTAGTCTATGAAGCCTCTAAACTATCTAGAGAGGGATGTCGGGACAGACCCCAAGACATCCTAAAAACTAAGCTAATATAGAGATGAAAAGGACGTCCTCATGAATGCAATGCCGCTCACCACAAACTCTGAAGCTCAATCTGGATCAACGAAGTTGTCACGACGCGCAAGGACCCCCTAAAAGTTAGGGAGAACCCTTGGATTGGGACAAGGCCTACTTGTCCCTTTGGGGTCTTGTACAAGCCCTTTAACTATAGTTCATTACATAAAACATGAAAAGTAGTGCGGAATTAAAACTTTTCACGACATTTAATATAAAAAAGAATTCTTTCATAAATACTTAGAGAATCTCATCGTCACAAGCCAACTTAAAGACACGACATAATATCTTAGGACACGGCCCTTTACATTGAAAGAAATACATAATAAGTCTTTAAATAAAGAAACTAAGAAAAGGACTATGCCCTCGGATATGTGAGGACATACTTTGTCTTGAGAGAACCTTTCCCAAGCTTGTCTTCTAAACTTCAACCTTGCTTCCAAAACCTATACTTATAGTATAGAAACGTATGGGGTTAGTACAAACAATGTACTAAGTATGGCATATGCAAAAACATGCAAAAATGAACATTTTAGTAAAAACATATTTTCATGCCAATTAAGTAAAACACTCAAGATATTGAGGTAAAACAACATAAGAATCACCATTTAACACTTAGAGAAAGATTACCATAATTTTAACCAAAAGGGACCATTTTACAGTAAGCTTTTCGAAATTACAATGAACTCTTTTTAATATTACAGTGAACTATCCTTATTTTAAAATAGTGACCTTTCAAGGCTAAGCAAAGAGAAAATGAACTCATTTCCTTAGGAGATTCTCTATCTAAGGTTATCCTAAGACTCACCAAGGTGAGACATGAAGGAAATGCACATACACCTCCTTCAATACACACCAAAGTGATCCTCATGACTACCCCTTTATGGCTTACTCACCTCGAGAGAACAAGCCCCCACTCAATGACAAGACATTAGAAGAACAACTCAAGCAACACACCAAGACTTCCCTTTCAGAATGCCTACATAGTGCAATGAGTAGATGGCGTCCCATTCCACAACCTACCCTAAGTAATACACTCTTTTAGAAGGCTTAGCACCAGGACTCCCCTTTAGGAAGGTCTACATAGTGCAATGAATAGATAGCGTCCCATACCACCACCTACCCTAAGTAGTACGTACTTTTAGGATACTTAGTTCATTTAATTCGTATAGGACTCACCAAGACTCCCCTTTCAGAATGCCTACCTAGTGACAATGGATAAATAACATCTCATTCCACTTCCTACCCTAAGTAGTACATTCTTTTAGAAGACTTAGCACTTTAATACTTTTGTTAGGTTAACTTAACCGACATAGACCATGAGATCTAGATTTGGAATCCCTATATTAACCGCTATCGAATGAGGGATCCTCACTTGCCTAGAGTAAGGTCATTCTCTTAGCTTTTACATGACTTTCCCAATAGCTACACCTATGTGGGCGAATAGTTAAGGGATAAGGAGATTGCTACTAAGTAACTCATTCTCTACTAACGAGGAGTACTCATATCAAGAGATACATTGGAATATAACATCTCAACTAACGAAGTGTAATCACCCCTTCTTGATATCCTCTCGGTGCTAAGCATAATTCCCCACAGATTCTCAACATTTTATAATGTAGGTTAAGGATAACTAGTGAAAACCATATCTCAACTCACGAAGGGTATTCATCCTCCGGCCTATCTTAGAAAGCTCTTAGGATGTAGTGAGATTGCTACTAAACACTTCATCTCAACTCATGAAGAGTGTTCACCCGAAAACTCCCCTTTTTACTTAACTTAGATTCATTCATTCATTCATTTAAGTGTGTATAAGTACATGTGAGCACACCTTGCACATAAGCATCATTTCATTTACATTTAACTTTTGTACATGCTTAAACCTTCATTCACATTACACACTTTAACATGCTCAACATATACGCTTACTTCATTTAGGCATAATCTATGCAAAACATACGATTCAAGCTTCATAATTCATGTCAACATGAACCTCATCATTATCACTTCATTTCACACACTAGTCCTTCAAATTCATACTCACAATGCATACCAAACATGACCAAATACAACAAGTGAACACCGCCACCAAGAAGGTGGACCATACTACTCAAGAGCATTTCATGATAAGAGATATACCATTTAACCAAGATTTCACCACCTATAATCAATTCTTCAATCATCATAATATGGCCCTTAGGGCAGTAGCTAAGCCATAATAACAACATAAGGGAACTAAAGCTCAAACACTACACAATCATGTTCATTTAACCCATTTCTTAAGCCAAAAGTTGGAAATATACATAAACATGAGTTCATCAGGATTTTGACACTAAAATCATCAATTAATAATAAAAGAAACATATTTGAATCATTAAAACACTTTTACATGAAGACCCATGCTTATAATCAAAACTAGAAGAATATAGAGTTTGGTAACACTTTTTGAAAATCTTTTAGAAATGACTCATTGAATGGAAGAGGGTTCAAGGATGAATACCATACCTCAAGTAGAATAAAACCCACTAATTTTGATAAACAACTCGACTACCAACAGCCTTCCTAGATCTTTCTTGACTTCTAGCTTCTATGGAGTTTGAGAGAGTCTTTTAAGAGATAGGGATTTCAGGTTTTAGGAAATGAGGTCTAAAATTAGGTCATAGGGTTCGAAATACTTTAATATACCTAAACGACCCTAAAAATATCACCCTAGGTTTATAAAAGGCTTGGTGTGAATTTACCAAAAGCCAAAACAGAAAATGATAGCTTTTCACAGGCATCATTAACGACTCCCAACCAACGGACTGTGTGTCAAATGACGCCCCGTTGGTGAGGGTTCGTTGGTTGGGTCTGCAACCCTCAAAACGTGCAGACCTATAGGTCCAATCTATGGACCAAGTCGATGAGCCATCGATTGGTCAAGTGGACATCGACTGGTCCCGTTGATGGACATTACCAGGCAATTCTAAGCCTAAGTCTTGGGCCCTTCTCTAGGGCCCCTCGTAGGTCCTATGTGGGGTCGTACCCGGATGTTAAACCCCTAAACATAGTCTTCTAGGTCTTAGGAACATCCTATACCAATGTCAAACAAAATGAACACGTAAAACTCACTCAAACATATCAAGACGCATGAACACTTTCTAATACACAACTTTCAAATGTCATGGACGTTCTTGGACGTTTGCCCTCCAAACTTCACACACTGCCTAAGAACACTAATATAACTCATTTTATTAAAAATTAACTCAATAAACAATCACGAATCTCTACTTCACCTTAGTTTGTTTTAGGGTGTTACAGAAGCGCTGCGTGCTGATCTTGGGACCTGCGTCTGTATCATGAAACGATGCAGGCAAACTGACATCAGTACATTGAATGTATGAGTATGCGAGTTGGAGAGCTAAACAACCACTTAAGCTTGAAGGGATTAGATGAGTTTACCTTGGATCTTCTCAACTCAAGAGTATACTTAACTCAAATGATATACATATAAAGCAGTTTAAATCACATACAACTTAGTTCGTTAAAGGAAATGCAATAACAAACTCAAGTTTACTTATATAAGAAAGTAATATCGCCTTTGTGGGAGTTTCTCTAACTGACAACCATCAATATGAGCCTAAGTGATGATACAACTTCTTACCTCACATTGCAAGAGGATCATCCTATACCTTGCCATCGGTATAGTTACTTACTCAACTTAGTGGATCCACTAGCTCTCCGTACGTGATCATCTAAAAAGTATGACACGTCAATTCTCATGTTGGCTACATGGTTTACATGGATACTTGAGTTAATATGAACTCTCATCTCCATATCGGTGCTCAATAATACTCCCAAAAAGTACTTTAGCTCATACTTTTAATAAAACTTCCTTTCTTTGGGTTGAGATAATTTACCGAACTCATTAGCTTTAAAAAGCTCCTTTTTGGAAATCAATGTTCCCCTTTTAGTTCAAAACTCTTTTGGAACTTCTAGTTCCCCTATTACTCAAACGTGAAACATTTGTAAAACTTTTGGGAATACTTAGTTCACTTATATATTTTTGAGAATTGAACTCAACTTTTGCTCTTTACTTAACTTGAAACTTTAACTCTTAGTGAATACTTAGTTCCCTTATGGCTTTTGAGATATGAACTCAACTCTTTACTTGACTTAAATTGAAACTTTAACTCTTAGGGAATACTTAGTTCCCTTACAGCTTTTGAGAAATGAACTCAAACTCTTTACTTAACTTGAACTTTAAGTCTTTAAAACAAAGTGAAAACATTTGTGAAAGACTTTAGAAAACTTTACCTTGCCTTGCTTCTTAACTTCTGGACTTGGCTTTTAACTTCCTTGGCTTTGATCTTACTTTTTTTTGAATTGAATCATGGATTCAAGGATCATGATGTCATGTTTATGGATGATTTCACGATGTTTAGATGTACCTTAGAGTGTTGGAAACAACTAGGAATGAGGGGTACATCACTTAGGAACTAATACGAAAAGATAGAAAAAGAACGGGGTCTCTAGGAGGTCTTGGCGCTCTTAGAGGCACAGAGTTCCATAGACTGAAGGAAAGAGGCTGAACTCAGGAGCGGCGCACCAGATCCTGACGGACAGACTCTGTCCTGAGGGGCTTTGGGCGCGGCGCCCCATCATCAACCCAACGGGTTTTTCGACTTTCTTCTTCGTTTTTCATCTCTAAAACTTCCCAAACTCCCATGGATCTAACCCTAAACACTTAGGATCCATAATTAACTTACTACCCAATGATTTAGACCGAAAAAAGTCCTAAAACATGGATTACAACTAACAACGATCAACAACAATCCAATTAACAAAAATGCCAAACTTTCTTTCAAGATTCCAACTTCTAACATGAGTTAATTCATGAACTTAAATGATTAGAATGAAATTGGTGTGTGGGTGAAGTAACCCAACATAAAAGAGCCCACATACCTTGTTAGGGATCACCCCCGACGAATATCCACAAAGCTAAACTTGGTGTTTTCGCGTCTTCTTCTTCCTTCTCCTCTTTTCTTCATGCTTTCAAAACCCTAGTTTATTTTTCTAAGTGCGTAAATTAAATGAGATCAGTTTAAACCCCAACATATTACTCCAAAACAAAATAATTAATTGATTTAAGGAAAATACCAAAGCACCCTTACTAAATCCGATTTTGGAACTTTCCCTACTCAATAGCCCATCTTCTGAAGGTCATATATCACTCATACGACCTCAGAAATTCGCAAACTTGGCGTCGTTTGGAAGATATTTTAACGAACTTTCCATCCATATAAAGAACTCACCCAAATCCTCCTGAGATTGAAGTTATGGTCGTTTGAAAATGCCCAAAACCCACTTTTGAAATCTGGACTCTCGATTTTCCCATTTTTTTCCAAATTTAATTCTCCTTTCTTTTCTTAGCTTAATTTTAGTTTGTCTAGAATACGAGATGTTACATACACACACATATATATACACAACTATGAATTATACAATTTGAAAACAAGTATACAACACAAATTTCAAAATAATGACAACAAATGTCAAATTATACAATATCTATTTGTATATACAGATAGGGATATACAAACATTTATAGATATGAATACATTCTTGATTTGAACTTCAAACACTTATCGTATATATTATACAAATTACCCCAATTCTTCCAAATGTAATTATTCAATTGAATCAATTTGGATATCTTCTTTGCTACTTGTTGATGCAATTTCTTTTGCTTTACACTTCTTCTTTGAAATCAAAACATCAACTGATTTGTCTTCTTTATGTTCATCCATTTTTTTGTTCTTTCTTTTTGAATTAGCAACATGCTTCGGGCATCTTCAATGAGGTATTACAATTTCGATATAACTTCTTGTTGATTAACTCGAGATTAAGCAATAGATCCTGAAGTTTCTTGAAAATCGTGAGTTAAACCTAAACAAAAGAATGAAAAATCATCCAAAATTTGTTGATTCGGTTGTATATCTCTAGTGATTCTCCTAGAAGGTGTTTCTTCATTCATGATTTTGGTTGTATCAAATGAAAAAATAGAAAAGACACAAAAAATCGCAGTTATATACAAATATTAAATACTAGAATAAGACCGAAACCGTCATAACAGTTACCTGAAAAATCTAGGGACGAATTGAGAGGAAGAGATTGAAATTTTGAAATAGTTTTTATATTTAGTGATTTACTGTGAAAAATAGTTAAGTGGAAGAATATATAGAGAGATTCAGTACTACCTGAAATGGTATAAAGAGGCACACTTATACAAACTGACAACCGTAATTATGACAAAAAAATAGGTGGCAAATGGTAAATAAGATAAATTGTAGCTATTTTAAGTAATTAATTAATATATGTTTGCTTTTCCATGTAATTTTTCCTTTCTAGAACTTCGAAAATAACCACTACAATAAACTTAGATATGATCCATAACTATAGTTTGCATATTTACGGGCTGCAATTAGAGTTTAAGCTACCTCATTCATATAATTTGCAGGATTGTATAATTCACGGGTACATTTGTATAATTCAGTTTAAACTCGAATTAACGAATTTATACAATGAAAAACTTCAGAAGTGTAAATATTGTACAAATTTCAATTATACAAAACAAAAAATCTGAGCCACATAATTATTACTAAAAGTAGATCGTGCATTGTAACTTAAACAAACTGTAGTTATGTTAACTAATTAACTAGTATATATATTTGCTTATACACGTAATTTCCCCTAAAATTAATACGACGTTTGATTTGCAATTTGGAAACTCACGTAACCAATACTATACTTATATAAATTCTAACTAGGGAAAATTGTATATAATGACAAACTAATAAATCAAATTAATTGCTATAACCACATTTGATTTAATTGTGTCCTATAGCAAACTGTTTGCCAGCCACCTCTCTCCCTCAAACTCTTGCTCGCCACTCCCCTCTCTCGCTCCATCTCTCGCTCTCTTCCTCTCACTTTTATACAAACACAAGTGTATAAAATCTATTCCTATTTATATAAAGCAGAGAAAATTGTATAAATACATATATTTTTGTTTCTTCTCTCTCCCCTCTTCCAGTTCTCACTCTCCACTCTCCCTATCTCGCTCGTCACCTCACCTCTCTCTCTTATACAAACGGAAGCGAAATGTGTAAATTGTGTTTCTGTTTGTATAAAACGAGAGAAAATTGTATATAAACATGCAAATATATATATTTTCGTCCTATACACTTATAATTATACAATAAAAATACTCCCTTGCTCAGTTTCTTTTGCCTTTCTCTCTTTCTCGTTTTATACAAATTCAAATTGTATATAATTTCTCTCTTTCTCGTTTTATACAATTCGATTCAATTGTATATTCTCTGCCCAAGTCTCTTATGCCTTTCTCTTTCTCATTTATACAAATTCAAATTATATATTATAGTTCTATACACTTATAATTATTCAATTCGTTTTATACAATTCTCTGCCCAAGTCTCTTTCTCTTTCTCGTTTTATACACTTCGTTTTATATAATTCGATTCAATTGTATATGTATAGCGAATTATACATTTATATGTTTACTATGGAATTGCAATTATGCAAATTTTGCAATAACATACAATATGAATTTTATGTTTGCTATATATGAAAGTTGTCCAACTAACTATCTACCTAAAAGTGATTATTTGTCAAAAAATTTCAGATTTTGCTTTTATGGGCCGAAAGGTTGACTACAGAGTCAAAGCCCAAATTCGTATCTAAAAAACTCAACGTCCTCTTCCTCAGTCATTTCACTTCAGTTCCAGTATCCGTAAAGCTCCGACAGACGGCGAAACTGGAAACATACGATCAACAATGGCGGGAACTTCACGGGGAAGTACTCGGAGCAGAGCTTCGAAATCTTCCACTGAAAATCCCCAAATCCGTAATCCTAATCGTATTCTACGGAAGGATAAAACTAGAAATAACAGCTTAATTCGCATTTTCAGCGTCAACCTCAAATTCCTTGTAGGATTTGGAATTATTGCCTTCGCGATCGCACTTCTTTTCATTTATACACTCATTAATCCCATGGAGAAACCTCAAAAACCAAGAGTCATCACTCCACTTCCAGCTCCAAAACTAATGGATCTTCCAATGGTAAATTTAACTCACAAACAATTGATTTCTTTTCCATTTACAGATTTTCTCTTTTCATTTTGATGATTCCTTTTTTCCCCTGCAGTTTCAAGGAGAGCATAGAGAGAGCTTGTACTGGGGTACTTACAGGCCTCAGGTTTATTTTGGAGTTCGCGCGAGGTATTTATATTCTGCTCACATGGTTTCATTTTCTACCTCTTGGTATACTTCTTGTGTATGGGTTTTCCTTTTCTCCTACAACATAAATCATATATTATTTGAATCAAAAGTATATTTCTCATTGGTAGAATTTTTTTTATTTCATATAAGTTTGGGTTGTATCATTTGGTCTTCTTTTGCCTATAAGTAAAAGTAGTATAATGTAAGTAGAGGTGCACACATGGGAAGTGTCATAAGTCTTTTGCCTATAACTAAAAGTAGTAGAATGTAAGTAGAGGTGCACACATGCGAAGTTTCATAAGTCTTGCTTTAGGTTGACTGAGTAGAAAATTAGTTAATACATATGAATGCTCACAATAGTATTTGGAATGAATTCTTCCTTGTAGAAAATGGATGTTGAGGATTGGTAGAGTTGATCCAACTAGTTTGAGATTGTGACACAGTAGTAGTAGTAGTTGTATCTTAAGCGACAAGGTAAGGATTAAAGCTAAAAGAAAGTTTTATGTTTTTAGATGGTTCTTTCTTCTCCCTTTATCTTTTAATTTTAAATTGTCCGTGAGTCAGGTTTGTCTTCATGAGTCTTGGTTTGTGATGTAAATAATGTTGTTACTGACGTATCACAATCTATAATAATAAAAATTGTGCCTTTCTCTGATAAGGAAAATTATTATGTCCTTTCATCACAATAGTATTTGGGCACCAATCAACATCAAGAGATAGCGAATTATTCTTTTTCTTGGGAAGCATGGATATTTTTTTAATTTCTTTTTGATGACTATCTTCAATGATTTTCTTAGTTAACTTCTGTTCCATTATCGCAAAAAGATTGTTCTTCTTCAGCGAGAAAAATCTTTAGAGCTTTTAGATATTAGTGAGAATGTTAATGGATGGTTTTTTTGCTAATTGAAAAGAGTCGTCATTTTAGATGACTGAAAATTGATGAAACTTTTCATATAGGATGTACTTGAATTTCAATTGCTATGGTCCTTTTGTAAGGATAGAATCATGCATAGGATACGGGAAGCCTCTACCAAAAAATGGATAGAATATAGGATGGAGGGATACTGCTAGGAGAATTCTTTAGTTCCTAGGCAAACCTTGCACCTTCTTTGTCGCACCACGCCGGAGTTTTCATGTACAAATGTTGCAGTTGAACAAGATTGGTTGGAAGATGGGGTAAATGTTGCAAAAGTGGTGAATAATATGATCAAAATTGCACCCAAGGGTGTAGCCTAGTGGTTAATAAAGTGGGATTGAGCACCATGAGGGCTCAAGTTCAAATCCTAGTAAAAAAAAAACTCTAGGTGATTTCTTCGTAATTGTTCTAGCCTAAATGGACAATGTTATCTTGTATCTATTGTTGGTGGGAGGTGATAGGTATCCTGTGGAATTAGTTGAGGTTCGCGCAAGTTGACCCGAACACTACAGTTATAAAAAGATATGGTCAAAATTAAACCAACTGTAGAAACATTTCATATTTCCTGAAATCTCAAACTGCTTGAGTTACACCTTTAACGATCCATTCCATGTATCCTAAAATCGGAAGTGATTTTTTTCTTGGAACTGGTAACGTTTCCTATATCGAATGTGATTCAAAGCTGGCTTAACTGAAAGATGGCAAATGACATCCAGCATTAGAGTAACACATCTTCCCATAACCAATTCTTCCTCTTATCATCCGCCAAAACAAGAAGCTACAAGGGTTGAAGAAAACAAATGATTTTGAAATAGGAGAAGACTTTCATTGCGTTCATGGTTGCCGGTGTCCATCACACAAATGAACACAGAGAACTCAGGACATGTATGGGTAAAAGCCTAGGTCTTCTTCTTCATGCTTGGTTTGAAGGTAATTGCAAATCCATTGAAGATATTTTTGGTGGTTTTGTTGCAATAGATGTTGAAACAAAAGAACAATCGAATCTAGTTTGGGCTTGATTGTGCGTCAAAATTTCTCTCTTAGATCCTCTTTAGGAGTGAGGCGGAAATAGGAGATTTAAAATATTGTGTGTTGATCGCAGATGACTATTCCTTTATCATAATGGAGCAAAGTCGATGCTTATATGAGTGGCTACCTGGAGTCCCAAAATGCTAGTTGCAGTCAGTAATAGACATGGTTGCTGTAGTGGTGGACCACGTGACTGACAAACAAGGCCAAGATTAAAATGATGCTAATGAACCTTTTGGAACAAAAAATATAGATCGGCCCTATTATTTAAAGAGTCCAATGTTATAAGAGGGAAAGCAGGAGTTAAAAATGCCAAACCAAGCAAGGCTACCAAGTTATTAAGGCAAAAAAGTCCTACTTCTAATTCATCCATCCCTCCTCAGCCTCCATAGAACATTTAGATAAAGCCTGCACATATACTACACTCGATCCATGATCTAGTAGTTGATGATGAAGCTGAGTGAAGGAATTACTCTTTTTGTGTGCCAAGGTCAGTCTCTACCACCACTCCTTAAGTTGCTGACTCAGATTCTGAATCGTCATTACAATTAAAGTGATTGTGTATTTCTTGCCTTATGTGATTCCGACGATCAAATTCAAAGTCCTATAGTAATTGAGACATCAAAATGGAGCAACTAGTAATGGGGAAAGCATGCAAGACATTTAGAGTAAATGCTAATGGGTTTGAACATAGATCCTAGATATGATTCTATGAGTAGTGGAAAGAGACACTTCCATTAAAAATCTATGAAGCATAAAGGAGGGGAAAGGAAGTCTAAAAGAAAGGGGAAACTCATGAAGGTTGATATGCTTGGTGAATTGTGACGGGGGAGAAGAAGAACAAGGGGAGGAACACCAATCCTTTTCTGGCTGAAATTAAACTTTTAGTTGGAATGTTAGAGGGTTGATTGTTGAATGACAACGACAAATTTTTTTCTTAATTTTTGAAGTGTAATATTTATAGATAGAAAAGTTACCAGTTCCAAAAATTTGACAAATTTTTATATTCCCTTTGTCCAAAAATGCTTGTCCACTATTGACTTTGCACACTTTTTAAGAAACTATAAATAAAAGGGTGATTTTGCTATGTCACCCTTTAAATATAATAAATACTATGCCTTGAACAAATAACAGGGAAATGACTATAATTAATGAGGGGGATAAATTAGAAAGTAAGTGTTTCTCTGTATAGATTTTGGTAGTTACTGATTATGGTTCCTTTAGTTGCATCTGAATCTGTTACTGTAACCCTTTCCACCATCAGCTTGTCAATAGTGTTAAATCTTTTATGGGCTGTAGCCATCCTGTGAAAATACTTGGTATTTTTGTCTCCGTGTTTGAGCCAATGTACTCTGGACCTATGCCTCCCAGCTATTTCCTCGTTTTCTGCAACATCTTCAAACTCCATTGGAAGATATAATTTCTGAAGTAACTCATCCTCTAATGGTAATCTCAACTCTTGAGTCTTATCTAAAATTGACAGCTAATTTAGAATTGCCTCTTACCTCTGATTCCAATTGTTCCTATTCTCCAGCTTCCATTCTTTTAGATTCCCTATTAGCATCCGCAACTTGGAGGATAGTTTATAAGAGCCCGTACCAGATGCCCACCATTCTTTAACTTTGCTCGTGAAACCCTCCACCCTTAACCACCACTGTCAAACTTGAAGTAAGGATTCTTCAAATTTAGATCTCCACATTGAAGCATAATTGGATTGTGGTCTGAACCTATTCTGGGAAGCATGTTCTGTTTAATCAGTGTGAAGGTCTCATCCCATTGCGAAGAGAATAAAAACCTATCAATTCTGGAGGCTGACATGTGGTTGTCCCCCTTTCTCCATGTGAAGGACCCCACAAAATCCAAATAAAGAAGGATCGTTGAACTCCATCTCATTGATCCATTCAGAAAATTCAGTCATTGGCGTAGTAATTCTATATCCTTCAGATTTTTCGTTTGGATATCTTGCGTCATTAAAATCTCCACAAGCTACCCAAGGCCAACTACCCAGTTCTTTGATGTTGATGAAGTCTTGCCAGATTTCTCTTCTAATTATTGGGTCACAAGAAGCAAGATTTACTGCCCTGATTCCAAAGAAACCAGGTGCTACAGACTTGAAGGACTTCAAACCAATTTATCTGGTTGGTGGGAATTGGGATTTACAAAATCATCGCTAGACGGTTAGCGAAGAGGCTTAAAAAATGGTGAACAAGCTGGTCAAAAGAGGACAAAATGTTATTACAAAAAAAAGAGGACAAAAAAATTCTCCAGACACGAATCCCAATGTAATTTTTAAAAAGCATCTCACTATCCAGAAATCCACCGGTGGTCCTTCTGATCACCGGATTTTTCATCTTTTTTCTTCCTTTATTCTCCAATCGCCTCCATCACAACCTCCTTCACCCTATTGCAACCCTACCCCAAAAATACCCACCCTCAGAAACATCCCACGCGCTCCCACGTGCCACCACCCTCTTTCAGATTACGACGCCACGCGCCTCACGTGCCACACGTGGTACCCCAATCGCTTCACAGATCATCAGAATCTTCTTTTCTGGCACTTTTTATCCTCCAACTTGGCACAGACCATCGGTATCTCTCCTCCGATCTGTCTTTTTCTTCCATCCCAAAAGTTGTCATGGGAGTGGACACCATCTTTTGTGCAGTACGCTTCAGGTCTTACGACATAACCAGGGTGGTCTCTATAGAGATACATGGTATGACTGGGTAGAAAGAGGTTGTAGAAATATGACCAGGATGAGTTTTAGCCAGAAAACGATGGAATGGTTGGTTTACGCTCTTAAAGAAGCTTCAAAGGGACAAGGGAACTCTGTTCGCAGGTGGATGTTCAAGGATCTTTTTTCAGATTTCTTTTGCTCAAGAAATTTCATCAAAGATGGTCGATACATCAGCATCATTAACATGCAGGGTAGGAGAAGAGCAGTGATCATCATCCCGGAGTGGTCTCGAAATTCCGGATGGATGGACATTGCAAGAAATTATCAATTTTTATCAATACTAAGGTTCAGAGAACAGTTTATACAACACACAGGGAAACAGAGGAGGGTCTATCATATGCCGATATTGTCAGAAGTAATAAATGGACTCCAAGAGATTTTAATGATGCCAAGATACAACAAAAAGGCAACTTGCTGGTTATTACAGATGTCATACCAAAATCCCAATATGACAGTTTAGCTAGTAGTGTGGTGGGAACGTCGCCGGAAGAACTCCCAGATATTGAAGAGAGAGGCAGCCTCAGTCGCGGTCGAGGTTGAAGAGAGTGGCAGCCTCAGTCGAGATCGTCAGGAGAGAAAGAAGGGAAAGAAGTATTGTGAAAGAAGAGTCGCGACGAGAGAAAGAAGGGAAAGAGTCGTGAAAGAAGAGTCGTAAGGAGAGAGAAGGTTATTTAAGATTATTTTTTTTAAAAAAAAATTATTTTTTTAAAAAAAAACCCTAATTGTCGCTTTTTTTATTATAAAAAGCGCGCTTTATTGCGCTTTTGCCTTAGGGGTCGCTTCTCACTTCTTCATCTGAAACGAGAGCTTTTTTTAGATCGTCTCGCCTCAAGATAAAAAAGCGCACAAGGGTCGCCTCGCTTTGAAGCGCGCTTTTCACAACACTGAGCAAGACCCAGAAGAGGTAGTGGATATTAATCCTATCATGTATGTGGTGGTCAATATGGAGAGAAAGGAATGATAGATGTTTTGAAGACATATCCAATTCCATTCATAAAGTAAAATGGAATTGTATTTTATCTTTGCTCTTTTGGTGTAAACAGTTGTGTAAATAATATACTGCTCAAATTATAAATTTAATGGGAAGTTGTAATTGTTGCTTTTTTTTTTTTTGGAGGTGGCCAGCATACCCTTAATGCTAGAGACTACAACCTTACCAGTTTGAAAAAAAGAGATTCATAGAATTAATGTGGATAGATAGACTTTCTTGGTTATTGTAACTTGAGCATAAGAATAAAACAAGTTCATCTTTGCTGACATAATCAGAAGAATGTATCTTAATCTTACAAAGTGGTGATATCATTTCACCGCGCTTTACCTGATTCCTAATATCATGAAATGAATGAATGCGAGCAGTTCCATGCTATGACATTTGGTGCAGAGATTTGCACAAATACATGGTAAAGTTCTGCACTCACTGTATTAGTTTACCATTTCTATTTGAATATTTGAGGAATTGAGGTTATGGAAAACAGAAAGATGTTGGAGATAAATAGAATGCTATAATGCTAACATCCTGGTGTTTATCCTGTTATCCCATCGAAAATTTTGAGTAGATTTTGTTGGTTCAAGTTGAGAAAGCGATGACTAACTGTATCACAATTGAGCATTTCTGTCTAGGCAACGGACTTGTTGATGGATCAGTTACCATGGTCCAGTGTTGGAAATAAAAGTTTTACTTATACTGGGGATGCCCATAGTGGTGTTGTCTTGTCAAATCTTTTATCATTTCTCTATTGTTTGTGTACTACATGGTTCTTTTTTTTATATGTTTGTAATGGACTCTTTGATGGAGCTTCACTTTATGTTCTTATAATATAATATGCAGGACTCCGCAATCATTAGTTGCTGGCTTAATGTGGCTTGGAGTCAAGAATGAGAGGTATTTCATGCGTCATGTATGCCAAGATTCAGATGAGTTGAAACAATATGGCTGGACTAGTCATAATGGACGGGATTATGGACATCAGGTTCTGAGTGAACAGACAATGACCTTGACTACTAGTTTTCTGAAATCCAAGGATCATGGTAGTGGCTATGGTGGAGACTGGGCTGTTCGAATTGGAGTGCAGAGCAATGAGTACTTCTCCTTACCATCTCTCATGATCTTCCTTTCTTTAGCCTGACATGCAAATACTTGGCTCTTGTGAATGTCGTGCCTGTCAAAGTAGAAATTTGTATACAATCAGGTTATCTAGTAAGGAAATAGCGCGTTGCTCCGTCTTATGTAAAGCGTAGTCATTTGCTACAGATTTTCATCTGTTTTCTGCAATTAATGATATATAGGTGTCATTGGTTGATTGAATGACCCAGGCAATCAACAAAATGAGTTTGTCTTTATTTCATCAACTCCTTTCTTGTTTGGTATCATGTTGTGAATATGTCTACAGGTCCATTATGCATTATGTGGACTGTTTGGTTGGAGAGGAACAGATGTTAAAAGGGAAGAATATCATATTTCTTTTATAATGAGTAGGTGTTTACATGATTTATACTTTTGGTTTAGGTTTGTCTGGACGATAAAAATTTTTGTACTTTGGGTGTAGGAGCTATAACGTAGAAAATGTGAATCACTTTCTGATTTTTTTGGAAAATATGAGGATGTAGTGGAGAAACTGTAATGTTGAGGTAGATTGTACTCCATACAGTACCATCTTGGTTCTGATTTTAATAAAATTTACTATATCTAGGAAAAAAAAGGTATTTCTTGGAAGATATATCTGTATATATTGGTCAAGAAGAGAAAGCTTCTTTATACTTTTACATCCATAAAACAAGAGCATTTATACAAAGAATCCTTTGACTATAATAGGAAAGACAGTGAATTACAGCTAAATAATAAAATCAATCATCTCCTACAATTTGGCAAGAGTAAAATCTCCTAGAACAATGCCTTTTAAATTATGCTAATCAACAATATGTAAGATCATTTCAAGTTGAATAATAAATTTCATGTTTGATGGCGTATCTTGACTTAAAGTGCACGTACAATACATTAGAAAAATGTGTGGTAAAATTGCTGAATGAGATTAGAGTGCCTGGACTCTTGAAAATTTGTTTGCCCCTTGCATCTTTAAAGCAGTGGGATCAGTGATTGTGGCTGTTGGTTATTTTTTCACGGATGATCATTGTTAACTTAACTAGGGTATTCTGTTCTCTTATTGAAAGTCTCTACTGCATTTACTTCACAAGTTAATTTTAGTATTGCGACCACTTTAAGCATGAATGATATTCTTTTCTGAAAAGCTGTATTTCCAACTGAAATCTTATTATAGTTATGAATTTGTATCTCCGTCTCATGTCTTTTATCCCTTGAACAATTGACACTTTAATTTCTTCACAGATCTGTCCCTGATGAAGAAATGTTAAAAACCGCACACTTGTTTTTTTATGTGGCTGATGAAGGCGGGAAAAGTCTTGCTTTGGGTAGCCGAGTCTTGGATATTCATGGTGATTCTATTTTGGCATCCGGATCACGTAGTGACATTGGAGACTGGCAGCTCCACTTATTTTCAGAGGTAATTTGCTGACTGATTTTCAAATGCAATTGAAACTCAACTATTTCAGTGATCTTCAATCAGCTGTGATTATGCATCTATTCATATGGTTCTTTGACCTTTTAACTATTGCCTTATACATGTTTTCTCAAGATGTGAAGCTCTTCAGAGACAAGGCTTGGGCTAAAATCTCTCTTCTTATTTTTGTAGGCTTATTATTTAAAGAGGATACCGGTCTATTTAAAAAATTGTTTTTAGCGGCACTGAATATTTGAAGTGACAATGCTACATTGAGTGGCCTTTCTCTTTTCTTTTCCTTTTTTTTTTTGTGTTCTTATTGGAGGGTTCTATGTCCTTAATTTCTGTTGCTTTGTGAGGATAGCTAAGTAGGAGCCTAGGAGGTCTTTTGCGGTCCTCGGGTAAGGTTAGGCACACAATAATCATGCTTTCCAATTGTTTGTCACGTACAACTTTTGGAGGTATGTTGCTTTGATTAAGTTTCTGTTAGATGCTAATGGATTCATTACAAAATATATATCGAGGGCTATTTTTTGGTTCACATGAAGATGAACTCAGGAAAATGTTTCTTTAGCATGGACTCAGGGTGAAGTAACCCTCCAGAATCCAGACAATTGAGCTGGAGAAAAGTTTGTGAAAAGTACCTGTTCAAACCAAAACCGACTTCACTCTTGCATGTTGAACTATAAGGATGATGGTTACTGTAAGGATATAGCTTGGTAGCGAAATAAAAAGTGCAATAAGGAGGGGGTATGACTAAGAGTACGAGGTGTATTACAAAACTTTTGGAAGAAGTAAAAGTCGAGAAATGCTAACCTGTCATGCTTTGCATTTCCAGTCTTTCTAAAATTAGATGAGTTGGAAATAAAAAAAAAGAACCTCAGTCATTTCTACCTTATATACTAGTTTTAGTAGGGTAGTTAGAATGTTAGTTTCCATGTTTCTAGAGGAAAGGATGCCAGGAAACAAGACAGTGTGGCCTGATAAAGTAAGGAGGAAATGGTGGAATACTCAACCAGCTTGTATATGGTGGAAAATTTGGAAGAAAAAAAAGAGGAACTTGAGGTGTTTGAAAGGCAAATATAGTCCATTCAGAAGATATATGTTAACAACACTTTTTGGTTCTGTCTTTGGTGCAAAATTGAACTTGTAGATGCAGTGCTCTGTTAAAGAGCTTCTAGTATCCATACATGTTTAGGAAGGGACATAATCTTTTTATTTTATTTTATTCTTCACAGAGTTTCCAGAACACTCAGTGTTGCTTTGGATACAACCATTCACATTTCAAAGAAAAATTTCTACAGGGAAGGATGTAATCTCTCAGGTCTAGATATGGCTTTTTTTCTACCAAATTTCAGTCAACCACAAAGAGAGCTTTGCAAAGGGGAGATAACTGTTAAACTTGAGTTAGCATGCTGGTTTTGAGGTTGCTTTATACCAAAGTGAGGTTGATGATGACGACTTAGTTGCTTCTTTAACACCTTATACATATGTATACACTGCTTTCATCACTAAATTACAACAATAAAATTCATATAAGGCCAAGGGATTGTTAGCGTTTAAAGATTCTTTTTAAGAAGCTTGTGTTTTGGTCATTCAAAGGATTGTTAAAAAGATCCATTTAACTAATATTTCTGCCTTCTTTTCAAAAGATAGGTATGAATAAATGTTATTTCTGTAGGAGAACTGACCCCTTCTGATCTGAGATGTTGTAATTATATGGGGGGATAATACCCAATTACCCCCCTAGCCTATACCCAAAATCTCTACGACACACCTTATCTTTGATGAGGTCCTATTACCCCCTCCAACTTTTTTTTTAAGTAATATATTACCCCTTGCGTGCCTACGTGGCAAAAATCGTGACTTCACCCATGTAGGGCGCGTGAGTGCGGAGTGAGTGCAGAGTGAGTGCAGCTTTTGGCTAACAATGGCCAATAAAAATGAGCCACGTGTCAAAGCAATTTGAAAAAAAATTCAAAAATAAATTTTATTGTTTCTCTCAAAGCATCTTCTTCCTCTTTACAAAAAATAACCCCATGTTTATGATTCTTCATTTTTGAAGAAGCTCCATCCATTATCATTCAAGCTCCTTGATTTGAAAAGGTAAAGTAAAATTTAATATATTCTTTACATCTTTTTATGTTGATTATTAATTCTTATTTTATGTCGATTATTAATTCTGAACTTGATAATTATATTAAACCAAATGATAAAATAATAAAAGATCAATATTAACAATTTGAAACAAAACTCATTATCTTTATTCATATAGATTTATTAATTATGGGGTATAGGGAGTGGGGTGGGACGTGAGAGAGGAGGAGTATATTTCATTAAAGTCACTTTACCGAAAACTGAAAAAGTGGGTCCCGGCGCGTGTTCAACAAACAAATCGACCTTGCAGATTATTTTTGCCACGTTGGCACGCAAGGGGTAATATATTACTTAAAAAAAAAGTTGGAGGGGGTAATAGGACCTCATCAAAGATAAGGTGTGTCGTAGGGATTTTGGGTATAGGCTAGGGGGGTAATTGGGTATTATCCCTTATATGGGAGAAACCTTGATTATGTTGTTATCACTTTCTTTCCTGAAGACTGCATGACTGATATCCCTCTATTATAATGTTGTTTTCCTGAGTTTATTGCTAATTCTAGAAGATTGCTTTGACATCGCTTTATTACTCTTTTGAATTACAAATCTGTACTTCATATTTTAACACTATAAGAACTGAAATGGTAGCTCTGCATTGTACTCTATGACCCTCTTTTTAATGTTTCAACAGGTGGTCCTATTGTTTATCATTTATCTGCAGTTTGATTTTAATTTGAAGAACTTCTTGTAGGATGTATCTGGAGTACATTATTCTGGCTTCAAGACACCTCACATTCACAATCTCTCTGATCTAGTCCAGGCAAATTTGGCAGTCCAAGTACGCATACTATTCATATTTGTAGCTACATTGCTGGAAGTTATGTCAAATCTTACAGTTTGCCTTCGACCTTAGTAGTTGGCCACTTAGTCTGTTGCTTGCTTTTCGTCCATGTTTTGTTAGGCAAGACAATTTGGCCATTTACAGCTTTCGGACTCATCTGATGATTCTCCCAGCATTTTAGTATTTCAGGTACGTTCTCAGTCAATTATAACTATCTTCACTACTGCTGATCTATATATTGTTAAGTATGTTTTTTTAATCCAGATTTCTGCTAGGATTCCTTTCAAAGCAGACATTGTTTTTCTTTCTGGAACCAGTACTCGTGATTCAAGAGTTGAAGAACGGGCCAGCAGGCTGACAGGTTTATGCTGAGTTCATTAGAGTATGATTGGCATAAAAAAGAAATCTTTAGATATTTTTGTTGATAAGTGGAAATCTTTAGATTCTTTTAAGCCCATGTGGGTCTATGTGAATCCTCACGGTCCATATCGATCCGTTTAAGCCCATCTGGGTCTAGGCGTATACTTTTCCAAAGTTCAACCTAATCCAAACACGGAGGATAAATACTTAGGAAGCTACAGAACTCTGGATCCTTTTTCTGTAAATTCCTGTTATAAGTTTTGGTTGCTAGACCGCAGAGTAATAACTCATGGCCTTAGAAGAACATATGAAGACTAAAGCCACCACTTAAGGTGGCTTATTTTGTGTGTGGTAGTTACAAGAAAAACATTCTTGAATCAGGATAACCTCCAGAATAGAGGTTTCAAGTTTAAAACAGGTGCCATCTTTTTGGAACAAATCTAGAAACCATTAACCTTTTTTTCCCACTGCACTGTTGTTTCATAATGATGAAATTTATTTCTGAGTATGCTGTGAATTAAACGGACAATGCCTGAAGATACAACTGATCTGATGAGAAGCTGAGAAAGAAGGGGCATGTCAAAAGAACAACAGAAATGGTGAACTTTCTAACATTATATGGTGGCTATTTTGAAAGAGTCAAAGAGAGAAACAAGTGAGATGCTTTCAAGATACAACCTACTATAAATAGAAGATAAAAAAACATTTATATACTTTTGTTTTCTTCTTTGTCGAAAGAGGAATTAATTAGTGATGTCGAATCGCTACTAGACATTCTTGAATACATGATGATTTGATGAGAAGCTGGATCATTCTGTAAATATATCAAGCACAATTCATAGGACATTTTAATACTTGCCATTTTCTCATCAAATAATATTATGGAAGCCAGTTACTAAATTCTCAGGAGTCCCTATTATGTGAACTTTCCTCATTGACCCTAAAGTTAAATAGTATATTCCGTATTTCTTATACGTGTTTAAGAATAAGTAAAACTGTGAATTTAATTAAGCTGTATAATCCCACAAGTAGGGTTTGGAGAGGGTAGGATGTACGTAGACCTTACCTCTACCTTAATGGGGTAGAAAGGTTGTTTCCGATAGACCCTTGGCTTTAAGCATGCTTACCTAGTTGAAATTATTATGAATTTTCATATCAAGAAAGGTATGCATTCCCCATTTCTATTGCCATATCCCGTATACCAGTTGAAGTTTGACCTTGGTCATTGTTGTCTGATTCTAGGAGCAAAAGAAATGTTATTCAAAAAATTTCTTGCCCCGAATTTTTCACTAAACCAAAATTGTGTGAGAAATATAGGAAAAAAATATTATTGAACTGTTGTTGTGTCTACATTATTACATTGAGACCCTATTTATAGACGCTAGAATACAATCCTTTACCAAGTAGGATACTATTCACTATTCTTATTTCTATTTGTATTCCTATTCCTATTCTAAATAAGATTGTATAAACCTATTCCTATTCTAATAGGATTGTATAAACCTATTCCTATTTGAGTAGGATTGTATAAACATATTCATGTTCTAACAGTAACTATATGTTGATTAAGTTCAGTTTGGGGAAATTATCTATGTTATATTTACTTTTTCCTATCCTCATCCTGAAAAAAACTCTTCCCATTGTTCCAGGTACTTCACTGACTAGTTTATTCTCTGAGAAGCAAAAGGAGTTCGACAATAAGTTTAAGAAAAGCTTTATCCTATCTGATGAGGTATCAAACAATTTGTAATCTGTGTCCTGCGACAAATTGCTCTGAGATTTAATTACCTATTTAAGTTAAAAAATGAACTGTCAAACTCCTATATGTTCATAATATTAAGCACAAGATACTGGAACATATTTTTAGTTTTTTACTCTCAAAAACTGTCGCAATTTATGATGAAGGGAATGATTCTTTTGTGCAAGTTCCTCAGATACCCTTCCCCTAATCTGCACCTGGGATCCAACGGAAGAGCATATGTGTTATTTTATTCTTCTACATGCAGTTCATGGGATGTGCATGACTGTGAGATATTTTTAAACCAAATTTACCTTGTACCCACACAAATATTTGCAGTACAGACCTAGGTGAGTAACATCATACATGTTATGAATGTGTAATTATTTTAAGTGAAACTAACCCATGTTTTACTATTAAATTTGCTGCATCGATCTAGGAAAGTAAGCATACTGAATCCATTCAATGCTCCTAATGCCGTCAATGTAGTTATAAAGTTTTTCTATTTATATCGATGCACGTCTAAAGTTCACTATGTAATTTGATCACTTTGGACTGAATTCAATTTAATCTGTGAATACTCTACGAGTTCTTTCAGATTGTGGAAAAAATATGAATGTCTATCATGCTTCTTATAAAAAGGAATGACTATCGAGCTGATGACAAAATCGTACCACTTGTTGTATGCTGTATTACTTGCAGTTGGAAGCCATTTCCTTGTATTAACTTCCATGATGCAACATCTCTCTCTGTATATATACATATAATGCTGAACTATTTATGTCTTATCTTTACAGCTTGGTTTGGAGACTGTGACTGTTGGTAAGGCTGCTCTTGGAAACATGTTGGGTGGGATTGGATACTTCTTTGGCCAGTCAAAGATTTCACTTCCATCAATCTCCACTGTAAGAGATCCTAGAAGTGATTCCCTGCTATTTTTAGAAAACTCGCGACATGTGCAATAACCTAATGACAGTGTTAGATAACTCTATTTTTCTCATATATGCAAGAAAATATCTAGAGCTCTGTGATGAAGAGCATATCATCATATCTGAGCCTACAATGTAAGAGCTTTAAAATATGGCGAATTAGGAAGTTACTCAAGTAACTATACTTTTTCTCTTCTATGTTGTCAAGCAAGAATATTCCGGTAATACTGCATTTAAGAATCACGTCAGTCAGTCTATGATGGGAGGATTTTAGGAATGGTGCTATTAGTGCTTGAGTGGTTACAGGGATTATCTGCTGTTTCTCTTCACTTGAGACTAAAGTTGACTAGAGAGAGGATACGTTGCTGAAATCTTGAAAATAAAGAGTTTTAAGAAGTATAGATGAGGACACCTACTAGGTTCATGTTCTCATCTCCAATTGCACACTTCTCAAGGGGCAAAGAGCAGAAAATGTTCTTGTTAAAACGTAAAACTAATTACAAATATATTTCTTCATGCTAAAGTTGCAATTTCATAACTTTTGACATCAAATTTCACTCACCTTCCCAAAAAGGATGATAAATGGAAGGATTCCCCAAACTGCCATCTAGTCAAGTTGCCATTTGTTTCTTGTTTCCTTGGCTTCAGGAATCTAATGAGCGGGGAACTAACATAAAATTGGCTTCCCTACATAACCCCAAGTATATGCTTCAAGATTTTGGATGTACTGATGATTAATTTGCTAAGTTGATAATAGGTGTAACTTTTACTCAAGACTTGTACCTGGTTGCAAAAGTTCTTTGGATGTCTAAAGCACTTTTTGAAGTTATATTATTTTCACTCTTGGATTCCTTTAGTTGTTTGTTCAAGAATCATAACCATTTAGATGTCAAATGAAGTTCTACAATGGCTCCTGACTTGTACAGCCTAATGCTGGGGATAATTCTGTCTTATACTGGCCTGCTGAGCTATATACAGCAGTTCCAAGTCGGCCCTTCTTCCCAAGGGGCTTCCTATGGGACGAAGGTTTTCATCAACTGCTAATTTGGTCAGTGACTTGTTCGCTTTTTTTATTTGTGTTCTACTGCTTGAAAATAGTATTTTAGCTGGTTTCTAGTCCCTTTGATTTGCACTTATAAGGGAAATGTTGAATCAATCAGGCGTTGGGATGTATACATTAGCTTGGATATCATTGGACATTGGTTAGATCTGATGAATATTGATGGATGGATTCCGCGCGAGCTAATCTTAGGTGCCGAAGCATTGAGGTAATATATGGTGGATCCTGTTAAGCTTAGTTAACTAGTTCATAGTTTTTCTTGTAATCCCATCTGAAACTTCTATGTGGTCAACCTTGCAGTAAGGTCCCAGAAGAATTTGTTCTTCAGCATCCAACTAATGGAAACCCACCGACACTGTTTTTGGCCTTGCGAGGTATTTATTTTTCTACCTTTTCTTCGGAACTTTCTTGAGAAGATATCCTTCTCTTATTGGAATAGCTATAGCTGACTACATGTTATTATACTGTCTTGTAAAGTTAGTATTGGTTCATAGTCTGTTTGTTGTTAGTGAGTAGTTAGCTTAGCTTAACAGTTTGTTAGTGGTTAAATATCTCCCATTATTAGTTAGTTAGTTTCTTCTTAGCTGGCACCTAGCTTTCTAAAGTCAGTCAGTGGATTGGGTGTGTATATGTAGAGGTCTCACAGAGAATGCATTTTAGTTTTCACTTTTCTATTTCTGAAGATTCTCTCTTTTTCTCTAGTGGCTTCCCAGAATCCTCCATAGCTAGATTGGAGTTTGTTGTTTGCTGCCATTGTTTGCCTGCTTTAGATCTATTTCTTCTACATTCTTCCCCTAGTTGCAATTTTTTCCTAGTAGCAAAAGTAGTTTTCTAGATTTTTAACATTTCTCTTGTGAAATTGAGACACTTGTCAGATTTGACTTCTCATGGCTGAGATTGAGAAAATGACGATTCTGTCATTGATTCTACTAGTCCTCTGTACATGCACCCATCTGATAATCCCGATGCTATGCTAGTTCCTGTCCCATTCAGTGAAATAGGTTATCCATCATGGAGACACAGTGTATAGTGAGCTCTTTCAGTGAAGAGCAAGTTAGGCTTCATCAATGGTGAGTGCGAATGTCCAGCTCGTGAGTCCTCCAAGTGTCAACCATGGGAGAAGTGTGACGACATGGTCACTTCTTGGATCTTAAATTCTCTGATGAAAGAGATCGAAGATTGTGTGGAATAAGCTAATAGTGCTGCTGAATTGTGGAAAGAATTTGAGGACTTTTTATGAACGGACCAATGGAGCCAAGCTTTTTTGCAAGGAGCACTTGACATTACAAGTTATCGCACAGATTAAGAAGCTTTTGGGGGGTGGGGGGAGTTAAATCCCTTGAATGCGAAGAGTCAGTGCACTTGTGGAGCGAAAGAAAATCTGCACAAAGCAGAACAGGACAGGAGATTCATTCAGTTCCTTGTGGGACTCAATGAGGTGAACACAATTGTGAGAGGAAGTATCCTCATGATCCACTGTCTTCGATGGCACAAGCCTTTTCCCTGCTAGTTCAGGACGAGAAAGGAGGAGATGAGGCCTCAAATCAGCTGTTGAGTCTACTGCTTTCAATTTCAATATGCATGGAAATCTAAATTTCAGGACAAACCATTCTGCCAATAGCAGCTCCTTTGGCTCTCTTTGGGCCTTCATGTGGCCCCAAATTTCTCCTCTATTGGACTTGAACCATGAAATACGTGTACTTGTGTAGCACTTGGACGACGCACTTAGACCACTCCTTTCTATAATTGTTAGGCTCATTCTTGAGTTCTTCCACGATAAGCATCTCCTGGGTTTCCCATTGAACTCTTTCAACCTCTAATGCAAGTATGCCACTGTGGATGCTATCAAGTCTTCTTCCTTATTTGAAGATCTTTCAAAACACAATAGATACTATAACTTAGTTATTTGGTGCTGGAACTAACAAATAACATGTTAACATCAATGTTATCAAAAGCGAAAAGCTCAATAAACTCTTGAGGTATGTTGGGGCTTTGAGCTATTAATCACAGGCATGAATGATAAATACATGGCAATTAAGAACTTGAAAAAAATTATGATAATGGACTCTTTTGGTCATGCGATATGAAATCATAATATGTAATCATGAGATGGAATTGATGTTTTGTTTGGACATGCAATTTGGACTTTTTATATATTGTATGTTGTCTCATAAACATAAAATCCCATTAGTTTTAAAACTATTAAAATAGTCACAATTCTTGATATAATCTTACCAAATAAGCATAAATTTATAAAATCACATAATACACTACCACAAAGCTATTCTTAAAAAATACAACATTGATCGATCAAATCTTAGTTCAATATAAAATAAAATTGAAAAATTATTTTTATTAATTTTTTTTTAAATTGATTTTTTTTTTAACAGAAATAATTTTTCAATTCTATCTTTTATTGATTCAATATAATCTTACCATAATAGTTGGTCTTGTCCTCGATATAATGAGAATTTTTTTTTATTAAATGTTGATTTTAATGAAGTAATAATAATAAATAAATTTGATAAAAGATAATGAATTTGGTGAATATAAATTGTAAACAAGAATTGAGATATAAATGATTTAAACTGTAATGATATGAATTATAAATTTTATTTATATATGAAACAGATGGCTAGTAGATATATGTGGTTCTTTTTTACAAATATAACCTTGTGGGTCAACTTTTATTTGGAAAATCTCAAATTATGATTTTTGGAGAATTTGGGATTTCAGTTCAATGATATGAATTCAAGGTGAAATCGCATGTCCAAAGGCTGATTTCATCTCATGATATGAAATCGCATGGCCAAATGCCTACAAAGTGAAATATCAATTGTTTGGTGTCACATCTTTAGGATCACACTCATTGGCAACGAAAAGTAGGCCTTAGCTTTGATGATGACACTGAAGCGCCCATAAACCGAGGCTAAACACTCAACATGTTCCGCGCCTTGTTTTAGGGCTGAAGCGCGCCTTTGAAACAATAGTTAACATGAAACTCAGGCACATGAAGCATGATAATGTAATATCAGGTGCACAAACAACAGAAACTGTTCCTGAGATGAGGGTTAGAGAGCCATTGGCTACTCTGACATAATTCATGTTAGGACTAAAATAGTAATTTTGTTAGCGGAGCCTGTCATGTGTCTATTATCACTTGAATTAACAAATGAAGAATCAAGGTGAGCATTAAAGGCCATTACTGATTGCACATTATTAGATGTGGAAGCAAAAGGTGAGTCAAGTTCTGTCAGGAGTCTGCGTAAATGCTGAATTTCATCTGAAGACAGTTTTTCGCAAAGATGTTCTCCTGGATGTCTCCACATTTTCTAGAATATTAGCCGAACCCCTCGATGGACCTACACATTTTCCCCCATGATTTATGTTGGTATTGCCGTGTAGTTTCCTACTTGACTGTTTTGTATCCCTTGGTTTTCCACAATAATCATGCTGTATGTAACTGTTATGTGAAGTGCTCAGCTATTAGTTGTTCAGGATCTCTTCTTGTTGATCAGAGGAGTATGCATTATTGGAACCAAGAATTTGAATGCTGATTTGATCATACACAGTTTCCTTTTAAACCAATTTTTGAAAGAAAACTGCATCATCGGAGCACTCTGCTTGGAGATCCTGGTGATAGTCAATGTCCGGCCATAATTCAATTAAGGCGGGAGAATAATCGGTAGAAGTCAACTAACCTTGCTTAGTGACATGCGTTTTGTTTTTAATCTCAAAGGTCTGGCCATTATTACCCATGCGAGAATGAGTATCATCAAGCAATAAATATTATTTAGAGATTCAGATCTGCGTTCAACAATGTGTATCTTCTTAATATTGTAGAGCTTGAACATATTCTTGCACTTTCCTAGAGTCTGAGGAACAACTTGCTAACAATATGACAAAATTTCAGCTTACCACCCATTTGCTGCAAGTTCTGCTCTATCCATCTCAACATTTTATGCATTGCAGACTTAATTGGACTGCAGTTTTCTCCATCTGTTCATAACGAACTCTAGTTAAACAATTTTGTGAGTGGTGAGGTGGAACAGTAATCATAGTAAGTTACTCATTTCAGATCTGATCTCCAAGCTGAAGAAAGAAAAGTTTGCTGCAACTGAGGCCAGGGATATCTCTGTCTTCTTGGATCGGGCATTTGTCCGCCTTGAAGCATGGTTCAAATGGTTTAACACAACTCAAGCCGGTAAGTTTCCTCTTTTATGAATTTTATTTACAAAAAGGTCTCCATCTTTTACTGGTTTTACTAGATGATAAACTGGGAATGTGATGTTACTAGTTACTATGGTATCAGTCTAACTTTGGTTTGTTTATTAATATTTTCTGAAAAAACATTTAAGAAGATTGCCTTCTGTTTGCCAGTGATCTTAAATTTATCTAATTCCTAGGTGTAGAATTAGTGGTGAGCATGATTTACATTTGTTACAGTTATTCCATTTGTTTCCGCTGTTAAGTTTGTGCCATTAAGTAATTCAGAACTGACAATGTGTGTTTTGGTTGGTACTGGATAAGTTTGAAATATCTTTGTCAGTTCAAATGGAAACATGTAAAAACTGATATCACTTACCAATGTAGCCTTCAAAGCCTTATGATCTTGATAAGCTTGATATTATCTTTTAGTTTACTTCATCAGAACTGTATCAATGAGACCTCACTTGTGGGATTACACTGGATTTTTTGTTGTTGTAAAACTGTATCAATGTAACAATAACCTTCAAGCTTGCTGCTGACGGTTGGCAGATAAGTCTTTGGAAGCTGAACTTTGGACGTTGCAATCTTCTTTGTAGAAGTGTTTAAATCTGCGGTAGCTGTAGAAGTACCCGTAGAAGAGGAAAATTTTCCAATTGAAAAAAACAATGTTTTTAGCACTTTATGTAATGAAAATTATAAAAAACTTCAGCAAGGTTTTGCATCAAAAGAAATCGATGTTAAAGCTATCAAGTCTTGATGGTGAGGTGGGAAAAAATGTTTTGGCTTAATATACGGAGCTCATGCTCTTCCCCAGATTTTTGAACTACAAGCCTTCCTTTTTCTGATCTTCTATTTGAGTTGCATGTGATTGTTCTTAACCTGTTAAATTTTTCAATTGCAGGAAAGGAAATGGGTAGCTATTACTGGCATGGAAGAGATACTGCAACGATCCGTGAACTAAATCCTAAGGTTTTGATCTAAAATATGTCTATGCTGAACACTTCTCTACTGATGTACTTTTCTTTCCTTTTTCCTTGAAAGCTGATTGGTAATATCATTGCATGGGTAATTTTAGTCTCCTCTCGGTAAATACAATTTCTGAAATTTGGAGGACCTATATTAGATCCCTAATCACTCAATAACAAAACATTGATTTTCTTTTTGTAATTATTATTTATGTGGACCAATAAATGAGATGTGGAGAGAATAAGCTAGAGAAAAAGTAACAAATTTGGCAAAGCATGAGAGCCATGTCCTTCAGCCCTGCAATATTTGTATTATGCAGATCCTATTTACAATGATCTAGTTAGATTGTAAATCACTTAGCTCCACATGTTTCTAGATAGTAGATAACGAAATAGAAATAGCTATGGGGATACCACTTTGAGAAATGTAACTAATGTATGCGTCTTCAACCTATAAAAGGATATACGCAGAAGACATCTTTTCTTGTTTCTCTCAGTTCTCTCTTCCTTGTTTATTTCTCACATGGGATCAAAGCTTTTACAATCTTTTTGAAAAATATGAGTAGTTTCTGCCTCTGGTGGGAGGCCTTATGCTGCCTGGATGAACTTAGTTTTCCATTCTTTCACAATTACTATGTCTCTTTTCACAACCAGTTCTCTCTGTCTGTTTATGGACTTGAAGAAGATTACTCACAATCAGAACTAGTTGTCATAGTGAATCACAAGAATTTGAGGCTTTCGGGGAATTTTAGGGGAAAAACTGGACATAATAAGGAGGAAAGTCAGAAATCTTGTTATTTCAATCGGAAGAGTAACTTAGTGAAGATTTCAAGAAGAAGAAAAAGCTTCTTTGTATTTCTTTATGAATATACAACTCATGAGAAAACGTACTTATGCAATGAGTCCTAAGATTAATTAAGGAGAGACAATATCAGAAAAATATGAGTAGCTTCTGCCTCTGGTGGAGGCCTTGCGCTGCCTGCATGAATGGAGTTTTCCATTCTTTCACAATTACTATCGTCTCTTTTCACAACCAGTTCTCTCTATCTATTCTATGAATTTGAAGATTACTCACAATCAGAACCAGATGGCATAATGAATCGCAAGAATTTGAGGCTTTTGGTGAATTTTAGGGAAAAACTGGACATAACTAGGAGGAAGTTTGAAATCTATAATTTCAATCTGAAGAGTAAGTGAAATTTCAAGAAGAAGAAAGAGCTGCTTTGTATTTCTTGATTAATATACAACTCATGAGAATGGGTACTGGGTACTTATAGAATGAGTCATAAGACCAAATAAGGAGACAATATCACATAATCAATTTCAATCCATTACAATCAATAAAATTACACTATCATTCTCCTCCTGTAATTAAGCTATCAAATCAATCAACACTCCCCCTCAAGTTGGTGCGATGTCGCACATGCCCAACTTGCAAACCAGTGTATGAAAAGTCTGTTTGTTGAAGCCTTTGGTAAACACATTAGCTAGTTGCTTTTCTGCTGACACGTGGACCAAACTCAGGATACCATTCATAACTAGTTCTTTGATGAAGCGTCGATCAATTTCAACATGCTTTGTTCGGTCATGTTGGACTGGATTTAGAGCTATAATGATTGCAGTCTTGTTGTCACAACACAAGGAAAGTTCCCTTTTCCAGACAATCTCAATTCCAGTAGCTTTTGTAATCACAAAAGTTCACAAACACCTTGGTCGATAGCTCTATAGTGTGCCCTCCACACTTGATCTAGCAACTACACTTTGCTTTGTGCTTCTTCAAGTGACCAGGTTTCCTCCTACAATTGTACAGTAACCAGATGTAGATCTTCTGTCATATAGAGATCTAGCCCAATCCGCATCTGTAATGGCTTTCTATTTGGAGAAACATAGTCCTTTCCTGGAGACGACTTCAGATACCGCAAAATGTGAAAGACAACTTGCATATGAGGATCTCGGGGATCATCCATGAAGTAACTCACCATACTAAGTGAATAGGCTATGTCTAGTCCAATGTGAGAGAGATAAATGAGTCTTCCAACCAGCCTATGATATATCTCCTTATAAACCGAATCCAACTCTACTCTGTAAATTTGTGGTTACTTCCAATGGATGATTCTGTTGGTTTGTAACCTGTCATGCCAGTTTCTTAGGTCAAGAATATACTTCCTTTGAGAAATAAAGATTCCCCTTTTTGATTTAGTGACCTCGATTCCCAAGAAGTATGCAGTTTTCCAAGATCCTTGATCTCTAATTCTAGTGCCAACAACTTCTTCAATCGGGTTATCTCCTCTTTGTCATCTCGTGTCATTACTATGTTATCAACATAAACTACGACAAGATTGTATTTACCTTTGATGTCTAATAAAGAGGGTTAATCAACATTGCTTTGTTGGTAATCAAAGGAGATCATTGCTTTGCAGAATATGTCAAACCAAGCTCTAGGAGATTGCTTCTTTCCGTACAAGGCTTTCGAGGGTGTATAGTGTTTAGAAGCAATGCCATCACAAGGAAATTGTTAGAATTCACGGACAGTATCTGCCAGAACTTAGATGGGAAGTGTCAGAATAGTCTTGCGACCCGAGATCTGGAAATATTTTTTGGGAGAAGTCACCGGAAGTTGTAGATCTGGCTGGAAAGCTAGCTGCCGCGCCAGGACCCTAATTTTGGGATCGGGAAAAATAACAAAACTGGTAGGGATAAGCTTGGAATGTTCCAGTGACCCCAATAGGAAAAAAATCCAAAAGGAACTGACCAGAAGGGGTTTGTGTTGCGGACAACCAACCAAGAGAGAGAAAACTTGACCTCTTCGGTAAAAACGTAACCATTGTGCTGGGTGACTGTTAAATTATGATAGTAGAAGCATCAAGGAAAATTTAGGGCAACTCTTAATCGCAGGACTTGTTAAGTGTTTGGTCTAAAAATTAGGAGTAGCATCTGCCTTTATGAACGGGATACTCTTCTCTTGTGTAGGCTCTTTTTCCTTTTGGGTAAGATATACTCATTTTGAAGACAAATATAATTTGTGGAGAAAATCAAGATGAATTGTATATTTTTGTTTTATTTTGGTGTAAAGAAAGCTATGCTGAGGAGGCTGAATCACTAGTTGATATGATAGGATCCTTGTGAAGCAGTAGCCTAAGCTTGGTTGGGATTTTGTAAAGTCTTTTGCACTGGTATGGTGTAATTTAAAAAAAAAAAAAATATATATATATATATATATAGTTATAGTTACCAGTTTTTAAAAAAAGGGTGCATCCAGGGATGCTCATTCTTCCGGAGCATGAACAAAATTAAGCATAGGATAGATCAAATAAAGGATCAGTGTAAAGATAATGACATAAAGAACAAGTAACATGTTAAATGGAATGTTTTCTCTCCCTAAGTCATCCCTGCAGCTGATATACTTTGCTTCATGCATGAATTGACCATAGAACCTACCATTTCTGGCTTTTACAGACCTTATCTTCTGGACTGGATGATTATCCACGTGCATCTCACCCAAGTGAAGATGAACGTCACGTGGATCTTAGATGCTGGATGCATCTTGCAGCAGATTCCATGCACTCAATAGCAGAGCTTCTGAAGATGGATAAAGATATCAAAAAGGTATAGTAAATACACAAGTTTCTTAAAGCATCACTTCTTGCAAAATTTGCTGAGTCCTGCAATAACTCTTGCAGGAGTATAGTTCAACTGCAAAGCTTCTCTCAGATTTTGAACTTCTTAACAAGGTACAATATCTTCTAATTTCTAAGCATTTTTATTTCTGATGGTTCAAGGTTCTCTTAGTTGGCTGTAGCACCATCTGGAAGGGTTTTATCATTGACTTGTAACTGTATAGTAACAGCGTAACTGCTGCACCTGTTAAAGTCTGCAACACTTATTGGATAATAAAATATATCTCAAATGTTCTTCTAATGTTTCAGATGCACTTAGACACTGCAAATGGAGCTTATTGTGATTATGGAAATCATACAGAGAAGGTATGTGGTTCATCATATGAACATGTCTCACCATTGTCCTGGGGGCAGAGTATGCACAGTTTATTGTAAATGATGATTGGTGCAGATTTTATTCGTGCTTGCTACATTCCAAACATGATCAGGTTCGTCATGGTCTTATCCATGATTAGTTCATTGATAGTATTGTCTGATGTATTTGAGTGCTCTTTCACCTTACTTGGCACATTGCACTTCAGAAAACCTAGGTGGGTTTTATCAGGCAGAACAGTGAATCCCAAGGTAAAGAGATATGCATGTAAATTTCTGAAACCTATATGATTGAATCTATCCATCAACTTTGTTCCCTATACTCAAACTGAGGGAACCTGATCTAGAAGCATTCTCTTAACCTCATAGTGCAAATCAAAATAATTATCTTTAAGTATCCAAACTTAAATTCAAAGGAGCCCGTAATAAATGTTTCTGGAGGAGAACATAAATCGAGTTTTTCTCTTGCAAGCAAAAGTGAACTAATAAGAAACCTACTTGAGTACTTAATGACAATTTTAAGTTGGAAAGGACCAAGTACAATTGATGTTCCAATAGGTTTCAACACGGTGTTTCCTGATTTTTAAAAATATATGTTATTTCATCCATTTAAGATATTTCTCACAATCTTTACAGTAACCCCCCCCCCCCCCTTTTCAAACACACCCAAAAAACAAAATTCAATCCTCTGTCCCTGTGGCGGTGGGTTATGGCCACGAGAAGTGGTGTATCTTCTTTTCTCAACAACGCTCTTTTCCTTTCAGGTTCAATTAACTTGGAAAATAGTGGAGACTGGAAGCAACTACCCAAGGCGAGAGTTCATACGAGAAGTCCTAGAAAAACCTGTTCTACAACTGGTTCCTCATCTTGGTTATGTTAGCCTTTTCCCATTTATCCTCAGGCTTATTCCACCTGTAAGTCTTTTGGCATTGTTTCAGCAATATAATAATTCCAGTTGTTTAACTCTTGATTTGCTTTTATATTTATATTCAACTTTTTTGGCTAGATAGTGGCAGTAAAAAGCGCTCTTCTTTCTTCCTTTTTTGGCATCTCTTTGTTGATCTGGTCAATTGAAATTGCTCGTGCATGCTTATTTTCATTCAGGACTCACAGATACTCGAGAGTCAGCTTGACCTCATCTCCAATAAGAGCATTTTATGGACTGATTTTGGGCTGAGATCCCTATCCAAAACAAGGTGATGCAGTTTGTGATATATTTGCTCACTATACTAGTGTATTACTATGATACCATCTGTTCGTAGTTACTTCATAAAGAAAATCTGAAGTAATGTTATCTCTGTTTTTATTTTTGGGTTGTGCCAGCTCCATGTATATGAAACGTAATACGGAGCATGATCCTCCATATTGGAGAGGGCCTATCTGGATACCTTTGAATTATTTGATCGTTTCGTCTCTTCATCACTACTCTCAAGGTACGAAATGAACAACAAAAATCTTACTATAGATACTCATTTACCTTGGTAAATACTTATTTGTACCCCGTGCTTTCTTTGGTCATGGACACGTGTCATGTCCTGCATTCATTTGTTTGTGTAAATACTAGGTGCAGGTAAGTTCTTCACCCTTGATCCTTATGTTAATTTATTTTTGTTTCAACTTTTGAAGAGCCCGGACCATACAGAGAAAGAGCCAAAACCGTCTATAATGAATTGAGGAGCAATTTGATAAGGTACTGGTGTTCTCCCACCTGAAACTGTTCCTTGATATTCTTAATACATTATGGTGGCTGCTCAGTTGTGGTATATACATGATAATGTTTGCATTTTTAATGTCACAGAAATATCGTTGGAAATTATAAACGGACAGGGTACTTGTGGGAACAATATGATCCCAAGAAAGGGAAAGGGAAAGGTGCACGCCTGTTTACTGGATGGACAGCAACTGTGCTATTGATCATGGCAGAAGCTTACCATGAAGTTTAGTATCACCCTAATGTAGCAAAAGCAATCATTTTTGACATATTGAATTCAGACCTCCAAAAAAATACATTTTACTAAAGATTTAAAGGTGACTTCTTCTATTCCCTCAAGAGTTATGTTGACATATTGCAAATGTGAAACTGGGAAGAGCAACAACTCGCCTTGATATGCCGAGTAAGTTCATCTTACATAATTTATTCCGTATGGTGAGGATTCATCGTGAATTGAAAAAATTACATAGTAAGGCAAACATGTGATATGTATTTACTATACACAATTATAGTATATTAGAGTGAGTTAGGCTTTTCTAGTAATTTTTTAGCTCATCTCTTGTTCGCTTCTTCCTCTCTCTCTTCCTTTTGTCGCTCACCTTGTGCAATTGACAGAACACAGTTTTATTAGATATGACAATGATACAAATACAAAATTGTAACAGTCAATAATACAAATTAGCTGTCAACTGTACAAAAACTTTTCAATGATGCAAAATATAAATGACACATTTCAATTACACATATCCTTGTTTACGGTTTAAAACATAAATGGTAAATTTCAGTGATACTAATAAAAAGGAAACCTTTTTAATGCAATAAATGGTAACAAATCATATATTATTATAAGTGGGAAGGTTTAAAGTTTAAAGTTGGATTACTAAAATGCCCTTCACTTATTTATTAAATTAGAAAATATCATTTTCAAAATTTGAAAATTAAATAAATAATGATAGCAAAACAGTTTTTTTTTTTGTCTTTAATTATTGATCCTTTGAGTTTCTGCAGTTAAACTCATTCCAACCGAACTTAATGCTTTACACTAAATTCAATACTTAAGATTGAAGATAGATAGTCATAATCTCCTTGATTACAATTCAAAAACGTTTCATATCATATTTTTCTTAGTTATTGTTGATCATGTTTATATAATTTTCTCCACCTTTTCATATTCTTTACATTACAAAACTCTATATAGGTATACAATAAGTTTTCTTTCTCTCATTTTCCATTCATTCTCATTCTGCTAGGGATTTTTTTTTTCTAGGTATATCTATCCTTTTTATATATATATATATATGTATGTGTGGTTTAAGCCTCAATCTTAGTATGTTTGGTGATATAGTGTTTGATATGAAAACGAAATGATTATTTTTAAATTAGAACTATTTATCCCAATTTTTTAAATTAATCTTTTGGTTCATATAATTAATTTTCATCTTATGGAAACAAAGATCAAAAGATATTCGAAAATGAAAATAATGTTCGTCAATTCTTTTTATTTTCATTTAAAAAATACTATTGTATGTTTTTTTTTAAAAAGAATGTAATTCATATAAGCACAAAAGAAAAAGATTCTTATATTTGTGATTTCAGCAATAACTAGAATTGCATTTATTTCTTCTTCATGTCTTTGCTACTTTCGTCAAAGACTTTTATATCTGTTTATTATTTTTTTCGAGTAGAAATTCATTGTAAACTACTTCAATAAATAAGTTGTTTGATCTGGAAAAATAATTAGTTATTCATAGACATATTCATACCATTAGAGATTAAATCATAACTAAATTTGTTAATTTCTGCATTTCTTATTATATAATTGAACTTTATAAAGAAATATTTAAAATTAATATTTAAGGGACAAACGTGCAACGCACGTTTCAGATACTAGTTCAAATATAAATATAAACACGCAAGGCAACAAATACATATTTAGTTGATACAAATATATTTTTTAGATGTAATTGTATTTTTTGATACAATTATATTTGATAATACATTTTATTTGCTAATACAGATGATACAATTTTGAATCAACAAATGCAATAAGATTTTGTACGAATTGTGTTCGTTGATAAAAGAAAATTCCAATACATTTCATACAATTGATTTGTAACTAGTACAATAATTTTACAGGCGTATTTGTTAATACATGCAATTGATTTGTATAAACAAATACAATTTTTTAAAGGGTAACTCACATAAATATGTTATATTTAAAAAAAATTTATCATTTATGTCAATATAATTTTTATAACAAAATATAATAATTTTTTGAAATAAAAAAAAATGTATTATCGCTTCCTTTGTCGGTCCTTTTGCCTCTGTATCTTTTTCTTTTCTTTTTAACTATCTTCTTTCTTATCTTTCTCTCTTTCATTATTATCTTCGTATGCTTATTTTCTTTTCTTTTATTTTTAAAAAATTTTCTTGTTCTTTCAATTTTTATTTAATTAACAAATTAATTTTTCATATTTCATATTGTGCATGTCACTATTTTTATAAAAAAAAAAAAAGAGGAACAAAAAAATCGTAAAATTATATAAAATCACATTTTAAAGCAGAAATTTCAAATCATCAAAATTACAGAAGTAAGAGTTCATCATTGATAGTCATTATAAAGCTTTTAATTTTGAATTCATTATTTGCATTTTACAAATTTGTGATAAGTTTAAATAGGTAATCATATATATATATATAAAAAAAAATATTAGGCCCGCCTACGTGGCACCAACACGAACCAGAATTCCCTTTTAAATTTATTTATTTCCAAAACTAGCCTTCCCTTTCAAGAAAAAGTGTGACTTTTATGAAGAGTTGTGATTTTAATGAAGATATGCGACTTTTATGAAATGTTGTGACTTTTATGAATACTTACGACTTCTATGAAGAGATGCAACTTTTATGAAAAGTTGCAACTTTTCTGAAAAGTTATAACTTTTATGAAGAGTCAACTTTTATGTCAAAAGTTGTAACTTTTCTGAAAAGTTGTGACTTTTATGAAGAGTTGCGACTTTTATGAAAAATGTGACTTTTATGAGAGGTTGTGACCTTTCCGATAAGGCACAATAAATATTTATTCACACTACCCTCTGTTATCTATAAATAGAGGGATTTGCTGTCACTATTATTTGAAGGTTTTTTCCATTGGATAGTTGAATTCAATTAGATTGATTAAGCTTCTTATAAAGTTTGTTTCATTCCTAAAAGTTTTCATTCTCCTATTTCATGGAGCTTAATCTTTACTATAAGTCGTAGTGATTCATGTAAGTATGACAACTCTTTTTGCTATTGTGGTGACATTTTTCTTTTAACTTTGTTAAAAGTTACATAGAAGATGATTGAAAATTGATCTTCTCTTTTGTCCCTTTCTACAGGTTTCTTCGTATAAACAAAGAAAATTGATTTCGATTGCAATGTCATGTTACTACTCTTGCACCTTTAATTCCACAACTCATAGCGTTGTTGAAATGGTTGAATTTATTACATTTGGTTTTTTAGTAAACAAAACTTTTATTTCTGCCACTATTGTAGCTTCTTTTTTTTTTCGCTATAGAGGAATCGAATTGAAATACATTAATTAAACTTCTAAGGAACTTTTTTCATTCCTCATTTTCCATGAAACTTAATCATATATTGTAGGTCATATTACCGAATAATCATATGTAAGTTTAATAAAATGTCCAATCCCGTGCGAAGCACGGGTAATTTACCTAGTTCTACAAATAATTGAAAATGTCGTTTGGAGTTCATATCTCAATTTTAAGAGGGTTTGGTCAAGTTTATAATTAATTTTAGGAGAAATATTAGATTGAAAATGAATTAAATATAACATTAAATTGTCTTGCAAATGTATTAAAATTGAATAGATGATACAATTTTAATGCAGATTTAATTCATTTTGAAGTTTTTTTTATTTATTTGTTACTATCGGATACTTGTTTAATTCATTACTGATATAACTTATTTGTTTATAGATCATTGTCATGTCTTTCGTTATTTACATTTTCTATTTATTCTTAATTTTCTTTTCTAATTCAACTTTAAATACTGTGTTATGTAATTTTAATGTTAATATAATTCATTTCACTTTTTTTTATTTGTTACTATTGGATACTTGTATAACTCATTATTGATACAAGTTTAATTTACTCTACAGATCATTGTCTTGTCAATCATTAGCTACGTTTTTCATTCATTTTTAATTCTCTCTTCTTATTCAAATTTAACACAGTTTATTACAATTTTTTACAAATTTAATTCATTTTGCATTTTTATTTATTTGTTCCTATTGGATACTTGTTTAATTCATTATTGATACAAGTTTAATTTACTCTATAAATCATTGTCTAATTTTTAATTTGTTGCATTTTTTATTCATGCTTAATTTTGTATTCTACCTCGCCTTTAATATTTGTATAATACATTTTTAAATACAAGTTTAATACATTTTGTAATTAACTGATTGATTTGTTACAATTGGTTACTTGTATAATTCATTATTGATACAAGTTTTATTCAGTTTATGTTCAGATCAAAGAACGTTCTTTTATTTTCTACATTCTGCATTCATATTTAATTCTCTTCTAATAATTCAACTTTAATATGTTTGTAATACATTTTTAATTCAAGTTTAATTCATTTGCAGTTTCTTATGCCTCTTCATTTGTTATGATTATATTACTTCTCTTCTAATAATTCAACTTTAATATGTTTGTAATACATTTTTAATTCAAGTTTAATTCATATGCAGTTTCTTATGCCTCTTCATTTGTTATGATTATACTACTTCTCTTCAAATAATTCAACTTCAATATATTTGTAATATATTTTCAATTTAAATTTAATTCATTTTGCAATTTTTTATGCCTCTTCATTTGTTACGAATATATTACTTCTCTAATTAACTATTGATATAAGTTTTATATAGTCTAGAATAATTAATTAATTTACGAAAAAAGGAAAAAAAAGCAACAGGAAGAGGAGACAGAGCAAAAAAGCAAGAAAAAAAGGACAACAGAAAGAAAGTAGGAAGAAAGAAAAAGAAAGAGGGAGTGAGACAGAGAAAAGGAGAAAGAAAGAAAAAAAGGAAGCGAGACAGAGAAAAGGAGAAAGAAAGAGTGAGATAGAAAAAAGAAAAAAAATTAAAGAAGTTATAAATGGTAATAAATGAAAAGTATCGCTAAAATCAGTAATTATTTAGTAAAATGTATCAATTTATGTAATTTTTCCTATTTAGATTGAATTTTGTTAGTAAGCTTGATAGAATTGACTTGTATCAACAAATGTAATAATTTTGTATACAAATTAATTGTATTAGTAATACAATTATCGACCAAATATACATTTAATATCAAATATACAATCAATAAACATTTGATAAAGTTGTATCTCACGGCTCCATCGGTCAATATGGTTCGCCTCTCCATGCAACTACAAATCATAATTCAAGCAAATTGTAGCATCTGAAATTAAGTCCAGACTATATTCATTTTTGAAAGTTTCCCCCATAAAGAATGGCATAAGTTGAATCAGAACAAAGGACAAGTTTCTTTTTATTTCCTGTCTCTAATAAAAGGACACATTTATTTACTTCTGTTTCACATTCACAAACTTTAAAAAGATACAATTCTCAGTTTCCACATGACAATATACAGAAAGAAAAATGTTTTATCTTAGAAGAAAAATGATATAATATACATTCTGCTCCTAGAGCTGATCAGCTGCCTTAAAAACATGACAGCTCTAGAGAAAAATGATAATCAATATTACGCAAAGACAGTCTCTCCATCTTCACCAGAATACAAAGTTGCATAATTGCTACATTGGAGTTTTACTGCCGACTTCAACAACTCAGGGGATGATGCTGAATTCCACAATCTAACACCATGAGCCACTGTGCAAATACAAAACCACGGCGCCCTCGGCACAAGTGCATAAGAAATCACTTCTTAGCTCTAGGGTCTCTGCTCATGCGTGTGCACAGACGGAGAAGTTACCAAGGAACTCCTGATCTTTTTCCTTCTACTGAAGCAAATTTACATTAGAGTCGCATCATAATCAACTATGGGTGTGTAGTGAGTTCTCATGAAATGGGCTGCGGACATATTATAAATTAACCACATATGTAGTGAGGGCTAAAGCCAAGTCAGTCCATGCTTGGAGCATCCATCAAAATCACAGGTCCTTAGTAGCATATCACCTTGTCACTAACCAGCTAGGTTTATATAAAGTATCTTTCTTAAAATCGCGACCTGACACGGAGGTTGACTCACCTTGACGACGAAAGCACTGCAATGAAAGCATTACACAGGATCATGATCAATATTTTAGCACAATAAACTTGTAAATTTAATCTCCCTATACTTCCCCACAACTCTCAAAGCAGCAGGTCAAATGGGATAAAATCAGTCAGCACAGTTGACAAACATACAATTTTTTTTAACAAGATATATAACATTTCTGCACAAAATCTATAAATCAAGCTAAAAGTCCATGTCAGGCAGAAGATTCAATAAATAAATGAAAACATGACAAACCTTGTAACAGACTATGGTATCATCTGGATACATCGCAAACAGTTTGGTTCCAAGTCGAGCATGGCAAGAGTCACAGACACTCTCATCATTTATCAAAACATGTCGCGATCTTTCCTCAAACCTTGCCAAGCTTGCATCAATATCCAAAGCACGAGATAGGTTATGGACAATCTGTAGAATTAATATCATCAGATGCCATGAGCAAAGTATATTAAGTATTCTATGTTGATTCCATTAATTAAATAGCATAACATTAGGAGACTACATTTTTCGTCCTAGAGTAGTTATAGGAATATACCATTTCCTTTTAATGTAATTAAGTCGCTACATAATTAGTAAAGATTCACTTGTATAAATACAACTTCTCATGCATACTAAAATACAAAGTTAGCCTTTTTTCCCTTCTGGTACCTTTTCTTACTTGATCAAGGTCTTGTTTGATTTTATATTAAATCTAGAAAATTGTTTGGTTATATTTAAAAACATGTTATTATGCACCCCCAATTTTAAAGCAATACTTATCTACTGAAAAAAAAAATGAAATTCAACTAAGCGCACTTACTCTTGCAAGGGCAGTGATGTCCAGATCTTTGAGATTCGAAATAGCATACATGTTACAAAGCAAAGTGAGTTGACCATGACTAATACTTATTCCGAGTTAAGTGTGCTACGGGCAGGAGATTGATTATTATCAAGATCTTCAAGTGAAGTGTAATGGAAAGGGTATGATTTTGTAGCTTGTTAAATTAGGTCTTAGGCCTAACTCACACCCTAAAAGCTAGCTCAAAGGGAGGAGGATTGCTCAAACCTTATAAGGAGTTCACCCATCTCATTAACCACCGATGTGGGACTTTTGTCATTCTTTAACATAAGCTGATTTGAACCATGAATATGATCAGAGCAGAGTTAAAGTTCTTGGCAAGTTCATATTTCTTCTCTTGAATATGCATGCTCCTATGAAGAGAGTCGATGAGGTGTCATGCAGTAACAAGCTCCAATAAATAGTCGGAGTCAATTGTCTCTCATGAATAGCCCAGGATGATATCTTCTATTAAGATTACTTGCACTGTGATTATTGTGAAAAGTCAAGGCATACAGTGGAGATATGCAGGAAACTACATGACAGATCGCATACCAACAAAGAGGTCATGGGCGAAAATGTGTAGGTCCTAACCTGGCTAATATTGCAGAAAATGAGACATCCAGGGTAAGGGCTTCGAGAGAAACTATCTTACGATGAAACTCAACATCTTTACAGACTCCTTGACCAAACTTGACTCACCTAAGTTGTCAGATCTAATTATATGCAATCAAGTATTGTCTTTACTGCTCCCTTAATTCTTTGATTGTTGATTCTTGTGCGAATAGACACGTGACAGGCTCCTCTAAAGGCTAACAAAACTACAGAGCCAACCCCCGACTCTCAAACAGATTCTATTGTTTGTAAACATGATACTACATAATCATCTATTCTTCGTGTACTTGAGTTTTCTGTTCACATGTTATCAATTAGCTCCATTACCAAAGAATTTAAGTCATAGCATCAAGTTTTCCCTGATCATTGTGTTTTACAAGAAATTCAAACAAGAAAGAACATTGGCAATGAAAAATTGCATAATGGCTTATACATGTTTGATGCGACTCGAGACTCTGGTTAGAAATATTTTTATTCATTCTGATGTAAATGGTCTTACTCAGACACTGTTTCTTTGTCTGGAATTTAATGGTTTATTTATTTCTACTGATTGTTGCACTTGGCTGACTTGAGTGTATCTATAAAGACCAAAAGTGAAATTTTCACTTGTTTTTGGTCATCAAATAACTATCTATTCCTTCATTGCGAAGCAGCTACAAATCTGTGGAACATGTTCCTCTGTATCCTAGGAGTCAGTTGGGTAATGCCTAAGTCTACTATGGATTTGCTCAACTGCTCGAAAGGTATTGGCAGCAGAGGAACCAGTGAAGATCGGTGGAGATCCATCACAGCTTGTGTCTGGTGGACATTGTAGAAGGAGAGAAATTCAAGATGTTCTGAAGGCAACGGGATCAACAGCCAGAAGATTAAAATCCAATGCTTTAGTTTACTTTACTTTTGGTGTAAACAGGATATGGTAGGGGATACAGCAGACAATTGACTTGCCTTAGTTTACTTTACTTTTGGTGTAAACAGGATATGGTAGGGGATACAGCAGACAATTGACTTGCCTTAGTTTACTTTACTTTTGGTGTAAACAGGATATGGTAAGGGATACAGTAGACATAATTGACTTCATAGGTAACTTGTAAAAACCTTTGTTGAGTAGTCCTCACCGAGGAAAGTGCACACATCATGTGTGAATTGTAAAATGTTCCTCATCATCTTTTTGTTGATGAGTTTTTGTGACTAAAAAAGTTACCTTTGCTCAAAAAAGTATATCTTTGTTGGGTAGTATCCTACACAGGAAGGATACAAATGCTATCATCTTCCCTCCAGGACATCCTTAGTGAGCATGAATTTCACCTTCTGAGAGTTTTGCCCTATTTTGGTATTACACCATCACCTCTCATAGGGAGAGCAAGTAGGGGGAAGAGATGATCCTCCCTAGGTTCACTTTTGAAACTACTACAACAGGGGAAAGTAACATTGGAGTAAGAATTAAGGAGAGACTGTTGGGACATTTGGATAGACCTGATTTGAAAATTTCTCAAGTAGAACTAGAGCAGAAGAAACCATTATGTGATTTGTCGTGGTTAAATCCTCTTTTACCAGTGAGTTGTCTACCTTGCCTAATGAGATAGACTTATCTATTACTCACAGGAAAAAAGTTAGATCTTGTACCATACATTCTTTATCTATTATTTTGAGGAAGAAAAAATATTTATGTAATTTTGACTCCTATAATTCCCCAATTCCCTCCTGTAAAGCCTTTGGCTTGTCTATTTCTTTTGTATTTATTCCCTAGATATGGACGAGAGCTTTTGCAGATCCTAGAGGACAGCAAACTATGATTGAAGAAATGAAGGCCTTGTAAAAAAAAACAAGACTTGAAAAGTTGCTTGGCGTGCAAATGGGTTTCACTGTGAAATGTTTCTCAATAACCATGGTGTGCAGACCAGCTTTCCATACCTCAACTAATTCCACAGGATACCTGCCACTTCCCAGGATCAGGTAACTCAATTCACCAAAGCAAAGGACATATTGGAAGAATCACGCAGTATTTTTGAATCTACTGGGATTTGAACCGGAGACCTTGTGTTCTCAACCCACTTGATTGACCACTAGGCCACAAACCTTGAACGCACTGTGAAAAATAATTGTGATAACTCGATTGAAAGATTCATAGCAAGATTGGTGAATAAACTTACCGAGTTGATTATCAGGAAATGTTTATTATAGTTGCAAAGACGACCACTCTAAGAATTCTATTGTCTTGTGCAGCTAATCTTGATTGGGCCTTGCAACAATTGGATGTGAAGAATAAATATCTTCATGGAGACTTGGAAGAAGTGTATAAGGAGATTCCTCCCAAATTTGATACTGAACAAAGTCAAAGGAAAGGAGTGAAAACTGAAGAAAGAACTGAAGCAATCTCCTCGAGCTTGGTTTGACATATTCTTCTTTTACCAACAAAGCTTACATCCGAGCACACCTCTTTGACGACATCAAAAGGTAAAATCACTGTTCTCGTCATTTATGTTGATGACATAGTAATGACAGGAGGAGACTAGACGATGGCCTGATTGAAGAAGTTGTTGGCACAAGAATTTGAAATCACAGATCTAAGGAAGTTGTAATCTAGATCAACAGAATCTTTCTTTCTCAAAAAAAAGTATATTCAAGATCTCTTTAAAGAAACTGGGATGGCAAGTTGAAAGCGAGCAGATTCAATTATTGAAAGCAATAATTGAAAGCAATCACAAGTACAAACAGGGGTTGAGGATAAATTTATAAGGAGAGGTATCAGAGGTTGGTTGGAAAACTCATGTATTTCTCTCACACTAGATTAGACAAGTAGACATAGCCTACTGAGTCACCTTGGTAAGTCAGTTTATGCATGATCACTGATATCCGCATATGCAATTGTCTTTCTCATTTTGTAGTATCTGAAGTTTGCTCAAGGAACAAGGTCACCCCCAGATAGAAGTTTTTACAAATGCAGATTGGGCTGGATATTTAGATGACATAGGATCTACATCCATTATTGAACACTCGGAGAAGAGAACCTAATTACTTGGAGAAGTAAGACATAAAGTGATTTACAAGATCAAGTGCAGAAGAAGAATATAGAGCTATAGCCTAAGCTGTATGTGAGCTTCTTTTGCTACAAAAGTTATGGGAAGAATTGAGAGTCTGGGAAAAGGAGAACTTTCCTGTGCTGCGACAACAAAGTTGCAATCAATAGCTCAGAATCATGTTCAACAAGACCGAATATAACACATTGAAATTGATCAGCACTTCCTCAAAGAGGAAGTTACTAGTAGCACCTTGAGTCTGCTTGATGTACCTTCAGAGAAACAGCTAGTGAGTGTGTTTACGAAAGGCCTCAATAAAAGGACTTTTCATACTGTGGTTTACAAGTTTGGCATGTAGAACATCTTTGCTCCAACTTGAGGGCAGTGTTGCTTGTGTCAATAAACTAACGTGGTTTTAGTATACTAAGTTTTTTTTACTAGTTTAATTATATGAATAGAATATTTAATTTTGTTGTAATTGATTGTCTTCCCTTAATTAGTCAGGAATCACTTGTATAAATAACCCTCTCCTTCCTTAATTAATTAGGATTCACTTGTATAGATAACCTTTCTCCTAGAATCTAAGACATACTAAAATACAAAGAGAACTCTTCTTCTTTCTCAAATTCTACATTATGCACTGCAACTATACCACTGAACAAAATACTAGACCCATGGTACCCAGGGCAAAGTATGAAATAACAATGCAATTAGGACATACTTTACTACAGCATCCCAAAAAAGAACACCAGGAATATATAACAGTCTCATCACTAGAAAAAGAATTTGTAAACAGCTTTCAATCAGACATGGAACAACTTGTTCTCTGAAAAAAAGATTGTCATCCAGCTTTCCAAAGCTGTCAAATGAATGTTTAAGGTAAGCCTGAATCTAGGTAATTTAGCCACTTGCCTTTAGGATGTAATCTCGACAAGCCTTGTGCCCTTTAGAATATTATATATATCCAAGCATCTAATAGTACTCACATCAAGAATGTACATACTACATACTATCATGACTCAACATAAAGGAGAGACGCCATGTCAATTGGTAAGTTTACCTTTCCAGCAATTCATGCTGAAGTTTCAAATAACATAGACAAAGCATATGTATTAAATCAAGAAAATACACACAGCATTACCCCTCATCCACGCGCTAACATATTGAATAAGATTATACTATTGTAATAAATCCTCAAGATCAATAGAAATTCATCCCTGAAGAGTAGAACATACTTGGCCTTGATGATGATGGTGAAGTCGAGCTCTCAACATCCTTAATATTGTCTCAGAAGCAAGTTGAAGGGGCATATCTGGTGACAATCTCTGCAAAGTGAAACCTCAACTCAGAATGAGTAACGTTGACATTGTTAGTAACTTTTTGCAAAGTGTAAATTAAGTCAAATATATGTTATTTGCCTTCTCATCATCTGGTTCCCTTAAAACAGCATGAAAAAAAAATCCAAAACAAATATACATTGTCTAGTTATCTAAAATGATTTTATCGAGTAACCTGAATACTTAGCAAATGAAACTATGAAGATCCAACCATTGACCCCCCACCCCCACCCCACCCCATCCACCCAGTAATTTAGAAAAGGTAACCTGAATATCATTAGACCTATCAAGTCATCAGACAATTCTTTTTTCCGGCCTTTGAAAATTTAGAATCACCATAAACAAAACTCAGACTTCATCTTTCACTATAGAAAGGCAATTCTAAAAGTTGATATCCAAAAATGATTGTTTCACTATGTTACAAGTTGCATAATTAGATGTTAGGAACGAAGTAAGAGTACTACTTCTAATCTGTAACGCACTATGTGACTGAATATGCACCAATAGCTAAAATTAGGACAATAAAACTTAATTTCCCAAAGAAAAAAGAATATACTCCAATCTTCAAGATTTAAAGAAGAGGTTCCCTGTTTTGACAAGTGACAACCAAATATTTCGTACACTGCTAATAACAAAGATCCAATATTTGGATATTGGTAAAAGATTGAACATCAAAATTTCTACTTTTAAGGTACGATGAGATGTTTTTCCTTCAAATAAATTTCTAGGATGACTTTATTTCTCTTCTACCATATTTTATTTTATAACTTTGGAGATAGGTTCTCATACTATAAATACAGTGCGAAAATTAATCAGATTTTTGATCTTCCAGCCCAATCAACCATGTTACTGACATGATATGGTGGATAAACAAATACTCACTCCGTCCAAATTTATGTAGCACCATTTGACTTGGCATAATTTTGGTAAATTATGGGTCCCCTCAACCCTTTCCACTTAAATACCGACTTTTGTTTGCTCTTTTGTTTGAACTTGTCATATGTATGTATCTAACCAGCACACACACGTAGTGTTGCCACTAAACCAAAGCCCTGGGGGTAGAACAAGCCTTTTGTCTCCTCATTGACCATTACACGAGTAATAGAGCAGAAGAAGGATAAATTTTAGTACCTCCAAAACTTGCAAAGGGTCTAGCATTTCTCCATGATTGTGCAACAGGCGCACAGCAGCTTTGAACATAGGCTCTTTACCATTCATTGGCTCCAAATACATTTCAAGCAGCCTAAGAAGAGACAAGGTAAGGGAAAGGCTAAGAGAACTTCTACTAAACCAATAATTTAAAGAAACAAAAGAGAGAATACTGTACTAACTGCATGTAAGCATCTGGCCTACCGATCTCAGCACAATATTGTTCTGCAGCTTCACAGTCTTCCAACTTTCTGCCAGATGAACACGACTTTAAATTACAATCCCACAGATAGTCATCTTATTCAGAGTAATTGCCGGTTCAATTATGAAATACATATTTAGCAACAATGTGAATACTAAGATTTCAAATATTTTTGCCTGTTTAAGTGAGGGACTTCACATGTAAAACAGCAGAAGAGCATGTCAACCATGCCTTGCTCACATTTGGAAAACAGAACATCTTTTAAGTTGTTCATTTGTTATGATAAAGCTTGTTGTGATGTACCCAAGCAATAACCAAACATTTATGAACTTACAAGGCAAGAATTTGAAGCACTAATGTTTCTTGACCGAGCTTCCTGTGAAGAATAGCCTGTAATGAAACCATCAATAACACAAGGACTGCAAATCAAAAGGAGAATAAAACAGTTCAAGCTGTTATCCAGCAGAGATGCATATGCCATTATTTCTATGAAGGGCCTAAATTTTTTACTGACCTTCTCGAGCCATAACTCGGATCCTTCAACCAAGTCAAGAACCTCCTCTGGATCATACAAGTCAGACGACTGTAAAAAAAATTGCAATCTCTCTCTGACATGAGTATGAAATATTGAGTTGTTCCAACGGTCTGAGATGTTTATCTCCTTATGGTTTACACCTTCAAGATTGTGCATAACATGCTCCTTTTCACTAGCATCAAGTGCTGATTTAGAAAGCAAGAGGGCATAAGTTGTATGAAACCGTGTGTCACCGGAGTCTTGATCTTCAATTAACCACTGGAGATATCTGCACGGTAAAGCTTCAGTTTATGATTCAAAGAAACATATAGACAGTTAAATGCCTCATTAATATACAGATACATCTTTATAAGATAATATTACCCAAACCAATTAGGCACCCAAGGAAACCAATGTTATGGATAAAAATTATATCGAACAAATTAAAATAAAAGGAAAGAAATTTAGCATGCTACATGCTACTTGCTTTTTTCAGCTCTCATCAGGCTAAGAGTGACGGAATGCAATTTTAGGATATTCTTACAGCTAGTTTGTGTTGGTACTTGCAATTTTTCAGATCATCTTGTGTGACATCATAAATTATTGATGAAAGGAATGATTTTGAAGAAATAGGCTTGTACTAAAACGATCTAAAAGTTTATGAAGCAACTTGACTAAGAGGCCAACAGATGATCAAGACATATTCATTAATGGACATACTAGGTCAAACAATAAAACCATAAATTTACTGTGTTTAGTAAATTTATGATTTACTAAGGCCGTATTTTAGTCAACAACTGCCTAAGTCACACACTCACACTACAGAACCTTCTAAGAAAATTTCCAAGTTTTAGTAAGTTCCATTTCAAAATAAAATAAAGTACCTTCTTTTTTTAAAAAAAAATAATATTTTACCTTAAAACCTTTTTCCAGTACTAGAATAGTTTTGTGGCCTGGGTGCTTCAATGTTAACTGTAAGACCATTAATCTACTAAAAGACTCTGCTTTTTAATGGATTTGCCAAGTAAGACAAAGCTAGAAAGTTACAAGACTAATAGAAAGTACACTTGGTCACAGTTTGAAAACAGAGTGCAGACTAGAACGAAGATAATGTCAAGCACTGACTAGACTCTTAAGGTGGCAAATCCAACTTTTAATCTTCTGCAGCTCCTTCCAGATTAATTTTCATCTTCTCCTTCATTTCAACCGCAAACACAAACCATCATCACCAAATTCTCAATCAGACTGTTCTCAGTTTAGGTCTACAATATGCATTTGATATCAACAAGGGGGCAGCAGGGCAGGACCAAAACAAGCTGCTTATCATTCGCAAAGTGATACAGCGCTCAGTTGCTCAAAAGACGTGTTAAGAAGAAGAAAAGGAAGAACTAAACTTTTCTTTATGGAAGTAAGCAATCTCCAAAATGGAGGCAAAAAACTTGGACCAGAGTACAATCAAAAGTTGCATACAGATGTTACACTAGCCACCAATCTTCACTTCAGGAGACAGATAGCAATAGGTTTAAAAGAAGTGGAAAGGAGTGTAAAATCACAAAACCACTGACCTTAAAAGAATGTCGACTTTTCTGGGATCAATCGCTGCAATTACTTCATCTGTGATTGAAGGCTTGCATTAAAAGAACGCCACTTTATGGAGACACTACATTTATAAACAAGCAAAAGAAAAATGTGCATGCTAAACGTAGTCATTAAAAGTAAATAAGCTGATAGTATATGTGAAGAAAATAATTTGATATCTAAAAAAGGTGGTGTCTAAATTGATCAACAAACATCAAATGGCTTTTGTAAAGGGGAGGCAAATCATGGATGCAACACTCATAGCTAGTGAATGCACTGACTCAAGAATGAAAGGAGGAGCCCCTGGTCTAATGTGCAAATTGGATACTCAGAAAGCCTATGACCATGTGAATTGGTCTTTCCCACTGAATACTCTCAAACAAATGGGATTTGGTAGCAAATGGATGAAGTGGATTGAGGTATGTATAAAAACAGTCAAGTTTTCTGTCCTTGTGAATGGGCAATCTGTGGGCTTTTAGAATCAGAAAAAAGGTTGAAACAGGGTGATCCTCTCTCCCCTTTCTTAATCATTTTGGCAATGGAAGGCTTTGATAGTATGATGAGGATTACAACACAAAACAGATGGATTAGAGATTTTCAGATCAGAGATGGAGTGGGGGAAGAAAAAAAGTGTCATATGCTCTATGCGGATGACACTACCATTTTTTTCTGAACCTACAGCATAACAGATTAGCTACATCAAGAGTGATTTTGGTTTGGTTTGAAGCAGTTTCAGGGTTGAAAGTAAACTTTGGAAGAAGTAGTCTCTTTCCTGTTAATGAGGTCCTCAGATCCAGCAACTGCTCAAATTTGGAACCTGTTTCTCAAACATCACAAGCATGAACTGGACAATGCCAGAACATACATCAGATCTGTTGAGCGCTGGATTAGGAGGGGAAGCAGTAAGAGTCAAAGAGATGGTGGAAGTTGATACCATCATGTGTATGGTGGTCAGTCTGGAAAGAAAGAAATGATGCTTTGAAGATAGATCCTATTCCATCCACAGTTAAATCGAGTTGTATAGTATCTTTACTTTTTTGGTGTAAACAACTTTATATAGATAATATAGATCAGATTATAGATTTGATAGAAAATCTGTAATAATCCCTTTTTGCACAACATACCCTGCTAAAAAATGCAACCTTAACAGTTAGACCATATCCAACCCACCTCTATTTTACTCTCCACTCTATATTTGGAGAGCAAACTAGAGAATGGGCACTCCAACCCACCTCCAGATCACCCTCTTTTCTTCAAATTTAGAACTACTATTCATACTCTCTATTTCACTTTTTCATTATTTTATTATTATTTCTATTACTTTCAAATTAACATATTATTCTACATATAATTTCATTTATTAAATATCTAATATGCATAATTTCTAATTAACATATTATTTTACATATAATTTCATTAAATAAATATCTAATACGCATAATTCTTTTTTAAAAAAGATATTATTTAGTAATATACTACTTTAGTTTTAAATTAATAGTATTTTAATTTTTTTTCTAATTTCATCAATAATAAAATTTTATCGAATTATTATTTTCATTATAAAGAATACACAAAATTATAATGGCAAGATGAAAAATTTAATTTAAAAATACAATACATGATGCGATAATCTAAATACAAGATAACAATAAGTGATCTCAATGCACCAATTCAAGATGCCGTAGAGGTTCCAACTCCAACTATAGAAACGATGGTAGATGAAAATCTCTGGTTTGAACAATTTTTAGCTAGACATAAAAAAATTAAGGACAAAAATGTTCATTTTGAACTCCATAATGCATTAATAGAGCATTTATGGGTGCAACATAATAATTTTGAAAAATAAGTGTTTGTGTAATTGTATGTCACTTTAGTTTGAATTTGTCCATTAATTTATGTATTATATTATATTTTCTTACAATTTATATTATTTAAGAAATAAGAAAATAAAAATGAAATAGAAATAATAATATAATATTGAGGAGAGAGAAAAAGATTCCTTTTTAGACAGTTAAATAGAGAATCGGATTGGAGTTGGTTGTCCAAAAAAATAAAGAACTCTATATTTGGAGAGTAAAATAGAGGATTGGATTGGAGATGCCCTTAAAAAAATTATATTACCTAAAACCTGATACTTTGTCCTTCACAATTTATGTGGTGGAGCTTAAGTGGACACGAAGTTTAAGAAAGAAAGCAAAGCCTTTTGAAACTTGTGATTTAGAACAAATCATAGAAAGAATGCATCCCTCAACATAATCTTAGCAAGAGGAGCGTATACTCTATCATAGATGCTATGCAGTGTGCCTACAAGATAGACAATCTATCAACCATCTTTTCCTTTAGTGTAATTTGGCAATTGATATTTGGAGCATGTTCCTTTCTATTTTTGGACTCAATAGGGTCATGCACTGAAAACCAAATGTATTTCTCTCCTGGTGTTTATGGAGAGTTGATAAATCCATCAAGAAAATCTAGCTGATGATATCTGCTAATATCTTTTGGTGTGAATCGCACACATTTTCATGGCGTCACAACTCCAAACCACACTCTTAAACCTATATGCCTACTTAATTTATTTAGTTGGAATAGTCTTAGCATTGTAACTAGCTCTAACCAGTTTTACAGGTTTTGTTAGCTCCCTGAACCTAGTATAGTTGTTCTATATGTACTGGAGCTATCATGTAGCGGACGGTTTGAAACACTGTTTAAGAGGTGTCCCCTATCATTTTCCACTTCAATATCAGGTTTCTGTCTAAGGCAGGGCTCCAACGGTGGCATGCAACTGTGTTATGCATGATTTCTTGAGAACAAGAAGAGGCATAAGAAATAAGAATTGTAAAGAAGAGGCTCGATTCACAAGCATAACTATAACGGTTAGTAGACTGCATATTTAGTCAGAACACTTTAATGAACTTGTCAAGTCGGAGTCGGATAGATATGTTTTTCAAAAATAATGGTGAAGGTAGAAAAGACTAAAATATTTCACATAGATATAACATCAGATGATGTATTCATCTCAAGTTGAATAATCTTAGGCTATAAACAGCATCCAAACTTTTTAATGACGCAAAGATTATCGAACAACACAATTTCTGACAACGAGTCAACCTCAAATTGCATTACAGATTGGAGGGAGGGGATACTTAGATGGCTATTTGACAACTGTTGAACCATTGAAAGTAAACATCCTTACAAGAGTTGCATGAGTTTAAAGTACACCCAGTACTTTCTAAGAACCATTTTTGCAGATGGATATGCCATTTGAACATCACTAAATACCATGTAAGACGTACCTGGTGGGAGTAGATCTGTTCTTTTCTCCGACACAAGTACTTGTACAGCTAACAGCTGGTTGATGTCTGCAATCTAAAATGGAAACTAATAAACTTAATTAGCAGGCTGAAAGCAGAAAGCACCTGAAAAATCAAAAAAGAATTATCATACCCATCCTAGATGTTGCAGTACTAACTCCTGATCAGATGATGACTCAAGAATTTTTGAAGCCTCCATTACAGCAATCTCTTGATCAGAGGAAATACAATTTATGGTATCTTGTAAGTGGTTTGCACCATGTGAATCATTCAAGTAGCTGGATGAATAATTTCGAGCCAGCAGACGCCAGATTGAAAGAGACTTTGAGCTCATCCCTTTACTGGCGTACAGAAAGGCAAGTGCCCGCAAATGCCCAGATTCACTCAGCAATAATTCCAACTCCTCCTGCACTGTCCATTTAAGTTTTATGGCTATCCTTCAAAGAAGATGACAGATCCCAACTTTATGATTAAACTATTTATAGCAGCTAGAGCAATTACAACACCTAAAGATCTGCATACAAACATTTCTTTACCTTATCCAAGAAAAACCTTTCAATAAGTATGCTGGCATCATAGCATTCCTGAAGTTTGCGAAACAAATAAGTGTTTGAAATGCACCCGAGGGTGAGACCTAGCAATCTTCAAACCATGAGAAATCAGGGTTCAAATCCCAACAGCAGAAAAAACACTAGCTGATTTCTTCAACGGAGATACGAGATCTCAACTTTAAGATTCTACTGTTTACTAGCAGAGACAACTACTACAACACCTAAAGGACATACACACACATTCCTACATTAAGGAGAATCAGCCATTTTGTGTTAGAAATTTCAGGATTTCGTAATGTTGAAGGTGGATTTTGGTGCTAGATGGAGGAAGTCAGTTAAACATTGAATTTCTACAGCTAGGTACTCATTATTGGTGTATGGCAACAATGTAATGTTTCAGCAGTTAGAGATCCCTGAGGAAGGGGACCTATTATCTCCCATGTTGGTCATCTTAGTTATGGAGGAATGGGATAGAATAATGGGTAGAGCTGTGATGGGTGGATAGTTGCAGGGTTACACTGCAGGAGTTGGGAGCATGATACCGACAGTGTTTCGCAGCTATTATTGGCGGAAAACACTCTGGTACTAAGTAATGAGGATAAAACTCGGTTAGAATACTTGAGAGATGTCTTAACAGGCTTTTAGGTGGTCTCAGGCCACAAGATCAATCTCAAAAGTGAGAAATTATACTAGTTGGTAAGGGGGAATATTGTATTGCTAGCACTAGTTCTCCACTGCAAGGATGGAGCTTTCCCACTACCTATCTTGGCTTGGCGCACTTGGTGATTCAAATAAGGATCAAGCAGTATGAAAACTCAGTAACTCAGAGGACAGAAAAGAGGCTCGCAAGATGGCAGGAGAAATATTTTATGGAAAAGGGAAAAGGAAGTTCTTACTAAGCATCCCAATATATTTCAATTTTCACGTCTTTGTTTCACGCTCTAGCTAGCATAGTGCCACAGGGAAGTTGGAACGAGTCCAAAGAAGTTTTCTCAAGACTTGTCAGTGGGACTAAGAAGCTTTACTATGTGTGATGGGAGACTGTCATAACTCCTAAATGCTGGACGGTTTTGCAGTCAAAGACTTAGGGGTTTACAATTAGGATTTTTAATAGGTAAATGGTTGTGGAGATTTGGAAATGAGGAACATACTTTTTGGAGAGAGGCTATGTGCTCGTACACTACAAGAATGTTGTTGTACCCGTATTGGATCCTCCATAGTATATGCACTACTTTTGGAAGATCCGACATGTATATGGAGGCATTTTGGAAGAGTCCAAGCAACATAGAAGATAGGTAATAGAGAAAAATACAGGGTCTTGGAATAGGGGTGGAGGACAAAAAATGTTACTATGCCTTAAGGATGTGGTTGGTGGAGGAACATGTTCAAGTGTTCGAAGAGTTCATATGCAATGTGTCATTTAAGGTAAGGGATGTGAAAAGAATGAGCTTTTACGAAAATTCAATTGGAAGTGTGATAGATGGGGAGAAGACGCAGGGTGTGGAATGTTGCTCCACTAGCACTTATGTGAATCGTATGGAGATAATGAAATATAAAAGCTTGTGAGGGTGTTGAGATAAATTATGTACAATTGAGGAGTAGCCTATTATCCTAACAACTTTTTTCAGTCTCCATGAAGTTTTGTTCTGTATGGTGATAGGGTGCATTTAGTACAAAACCATATCTTTTAGTTTCTCTTCTTATTTTTTATCACTCCTTGATATGAGGGTTTTGGCCCAATTGTGATAAAATTTTGTTACCGTATCAATGTATCTACATCAACTTATACTAAGGCCAATAATTTTACCTTAAACAAAAAGAGACATGCTACCACTAGAGTTATTCCTATAGTTTGCGTAACAAATAAGTGTTTGATGGGCGACCTAGGGGTAACGCTACAATCAATTAAGTGTGTTAAGACTTTAAACCATGAGAAATTAAGATCTAAAGCAGAGAAAAACGTTGTAGGCAATTTCTTCTTATCTGCCCAAGTGTTAAAGCCTTGCTGGGCACAGTTACCCAATGCATGTGTTAGTGGGAGATTGCATGCAATATTATCAATGCGAAACAACGCAAAAAAGATCTAAGATCTATTGGGGCTCTAAAAGCATAGTGCAAATAAAGTGTGGGTTCTGATGAAAAAGGCGCAATGGAGAAAAAATACACATATACATGTCTAGTCCAAAACTAATAATTATAAGCATGAATAACAAATAAATGTGAATAGAAATTAAATTTCTTCACGATAAAATGAAATATCAATTGTTTAGTGCCATCTCTACCGAAAATGCTCATTCGCAAAGAAAATTTTGTGTTGGAGCTTTGGTGACGACACCATAGCACACATTAAGCTACGCAAAATGCTCAACATGTTTTGAGCCTTACTTCAAAGTGTAAATGTGCCTTGATAACACTGATAGTATGTGTCGGTGGAATAGTCAAAATGTGTGAAAGTTGAACCAGAGGCCAACATTAATAAAAGTACTTAATATCACATACATCAGCAAATCAATACATGAACTACATTTTGCTCCCCGCACAACAAAGAAAACAACCAAGAAATCATATATTAGACAAGATAGAGCAAGGTTGTATAGACATACCACTACGCAGTTGTTGTCTGATGAGGCAAGTCTTTCCATGTCATCAACACGATTTAGAGCTCTATAAAGGTACATCAAAAGAGTGTCAACTCCTTCGCATACTGAAGGAGCTAAATCTTTATGTCGTGATGCTTCTAAAAACCTGTCATGAGAGAGGGGAGGGATTAAGGACCAGAGAAGGCAAAGTCAAAGGCAAGTAAAACCAAATTGTACATAAACATTAGATAAAAAAAGTTTAACAATCTAACTTTATAGGTGTGTTCCACAAACTAAACCAACTTCAAAAACAAACTAAACCAAAATATATTACAGAAATGCAATTAACCAAGGGCAGAGACATATATTAGCTTCAGTTTTTTCATCCTACATTTCTGTTAGCACAAGCGTATTAAAAGGCAATTGAGACTCACCCCAGGCGAGACACTACAAAAAGCCCCGAGACTCATGTGTGGGCTTAGTTCTGTCAGGTCTACACCCTAAGCCCCTGACTGTACGCCTTAAACACAACTAACACCCAATGCTCAGGGCTTGCCTGACAAATTTTACATAAACTATGTGTCAAATTATTTAGTTAACATTGTTGACCCTCATAATTTTGTAATGATACACTTGATAGTTTTTCATCAATAGAAATAAGAAGATTGGGAGTAACTCAAACAACAAGTCGTATAATGTTGCATATTTACTATTTGAAAACACTGTGAGGGTGGATACTGGATACTGCTTAACATTTTCTTAAAAAATACATAGCCAAATTTTACATCTTGTTTGCTCTTCTTGTTTTTGTTAGATGTCTTAAAAAATCATATTTTATTATTTCACTATTTACAAGTAATTATAATTTTATTCATGATGGAGTGATGCTTTTATTATTATGCTAATATAGTTTATTGTTTATTTTTGTTTTAAGAGGTAAATCTCATAGTATAATAGTACTATATTTAAGAAATTATGATTCTTTTATTATTTGAAAGTTAAGATGTTAAGAGTTGATTCGCGTCACGCGATAACTTTTATATCAGCACATTATTTATGCTTGTAAAATCTTGTTAGTAGTTTTATTTTATGAGTTACTGTAATCATGGTTTTAATTGTTTTAAACTATATATTTATTTTGATAATTTGGTGTTATTATATTATTTTTAGTTTTTTACTACATTAAAAATAAAAAATTAAAGATCCAAGGGACTTACACCCCATGTGTCGAAGCTTACGTCACGCCCCGTGCAAAGTAAAACGCCATTGCCTAAAATTAGACATTGCCTAAAGGAATTAACCTTGTAGTCCACAATTTCTCTAAGAAGTAAGCGAAAAACATTTGAAGCACTTTGTAGCTTTTTCTCTATCATATAAATACTCGGCACTATTCATCTCAACCCATAAACCTATTACCAAGTCCCTCTCAATTTATGGTCTTTGCTTAACGGCTTTAACAAAAAAGTCTCTCAACCTATCATACATATACTCACTCACGAGAAATGATACGTGTTTTTTTTTTGACAAAATGATGTGGCTTTTTTTTTGAGAAGGTAACGATATGTATTTTTATTTCCAAAAACTCAAAACCTGCCACATGTTACAGATTCCTAATTAATCCTATGACAAAAATTACAACCAAAAATGAAACAACACAAGACAATTCATTTTCATCTTCTGAATAGTGTTGCTCTTGTTCTTATGACATCAAAGGTTCCTTTCTTTCCACGTTGACCACCAAATACAAGCTGGGATGATTTTCCATCTCTCCCTGTGACCAGAGATGTTGGAATAACTACTCCATATCTTCAGGGTTTGAGTTACTCTCCTTGGCATCACCCAATTCAATCCCTTTTTATTGATGAAAAGGTCCCACAGGTGGTTGGTTATCCTACAGTTTTTCCCCACATAGGAAACATCTAGGGCTCAATTGGATACCCCTCTTCATGAGATTTTCCTGAGTCAAAACAGACTGTTTAGCAAGTAGCCAAGTAAAACAAGACACTTTATAGGGAATTTTGGCTTTCCAAATCATTTTCCAGGGCCACCAATTGATTTGGTTATTAAAAGGGTTGAACTTTTTGTAAACCCCCTTGACACTGAATCTTCCTTGCTTGTGATCCTTCCATTCCACGCAGTCTTGGATGTTGTTTCTTCCTCTGAATTGTTCGAGAATTCTGTAGAATTCTACTACTCTCTGGATCTCCCAATCATTGAAAGGTCTTCTAAAGCTCAGGTTCCATCCTTGGTTTGACCAAACCTCTGCCACATACCCTCTGTTGTTGGTTAAGGATGAACACATCAGGGAAAAGTGTTTTTAAGGTACCTAGTTCCAGCCAGTTATCTTCCCAAAATGAGACCTTCACACCATTTCCAATTTTGATTTTGCAATTCCCTCCAAGTTTTGTCCATAGGTTCCTTATGGTTCTCCAAAGGCTAGTTCCATAAGTGTTGGTCACCATGCTAGCTGACCAATGATCTTCCATTTCATATTTTGTCTGAATCACCTCCTTCCACAAAGCTTGTTCATTGGAGGGTAGTCTCCAGAGCCATTTCATTAGTAGACATTGGTAATGATATGTGGTTTTTTATCTGAACAAGACGATTCCTCCATAAATTAAAACAGAGCTAGATTTTTTCTAGTTATAAAGCTTACATGCGGTAACACAAAATCATTGTTTACCTTCCATTACGTTCTCACAATAGTTGCACTTCTCAAATCAACCGAGCTGAGGTAAGAATTTGAAACATGTATGCTCAATTCTCAACAAGTTGCTCCCTAAATTACTCCCTGACCTATTTTATATGAAAGTTGAATAGTTTTTGTTCTTCGGATATGAAGTTTTCAAATGTTCCAAAATATATTTGATAGTAATATTGTACTTTATAGATCTTTTTATCTAAATATTATCTCATAAAAACTTAAGCAATATCGATATTCATGAGAAAACTGAATGCTTTGACCTTTACATCCCAACTCCTTCATTCTCTTTAGGACAAAAGGAAGAATGAGCCTATAGATCAACAATAAATATACATTACCCATCACATTGGAGTTCATCAAGGCAATTCAAGTCCTACAATATAGCTCTGAAAATCCACTGATTTACTCCCTCCGATTCGATTCGATTGTCTGGTTTTTTGACTTTGTACGGAGTATTACAAAATAAAAAGAGAACTTTTGAATCTTGTGGTCTTAAACAAAAGATATCCAAAATGTACTTAAATGACTTTTAATCTTGTGGTCTTAAACATGTCATGAGGAAAGTTGGAACTAAAGAGTTACCAAAAAAAGGACAGAGGCACTCTTTCTGAAATAGATTTAAAAAGAAATTACGACAAACAAATTAAAATAGAGAGAGTGTGTAACTATGATGTCCCTCGATGAATGTAAAGCATAGCGTTCTTAAGTCTTCTGAGTATTGAGAACATTCATATCCACTTTTCCTCTTTGTCCTCTTATACCCACGATAGAACTGGGCTACAAATCTCATATAATTATTCTCACGATTTATGTGCAAGCAAGTTGGATTGGTCACCCATTATTTAAAAAGAAAAAGAATCACTCACAGAAAGTCCTGAGGATAAATCAGTTTTAAAATATCCTGATAAAAAAATAATACTCCTTGTCAATAAAAACCTGGTCATGTTTTTAATTGCAGACTCCAATAAATCAGCTCTGCTTGGTGGGTTTTGAAGAAACTCATCATCAACTACAGTCTCAACGCCTGCTTTCCTAAGGAAAATAGCTCTCTGAATACCAGTTAAGCCATCGTCCACAACTTTCTCAAGAAGTGATGGAGGAGGATGCAAGCCCCAATACCTATTCCTTGGAACCTGAGACGACAATTCCAGTGAGATAAAAGAAAAATTCAAATAAAAAGCTTTCCTACAAAAGAAAGGGAAACAAACTGAGAACCACACATAAGTGAGAGACATCAAAGATGGAGAAATTTCTATTTAATAAGGGGCCTCGACTTTCCAGATTTAACATGTCAACTGTCATATATAATGATTCAAAACTAATAGTTGAAACAACTATTGTGGCCATTAAAAGCTCTGGAAAACTTCTATTGCAAACTTAGACATAAGAGGTAAATTGTCACAGTCCCATTACGTTATGCATACCCTGCTAGGAGAGAGAAGATATTGCTCATAATTTCATATACTAAAGGAACAAGAAGGAGAGCATTATGGGACTTTTGTGAAGAAAGAAGAGCTTCACTGGTTTTTCAAATAATCTCTATTATGGATGAAATAATACAAGTCAATGGCATACTTATAGTAAGATCAGTTTACTTAAATCCGGAGAAAGAGAAAAAGGTCAGTCTTTTGCATGATTGGTAGCAAGGCAATTATTAGAAAAGACAACAAAAAAGATAAAGAATTGGCTATATCAGTTGGTGCTTCATGTGTTAGTGCGCCAGAGAGGATGTGATTCAACTATTGCTACACTGTTCGATAGCATATCTATTATGGTGCGCAATCTTGAGCATATCGGAATGATCAGGGATACCCGACTATGTTAAAGCAAGTCAATAGGACCAAACTCTCGAGAAAAGAGACGGAAAAGGAATATGATATTACTCGGCACTTATGAGGATCACATGAAAACAATGAACCCAAAGAGTAACAGGATTAGGAGGAACTGAAAAAATGCACTACTCATTAGATACCAATAAGTAAAGAAAAATTAGATCGTGTTTTTGCTTGAGATTTTCTACTTTTGAACACATCTCGGACAGGATTTCCACCTCCTATCAAATGACTTTACTTGTCTTATCAAAATGAAAATAGGAGTTCATATAATCACTTAGTTGAATTTGAATTTCCGATCAAAGGTGCAAAGCATGCTTATAAATTTCATAATATAGTTAATCCTTTGTAAAAGGAAGTAAATTCTGCAATGAGGACTTCCAATTTAGACCAAGTTGATAGAAATGCTAGCATACAAACCCAATATGACTAGCTCAGTACTCATTGTCACCCTTTACTTAGGACAAGAAATTGAGAATTGTAGCAGGATATCAGCATTTCCCTAATTAACATATGCAGTAAGTTAGAAAATGATTTCATTGGTAGTCTTTGATAATCAAGAGAAAAGATTCATCAATTCATGGCAAGTGTTAAAAGTATCTCAAGAAAGTAGTGGCATAAGCAAGACAAAGAATGCAGCAATAAGAAAAGCAAAGAAAAAACTAGAAGAAGAATAGGTTGCTCCTAGTTGGTCCTTTTCTGCGCAAAAAAGAAAGGGTACACTGATACATATAATTGAACACATAGATATAGTATGATATGCTCATTTTTCACTTACTAATAAGGCATAAACTATGACTGTGACACTTCCTGGAACCAAGAGCTTGACTTGAGCCCGACAACGGTAATCAGAGAGCAATATACGAAAAAGATTCTAGAAAAGAGTAAATGTAGGAAGACTTGACAGACTAAAGAAACTAAGAGCCCATCTAGATTGGCTTAAAAAAAGTAGTTTTTAAGTCAAAAAATAAAAAGTCAAACTTAAATGACATTAAGTCAAAAAATAATAAGTAGGGGGAGAGCTAATTTTAGTTTTTGACTTTTTTAAAGTCATTTTAACTTATTTTAAGTATGTTTAACCTTGTCATACACTTCCAAAAGCTAAAATGACTTATTAGTAGGTTTGACCAACTTTTAAGTCAATCCAGACCGGCTCTAACTTGACTCATATATAACTGATTCAAAGATCATGTTGTAGATTTATCAACACATGTACCACCATAAAAGATGCAGATCCACACATTGAAACGTAAGTGCATGCACAGAACAACCATTAATAAACCAGCACAGAACAACCATTGATACACCAGCACATACCAACAAGGACCAACGATTTGGGTCTCGCATGATAAATGGAAAAAGTTCTGAAGGCTCCATTGTTTCTGAAAGCAAGAAATGATCAACTGCCTCCTCAAAGCGTAGGTCAAATAGTAAGAGGAATCCCACTTGAGCATGAACAAAAGAGAGTGCCTCCCTTGTCATTTCACCTTCATTTTGAAGTTCTTCAACCAGTGATATTGCTTCCCTAAAGTTTTTCTTTCGCAATAGGTCTTTTATTTGTTCATCTGAAGGCACCTTCCGATAACACATAACCTGCCATCAGAACACAATACGGAATAAATCTAAAAATTCTAATCAGGAGGATTTACTATGTTCCTTTTAATTCCTAAACAATCTATGTGCTTGTAACTAAAGTGGTGCGAATGGGGCGGTTGGGATGGGTTCGGGCAAGTTGAGTAAAAATGGTGATAACCCAACCCGCCCATATTAAGAGGGTCAAAAATAGTTTGGGTTATAAACAGGTTTGACCTATTTTATATAAGGTTTATAAAAACTTTATTTGTCCAATATTATACATTACTAAATATGAAACTTAAGCATTACTCTCGTTAATAAAGAAGCTTTGATAACAAACTTACTTAAAAAGTTGCACATTTCAAACATTTATATATATCCGATGAAGGTACATCAGTGTAATATGACATTAACTATCCGTCAAGACCCAACAAAAATAGCAGGTGATTCTTAAATCATCAGTATAACAAACTAACAAATGCACAAAGTGTGATTACTTCATTATTCTATCAAGCCACCATACACAAATAGCATCATTTTTGCAAAATAGCTTAAATTTTGACTTAGGTTTCTTGCAACCACATAGATGACAATAGCTAAAGAATTGTTTGATCATAAAGAGAATCTTCTATAATTTCGCACTTGAGGGGTTATTTCATGGTTCATCCGGTCATTAATAACTTGATTATTTCTAGATAATAGTACAATATTACCATGATTCTCTTTATTTCTTCAAATTGCATAATTTCTGCTCCTCCAAATTCCAATTAGTAATTGGTCAATGTTGTGCCTTTCATGAGTTTTTCAAAAAAAATTGTGTTGTGCTTCTTGTGAGTTGTTGTCATTGTATGGAAAAATCTAGTGTTTTTGTCTACTTCCTTTAACCAATACCAAAGTACTTAGGATTTCTGTCTTCAACTTGCCTTTTCATTCTTAGCAAGTTCCTCCAACTTCACCAGCACAGTTGCCTGATCATCATTTCATCTTCATTAAGTTCTCTCTACTCCTACATTTATTCCAGTTCAACTAACTCATTCAATAAGCTATTTTTTGTAGATTAGTTCCCGAAAAATGTTTCTGCTCCACTCCTTGAGCTTGATTTTGAACATCTTTAATTTCCAACCTAGCCTAAAATCAGGACAGCCTTGTATCTCAAACTTATCCTCCATTGTTTCTAGTGGTTGTTTGTGTATAGGAATTGCCTCATGCACTGGAATTAGGTGTATGTTTAAATTTTCGGGTACTACACAATTACAATTGTCCATGACCTGCCTGCCTTGCCTTTTCCTTTCTCTGCATGGTGGTCTTAAGAATCGGGAGGCCATCTCCTTCAAATTAATGAAACGCTTCTCTATAGAAGCACTGAGGAGATGAAAGCATTGTTATCCAATGGATTTTGCAAACATGTTCTTTTTTTCTTTTTCTTTTTCTTTTTGAAACTAGTAACATTGTATTCCTCACCATTAAGGGTTATGCTGGCCACCTCCAAAAGTGTTAGTTACATAAACCAACAAAAAACAAGACTACTTACAAAGCTCCTATGAAATACACTAGTTGAATTTCTTCTTCTATGTTCATTTCTTTACACTAAAAACCTAAAGTGGTAATTACTTTCCACTTAATCTTATCTATAGTGCATTCTTTCCCTACAAAATTCTCTGATTTCTCTCCTTCCTAATGCTCCACCAGATACAAGCAGGTACAGTTCTCCACCACCTCCTCTAGCTTTTACTACCTCCCCTTTTGACCCAGCAACTTAGTAGGTCTGTTGTATGTTCTGGCACAATCCAATTTAGACTCATTATATTGGTAAATAGAGCCCATACTTGTGTTGTTACTTTGCAGTGGAGAAACAGATGATTGTTGGTTTCTAGGGCCTCTTTACAAAGATAACATCTTGAGGCAATAAGTTTTCCCCTCTTTTGAAGTTTATCATGTGTCAGGCAAGCTCTCCTAGTTACCAACCACGTGAAACACTTCAACTTAGTAGGGGCTACACTCTTCCATATAGCACTCCATGGCCCTTATTTCTTCCCCGCAACTATGGCTAGATCCCTTTTATACATTATGTTCACAAAGAATTGACCATCAGTATAATGCCTCCATAACAATTTATTTGTTTCTAGATTTGTGCCAGGAAAATCTCCAATCGAAGCTAGCATATCTGTTACCCACTCTATTTTCCAATCATTAAGAAATCTCCTAAAGAGCAAATTCCATCCTTGTGGGGACCAAACCTCTTGTATTTTGCTGTCAGGATTCAGGCAAATGGAAAACAACCCGGGAATAAATTTTCCAAGGTCCCTTGACCAGTCTAGTCTTCCTTTCAGAACAGAGCCTTATTTCCTCAACCAACCTTTATCCTTACATTGTCTCTGAAAGCCCGCCATTGGTTTCTTATAGTCCTCCGTACTCCCACACCATATGTTTCTATCACTTCCTCCGAACACCATTGGTCTTCCTGACCTTACTAGTGTTGAATGAGTTCCTTCTTGATCTTCCAAATTGTATCTCCACAACCATTTGGTGAGTAAGTAGTTGTTGTGTACCTTTAGGTTTCTTACTCCCAAAACCTCATATCTTTTGCATTGTTGAACCGCCATCCATTTAACTAAGTTGTAGCTCTTCTCAATTTTGTTACCTTGCCAAAGGAAGTTTCTCCTCAATGAGTATATAGCTTTGACTACCTTGCCGGGAATCGAAAAATGTGACATCACATATGTTGGCAAAGAGTCTAAACTCTTCCCCCCAAGGATAGATATTGAGATTTCCAAAGTGCGAGTCTACTCTCTGATTTTTCTAGCAAGTGCCAGTCTCCTCTCTGATTTTTCTAGTACATCATCCCAGATGCTAATTGCTTTATGCTTAGCACCCAATGGAATACTTAGATAAACGGTAGGCGACCTCTCTATCTTGCACTTCAATATATTAGCCAAAGCTTGAATCTGTTGGACCTCTTTAATAGGAAAAATGCTACTTTTTCTCCAATTCACCTCAAGCCCAGAGTATGCCTAAAAAATTACCAGAATAATTCTGATGTGACAAAGTTGTTCCTGCTCTGCCTCACAAAAAATTATTGTCATCCGCATACAGTAAACGAGTCATATCCATCACCTCATTAATCCTGTTTTCGATTCGGAAACCCTTAATTCAGTTGTTTAAAGAAGTTCTCCTCATCAAACTGTCCAACCGTTCCATGGCAATGATAAACAGGAAAGGGAGAAAGGGTCTCCTTGTCTAAGACCTCTTTCCGCAAGGAAAAAAACCTATTAATGGAGAACCTAGTGGTTTTAATACAAAACTCAATCTACTTGAGCCATGTAGGGCCAAAATCCATTTGCCTAAGAGTGTTGATCAGGAAGTCCTAATTAAGATGGCCATAGGCTTTATCAATATCCAGTTTGCACATTACCCCTGACACATCTCCTCTAATCCTAGTATCAATACATATACTAGCAATTAAAGCAGCATCCATTATTTCTCTCCCTTTAATGAAAGTCATTTGATTTTTGTTGACTAGCTTGTCTATCACCTTCTTCGGCCTTGCTGCCAACACTATGACAATTATTTTATAAACCCCAGTAATGAGACTGATTGGTCTGAAGTCTCTTAGATCATTTGCCCCCACCTTCTTAGGAATTAGAGCCACAAAGGTAGCATTGAAACTCTTCTCAAAACTTTGGTGACAGTGAAAGTGTTGGGAGGTCTACCTCAGATCTTCCTTCATAGTTTCCAAAATGCCATAACCATTAAGCCCAGGTGCTTTAACACAAGCACACAATCTTATCCCTTCTAGCACCTCAGCCTCACTGAATTCTCTAGATAACCAGCTTTGCTCCTCCATTGTTATTCTCTATACGTTAAGAATATTTAGTGAGGGTCTCTAATTTTCTACCTCCTTATACAAATGGTGGTAAAAACCCACAACAGAGTTCTTGATTTCCGCCGGCTCAGAGAATAACTCTCCATTAATATTTAATGACTCAATGGTGTTGATCCTCTTGTGAGTTGTTGCCATTCTGTGGAAGTACTTCATATTTTTATCACCATTCTTAATCCACTGAATTCTGGACCTCTGTCTCCAAAAAATCTCTTCATTTTTTGCCACCTCCTCGTATTCCATGCCCAAGTGTACCTTTAGAAGTTGTTCATCACCGGTAAGAGATCTAGTCTCTTAAGTATTCCATGTCCCTTATCTGACTCAAAATTTGCTCCTTCCTTGCCTTCCAGTTCCCTCTATTCTCACTGCTCCATTCCTTCAGTTCTGTTTTAAGCAACCTCAACTTAGTAGCTGGTTTGTAGTTCGGTCTTCCTAGCACTTCAGAGGAGCTCCAACATTCATTGTCCTTATGTTCTGTAGCACTCGAGGCTAAGGAGCCTTCTTTTTCCCTTATTTGATCAATTTTTAATAAAAGGGTCAAAGCTTCGCCAGAACAACCATCAAAAGACATTCCAAACATTTGGCTGAGTCGGAGGATATTGTCTTGTACCCATTCGTTTGTATTCCCCTCTTCCTCTTTGTTGCATTCAGAGGCATCACAATTGCGAGGTGTCAGATCACTAAGAGGAATTAATTGTTGAGAATTCCCCTGTACCTCCCCTTCATTAGTTTTAGCACTTGTGTCCCTAATTTCCGACATAATCGACTTTGAATGACGCTTCTCTGTATCGTCCACCTGGCTTCTTGATACTTCACTCTACATACTCTGTTCTATGCATGTTGACAGTATTAGTTGCCAAATATTATATCTTTAATAAAAGGCTCAACAACCTTTTTTGGGCTTTTGTTTAAATGGGTTGGCTGGCCCAAATAATTTGATTAGGGTTTCACTTGGCCTGCAGCAGTAGGCCCCGTATGCATGTCCCATCACATCCACAAGATCATTTCCCTCTCTCCTTAACTCAATTCTCTGTGAAGTCAACATCTGCTTTATGGCATCAGCAGCTTTTTCTATATGGCTGCTAGACCCCACAACACTCCTTATATGCATTATCATTATCCACAAGATCCTTTCTCTCTCTCTTTTTCCCTAAAAACTGGGAAGTCAACATTTGCTTTATGGAGTTAGCAGCTTTATCCTTTCCTTTTCTAGCCTAGGATCGACTTCTTGGCTGTCAAGCTCAACCACCTCAGATTTGCAAAATCTTGGGAGCTTCAACCCAAACTGGAAGGGAAAAAATCAAACCACAATCTTAAATTTCAACTTCCCTGAAAATATTTTCAGTGGGACCTTTCACTTTGATTCGAGCCCATCGCAGATGGTTTTTTATCTCCTACACGATGCCTATAAGCCTTCTTGCAAGGATTCTAGTTTCAAAGGAGGTTCTTGAATAGTTTTTTTTATATAAAATGTGGCGCGGCTACCATTTGAGCTAGTTGGAAAAAAGGTAAGCTAACTTTCGGGGAGGCGGTGATGAAGACAATAGAAAGGTTCACTGAATATTTTTTAATACTATGTGCCTACCTATTCAGGAAGGGGCTTTGGGTCCTCCTACTACAAAAGATGGGGCAGTAAAAAAGGGGTGAAATGGCTTCAATAGCTTTCAATAATTTTATTAATCATTGAGGAGTATTAAATAGCCAACATAAAATAGATAATATGCATTATTTTAAATTTAAAACAATATAAAATATCTCAACTACTCAAACAACATAACTAAAGTTCAAAATTCAAATTCATCTAAACTAAACTTATTCTGCTAAAAACTATTGCATTAACTAAATGCAAACTTCAACATAATGGTTTAAAAGAGTTTGATCGGGTCTAACATGAGTCACTTAAGTTTATCCATTTTCCTTTTAATGTTGGGTAAAAAATAATTTGTTTGGGACCAAAATTACTTCTTGCACACACAAATCCAAGCCCATTCCTTAGAATTCACTGACCCAATAATAAAACACTAACAATGTCCTTGTTGGGGCTTCGTGCACTTGAAAAAGGCTGATGCGATGGGAAACCATCCACTAGTCACAAAGCTCCAATAAGATATTAAGAGGGCTATCACAGACAGGTACATATTTATATTGAAGTGGAAGTAGTATTAGCTGCCATAAATGCCAGTGTACCTGACAAGGCCCCTAGGCCTGATGGGTTTGTTATGGCATTTTATCAGATATCCTGGGACTTTATCAAGCCGGACTTGTTAGCAACCTTCCAACATTATCACCAACATTGTTGGATGGTAAAATCTTGCAATGCTTTATTCATAGCACTCATCCCCAAGAAAAAAGGAGCAATAGAGCTGAGAGACTACATGCCAATTAGTTTAATTGACAGCACTTACAAGATTGTTGCAACATGAAGATTAGAGAAAGTGAAGGGAAGTTGGTCTCAAATCATAATAATGCATTATTATAAGGGAGGCAAATTACAGATGCTTCTCTCATAGCTAATGAGGTCCTATACTGCCAGTAAAAAATAGAGGAATGTTGGTTTGTTATGCAAGTTAGACATTAAGAAGGCATTTGACCAGCTGAATTGGTCCTACATCATTTCTATCCTCAGGCAAATGGGATTTATTGAAAGGTGGATCAAGTGGATAACATTCAACATATCTAAAGTTAAGTACTCAATCCTCATCAACAGAAGCCTAGTAGGATTCTTCTCCCCTCAGAGAGGATTAAGGCAAGGTGATCCTCTCTCTCCTTTCCTGGTCATAATACCAATGGAGGACTGAGCAAAATACTGGACAAAGCCAAACAAATGCAGTGGATAAATGGTTTTGATGTAGGGAGGGAATAGAGCAGTCAACATCTCCATTTGTTATACACAAATGATACACTTTGTGGGGCTGAAAGAAGTCAGATCCTATTTATAAACCCAACTCTTTTGATTTTTGAAGTCGTTTCAGGTCTCTACATTAACATGTTTAAAAGTGTATCAACCTTGTTAATGAAGTGCTTACTCTAGAGGAACTAGCAACCATCCTTGGGTGCAGCATTTGCGCAATTACAATGACCTTTTCAGGATTTCCTCTTGGAGCTAAGTTCAAAGCAGAAGGCTTCTGGAGTGGATATGGAGCGAAGTCAGAGAGAAATTTGAAAAGAGACAGACTTCTTGGCAAATGCAGTATTTATCTATGGGAGGTAGACCGCAGACTTACTCGAATCAGTAGTGTGTTAGATAACAGTCCAACTTATAATACGTCTCTCTACCCCATTCCTAGCAAGGTATAGGAAAAACTTGACAGAACAAGAAAGGATATCCTTTGGTAAGGAAACAGCAATGTGCACAAATTTCACCTGGTCAAGTGGGACGAAGTCATATTACCTAAGAGGCTAGGGGGTTTGGGCATAAACGATTTAGCCTTGCACAACAAGTGCCTCCAGATGAAGTGTCATAGAGATGCACACAAGAAGAGCAAAGCTTATGGAAGGAATCATAATTGCCAAGCATGGAGCACTGAATCATAGGAGATCAAAGTTACCAGATTAACCATATGCGGTTGGAGTATGGAAGTATATGTGCAAGCTATGGGAAGAGTTCTCACAGTTTCACCATCTTGTAGTAGGAAATGGCCATCAATTTTCCGAAAGACAAATGGCTTGAGAATTCTCCTTTAACGTTCGACTTGCCCAAGTTTTCTCGGATTGCTAGTGACCCTAACCCAATAGTCCAACAGAACAGCGAAGGAAATATTTGGAACCTAATCCTCAGAAGGAACCTATAAGATTGAGAGTTAGAGGAAATGATGCTACCCTAGGCCCAGACCAATTCAACTGGAAATGGGAAGTTAAAGATAAAAAGAAATTATCAATGAAGGAAGCCTACAAATTTCTAGGCCCACTCAACACAATCACAGAGAGTTGGTCATGGAATCTTATTTGGAAGAGAAAATCCCCCCCCCTACCAAGATAAGTTGCTTCAGTTGAACTAGCATGCATGAAGCATGTTTGACACAAGCCAACCCACCAAAGAGGAAGCTTTGAATGGTCAACCAGCAGCTATTTGTTGGAGTAATGGAATGAGAGAAATAGAAGATAACTTTGATGGGATATCAACTACCTACTGATCTCTAAGAGCTAAATGTCTTATGTATAGATGGGTTTATTTGTCCCTATAGATTCCCTGGATACCCTTTCGAACTTGGCTAGCTCCTTGTCTTTAGTATAATGTCTGTAGTTTAGCTTCTTAGTTATTTCTGCTACTACTCTTTTGTAACTTACAAGCATCTCTTTGATGCCAGCAATGGAAACCTTTACTTCATTAAAAAAAATTAAGCCTTATCCAATTGAGTGCATTGGTTCTTAAAACTTAAAACCTTATACAGAAAGCATTAAGTGCAGACTTTTTATAATTAAAGTTATTAAAAGTTTTTATATTTCTATGCGCAAGCTAGCCTGAACACACCATCTCAAAGAAAATAATGTATAGTACCTTTGAATCTGTTGCCACAAGGACAAGCTTTCCTCTTCCATCCTCCTCATCAGCCACAACACAAGGACTACCTACTTCCCCAACAATTTGAACTCGCTGAACATAATTCCCTGATTTCTTATGATACAGCTCCAACTTCCCACTCCTTACCACCACAATGTATGCCCCTATCTCCCCCATGGTCTCTGGAGCTTCGCTGAAAACTAAACTACCACCCACAGGCTGTCCTTCACTATCCACAATAACACCGACATTATCCACCATTAACATCACCTTACACTCCTTTGCTAACAACTTCATCCTTGGGAGCACAGATGGATCGGGCAATGAGAATATCACACCACACTGCCCACTTGCATACGAATACAAATAGTAAGCAGTCCTAGTTCCAACAAAAACAGAGTCATCAACCCATGATAAACACATTATCCCGTCTGTAAAATCACCCTGAACTTCCTTCAAAATTACAGGAGAACCACTCAAAACCAGCTCAACAAGTAGCAACTTCTTCCCCACTGCAACCGCGAAAAAACATCCATCTTCTTTTCCATTGTTTAAACTGCTAAAAAATCTCTTACTTACAACATTAACATTCTTCAACAGACTCAATTTTCGAACTGGTTCAAGTGAATTCAAGTCGAGCAAATAAATAAAACCGTCGGACAGAACAATGAGTTTTTTTATATGACTAATAACGTGGATCGAAGTGACAGGCTTACCAATGATGTTGACCCGCAGGAAGAGTGATAAACCGGAATCGGGGTTCAGTGAGAGGGAAATAACGTCTCCGGAGACTGTTCCGACAAAAACTAGGGTTTGGGAATCGGAATTAGTGGTGATTGCTATAGAACGAATCGGAGGAAGATGAAGAATTGAAGGGTTTAAGCCGGCGAAAAGTTGAAGAACGTTCCGGGAATGAGATTTGGGTTTGGATTTCGAATTCGCCATAGAATTATTGCGTTTTTCTTATGATTGAGATCTCAATGTATAATGTACTGTTCTGTAAACGTTTTTGCAGGTGTGGACTTGAAACCTCAATCTTTTGTATTTTTAGTTGTTGATGATGAAGCATGGAGGAAGAAAAAGAGGCGCAAGTGGGTTTAAAGTAGAGTTTATTTGTTTGTTTTGGTTTCTTATTTAGTGTTTCATTTCAGTATTAGAGTGAGAGGATTAATAAATAGATTTTTTTTTTTTTTTTAGTTTCATAGATGGGTTTAGAGTATGATTTATTTATTTGTTTTTGTTTTCTATTCGGTGATATTAAATTTAGAATAATATCTGTAACGGAGCCAGATTATTTTGAATTTGTATCGCATATCGCTCTATACGGGGAAACACTTTATACTAAGACTCAAATTTAAAATTTTTGATTCAGAGATGAACATCGTATGCGTTATATTTTATCTTTAGTGGCAAGTAGAGTTTGTTACCAAAATGGAAATTCTATGTAAATTTGAAGAGCAAAATGTAGCATATGGCTCAATAGGGGTGGCTCTATGCTTAAAAGGCATACACATTAGGCTCCCAATTTTTTGATTTTTGTATTTTTATTTAAAATAAATTATGTGTTAATTTTTTCTTAGAAAAACTAACTATCTATACTTTTCGATCACATTTTATGATTCTAACTTATATTTTTACCTAAAATTTGTCAACTTATTACAGAATTATATTAACAATTCATATAATGATTGTCTCGATGAAAAAATGTTTTTCAATGATGAATTAATAAAATCTCATCTAAAACTAATAATCGAAAAAAATCGAATAGATCAAATATAAAGAAATTAAATAATAATTGCACCTAAAAAGTTAGATATTAATCAATAAATCGATCGGTATATATATATATATATATATATATATATATATATATATATATATATATATATATATATATATAAGTGTAAAGAATTTAAAACGCCCTTAATTTTTTTTAAAAAAAATAAATATTTTTCTGATAATTAAGGCATATATATACACTCCTAACCTTTCATATTCATAACCTTCAAATTATTTAATATGAAAAATTATAATTCCTAAATATTACACCTATAAAAATCCACTTTGAGACATGTATGATGGTCATTTTATTTTTATTTTCTTATTCTTCATTTTTTGTTTCTTTGATCTGTTATTTTTTTTGTCTTCTTTGATCTGATTTTTGCTGGAGACGGATGTATAATGAAAAATGTTAGATATTTTGCTTAGTTTGATTTTGTGAGGTAAAATAATTTGACATGTCTAATTATCATTATCACTTTTGTTCTATTGTAATTATACATTTGATTTATTAGTTTGCATTGTTGATGATACAAATCGTGATTTTTTTTATAGAAAAATAATTTGTTCATTTTCTCTTTTGCTTCTCTTTGTAGTTTTTTGAAATATTTTTTTCTTATTCTTGTAGTTTTTTTAAAGACACTGATTGTTTTTATTTACTTTGTAAATTTTGAGGAATTGAATTATATTATGTTGAGAACATGATCTGTAATGACCCGGACTCGAAAGGTAATTTTTGATTATTTTTAATAGACATTTAAATTTAGTTAAATGATATGCGGGTAGTTTGGTTATTTTTAATAATAATGGGTCAAGTCTGAATTTTTAAAATAGGATGGTAGGGATTATTTCTTTTAATACACAATTAATTAAGAAAAAAAAAAGGCGGATGAAAAACTGACCTAAACGTGCGGCAAAAAAAAAAAAACAAGAAGCGAGAAAATTTGAGTGGTTCATGTAAGTTCAAATCAAGATTCTTCGTAAAATTTATGCATATCATAGTTTATGTTATTGTTAAGGGATATTGCTGGAAATTGTTTTGTTTTGTTTTTAGAAAAAAGACAAAATAGTCTAATTATTTTATTTGGCCGACATTTAATCATGAAGAGGCAAATTTACAGTAATAATGAGTGCAAAATTAATTTGGGTTACTATGAATATTGACAAACTATACTTTGACATTAATTAATTTAATTTATGATTAGTTGCTCCAAGATTTGTCATTAAACATGAAATAATATTCTTAATTTTCTGTTTTTTTTATTAGTGAGAGTTTCAAAAACTTCTAAGGCCATTAAATTAAAGTAAATGATGACAAAATTCATGGAGCAAATTTTGAGGAATTTTATTTTTTAAAAAGTTTATTATATTGTATATCATTCCTTCTTTTTCAGTGTTAAGAATTAAGAATGGGGTATACATTATGTTGTAAGTTGTGTAGGTTATGTGGTACCAGTTATAATTTTAATTTTTTATTCTATTTTCTTATCATGTTATGAATCAAATGTTAATATATATAGGTTGGGTGATTGATTATTGGTAGTGTTATGCATATTGCTGGAAAATTGGAAAAAGGAAAAGAAGAAAAGACAAAATAATTATCTAAAAGGGCTGAAATTATTTAAGCCGTGGTAACTTGTGCTTGACTAAATTACGATTGTCATATAGTAACTAGGAAGGAGGAGGAGTATATCCAGTGGGGGCATACAAATTTTTTGAGTTCAGAATTGGTGCTCTTTTCGTGAATGATTGATGAGTAGGCTTAAATTTTTATTATCATCACATTATGAGTTCAGTTTTGGTATATTAGGATATGTAATTAAATATTAGATCTATCATATCATATGAATTCCATTTGAATTATGATACTGGAAAATTGACATTTAATCCTTGACTTGGAACTTGAAAAATATGATAGTTGAAATAATAATTGAAATTCAGAATGATGAACTTGATAAATATGTGGGTGTTGTTAATTTCAAGACCTTATTATGAATATATACTTGAATAGATTGCATCGGTTCGGAAGTTCAACGGAAAGTGAAGGCTCAAGTTCCAGAGTGATTATTAGATTGACTAAGGCAAGTGGATTTTTTAAACTCTTGTTAAGCATATAAAATTCGTGTATTTTCTTGTGTGATGTTTGAGAATGATTTGGAGACTTAGTGCTTAATTGTTGGTGTTGTTATTAAAATGGTTATCTCCTCATTTTTATTTGAACATGTCATTTACATTGAATCTGAAACCTGGTGGTGATAAGTGTTATGTGATAAGAGATGAACCATTTTGAGGGTCGTATTGCGCGCCGCGATGAATACTATATTTCAAGGGACGTATCGCATACCGTGATGGTTACTTTATCGAGGTTCGTATTGCACGGTGTGATGGATGCATGGACACATATGTCCCCCATGGGTCCAGAATGAGAGACAGTGGGTGTGTATCATTAGGGAAGTCATACATCACTATACTTGACATTGCGTTTCATGGCATCGCACATTTTATAATTGATGAACTAAAACTCGTGTTTTGCTGATTCTATGGGTGATTTTCTGTGAAACTTGTGACTATTGAATTTTGAGATGTTATTGAGAATATGTAACCTGTTGAAGTGTTTTTGTTGGATTGTGTGCTTTGTAAACTGTTTGGTTGGACTGATTTTTATGCAGGTTGTAGTATGGAGGTTCGGATAGGGTGTAAAGAGTACCCGTATTTCGTTCTCTTATCTTGTGTTTAGAGATTTACTTGTTGGGTAGCATGTGGTTTGGTACTCACCTCTCGCTTCTACAAATTTTTATAGGTTACAAGGTAGGATCTTCGTGATATCTTTCATTCTCTTTGTTTCCGAGACATCTTGTGGAGAATCGTAAGGTAGTTGTTTATCATCTCAATGAATCTTCCTACTTCCGTTTATGACTTTGTTTTTACTTGAAAGACAACATCATTTTAGACTGTGTATCTTATTTCAGTTATGTTATTTATATTAGAGGCTTGTGCACGTGACAATCAGGTTTTGGGGATTAAATTAAGTTGAATTGTTTTCGTATTAGTAATTGTTATCATATTTTGGTTTTACTTCTGCATTTTTTCAAAATTATTGGGTTAGCTAACTTGTCTTGGTGGATAAGACGAGTGTCATCACACCCATTTTTGAGTCGTGACATTATCCTTTTTTTCCTCTTGAAATCATATATAACTAAAGGTGTGACCAGGTTCCTCTAGAGCCTGCAGTCACACCTTTGCTTCAGGACACATTATTGAGGGTGTTAAGTGTGCTGGAGGGATTTACTTAGGGTGGTGGTGCAACCGCCACACCACATGACTCTCAGACTAGAAAGGGGGCTAGACCCAAGAGCAGAAACAAGCTCCAGTTGTTCAGGATGCGGTGGGGCAGCTACCAGTAGACCCGCGGTTGAGAATTATGTTGCACCAGCAGTTGGGGGTCAAGTTACACCGGTGGTTGTTATGATAGAGGATGAGCAGCGTAGGTATGAGAGATTTCGAAAGATGGACCCACCTCAGTTTCAGGGTGGGAAGAGTGAGGACACTCATGAGTTTCTAACTACATGCCGAGAGTTGCTAGAGGTGGTTGGATTAGCTGAGTCAGATGGGGCTCGATATGCTACACTCCAGCTTCGTGGACTAGTGAGAGTGGTAGAGAACTTATTCGGGGGCTTTGCTAGTTGGATCTCCTCCAGTGACTTGGGAGAAGTTTTATAATGCATTTCATGATCGATTTATCCCTTGGAGCGTGAGAGATAAGAGTCGCTTGAGGTTTGAGAATCTGAGACAGAACGATTTATTGGTTACAAAGTATGAGGCATGTTTTTTCTAATTGTCTAGGCATGCGTTGTCCATTATTCCATATGAGACGGAGAGGATCCGGAGATTTGTGAGGGGATTGACTTTGTCTATCAGGCGAGGTGTGTTTTGGGCATCTAGAGAGGGGGGGGGGGCTTCTTTCCATTCCATTGTGAGCGCCGCCAAAGAGGCGGAATCGATGGAGAGAGAGGAGTTTGGGGACTATAAATGAGCCCGTACATCAGGTCAGTTTCATGGTGCCTCATCTGGAGGTAGGGGATCACAAAGAGGGAGTGGTTTCTTTCAGCAGCGGGGACCCATGCATGCATATATGCCGACATCCGATGGTGGTCATACATCGGAGAGTTCTTATAGCCCGGGTCAGGGCTCGTATGGTTCACAACAGCGACCGACAGGGTGAGGCAACTATAGTCGGTTTTCAGGGTCCACACAACAGTTCACACGTCAGAGATTTTGCTTTACTTGTGGATATCCCGATCACCTGATACGACAATGTACTTCTCAAAGGGCTAGTGGTGGGCCTCGACCTAATTCTTCATTTATGACTAGACCACTGACACCACAAGGTGAGCCCTTAGTGGTGGATCGAGTGTATAGATCCTTTCTTGTTTCTTTGGCTGAGTATGACACTTGGGCAGACTTAATTATTTTGGGGATGGTAGATTGATGTTATCTTGGTTATGGACTGTCTTTCTCCTTATGATGTTGTCCTTGATTGTAATGCTAAAACTGTGACCCTAATAATGCTTGGTGTTCTGATGGTTGAGTGGAAGGGAGTAAGTGGTTCTTATCCTAGCAAAGTCATCTATTTTATTCGTGCTCAGAGATTGGTGAAGAGAGGGTGTTTGTCTTACTTAGCTTTTATTCAGGATACTAGTGTTGACCCACCTCCCATACACTCTGTTCAAGTGGTTCAGGAGTTTCTCGATGTATTTCTTTCTAATCTCCCAGGTGTTTCTCCCGATAGGGATATTAATTTTTCTATTGATTTGGTATCGGGCACTAATCCTATTTGTATCCCTCCCTACCGTATGGAATCAGCAGAGTTGAAAGAGTTGAAGGATCAGTTGCAAGATTTATTGAGTAAGGGTTTTATTCTCCCTAGTGTGTCACCTTGGGGTGCCCCTGTATTGATTGTGAAGAAAAAGGATGGGATTTTGAGGATGTGTATTGATTACAGACAGTTGAACAAGGTAACAATGAAGAATAAGTATCCTCTTCCGCATATTGATGACTTATTTGATCAGCTACATCGAGCATCATTGTTCTCTAAGATTGATTTGAGGTCCGGGTATCATCAGTTGAAGATTAGGACATCAGATATTCCTAAGACAAATTTTTGGACTCGATATGGGCATTATCAGTTCCTAGTGATGTCATTCGGATTGATTAATGCCCCTGCAACATTCATGGAGTTGATGAATGGGGTGTTTCGACCATACCTTGATTATCTTGTGATTGTTTTCATTGATGACATCTTGGTTTACTCCAAGACTGAGTAGGACCATGTCCGACACTTGAGGATTGTACTTCAGAGGTTGAGAGAAGAGAAGTTGTATATCGAGTTCTCAAAGTGTGAGTTCTAGCTTACTTCTGTTACATTCTTGGGACACGTGGTGTCAAAGAGGGAATTAGAGTAGATCCGTCCAAGATTGAGGCAGTTAGAGGCTGGCCGTGACCTACTTCACCTACTGAGATTCAGAGTTTTGTGGGATTGACAGGCTATTATTGATGATTTGTTCAGAGTTTCTATACTATTACAGCTCCATTGACTAGATTGACTCGACAGGATGTGGGTTTTCAGTGGTCTGATGAGTGTGGGAAGAGCTTTCAAAAGCTCAAGACTTTTTTGACTTCAGCTCCTTTATTGACTCTACATGAGGAGGGTGTAGACTTTACTGTGTATGTGATGCATCAGGAGTTGGATTGTGTGGTGTACTAATGTAGAAGGGAAAAGTGATTGCTTATGCTTCTAGGCAATTGAAGTCCCATGATAAGAACTACCCTACTCATGATTTGGAGTTGGCGACTATGGTATTTATACTTAAGTTATGGCGTCATTATTTGTGTGGGGTGCACTATGATATCTTCACTGATCATTGGAGTTTTCAGTATATCTTTAATTAGAGGGATTTGAACTTGAGGCAATGGAGGTGGCTTGAGTTGCTAAAAGACTATGATGTGACCATTTTGTATCATTAGGGGAAGACCAATGTTATGGCAGATGATTTGAGTAGGAAGACTTTAACATGGGGAGTCTTGCATCGCTTAGTATTGAATAGAGACCATTGTCTAGACATGTTCAGATGTTAACTAACAATCTTTTACTATTGCAGATTTCAGAGGAGAGTGATGAGATGATTGCTTTTATTGAGGCTCGATCTTCTTTAGTCGAGCAGATCCGTGCACACCAGTTTAATGATGAGAAGTTATGTCTCATTCGATACAAAGTATTGAGAGGGGAAGCCAAGGAGGTTGTCCTTGATTCTGAAGGTGTCTTGAGGATCGAAGGCAGGATTTGTATGGCCAAGACAGGCGAGTTGATTAGATTGATTCTTGAGCAGGCTTATTGTTCTCGATATTTCATCCATCCGGGAGCAGCAAAGATGTATTATGATCTGAGTCAACATTACTGGTGGGTGGGATGAAGAGAGATATTTCAAACTTTGTTTTGAGGTGTTTGACATGTCAGCAGGTTAAGTATGAGCAGCAATGGCCCGGGGGTGTATCTCAAAGGATGTCTATTCCTACTTGAAAGTGGGAGAGGATTACTATGGACTTTGTTGTGGGTTTGCCTACCACAGTGGGTGGTTATGACTCCGTTTGGGTTGTTGTTGACAGGCTGACCAAGTCTACCCACTTCATTCCTGTTCGGGTGAAGTATACGGTAGAGAAGTTAGTCGAGATATATATCAGTCAGATTGTGCGACCACATGGGGTTCCTCTTTCAGATCGAGGTTCATTATTCACTTCTCATTTTTGGAAGGCATTACAACATGGTCTGGGTACTCGGTTAGATATGAGTATCTTTTTTCACCCTCAGACAGATGGACAGTCCGAGCGAATGATTCAGGTGTTAGAGGACATGCTCCGGGCGTGTGTGATTGATTTTGGTGCTAGATGGGATCAACATTTTCCCGTATCATAGTTTGCCTACAACAACAGTTATCACTCTAGTATTCAGATGGCCCCATTTGAGGCATTGTATGGTAGACGGTGTAGATCCCCGATCGGTTAGTTTGATTCTACGGAGATGGACTCTTTGGATACAGACTTGCTTAGAGATGCTATGGAGCAAGTTCGTATGATTCAGCATACACTGTTGACAGCCCAGAATCTACAGAAGAGTTATGCAGACCGAAGAGTTAGAGCCTTGGTAGATATAACCCAGTGGAAAAAATCTAGTGAAGGAAAAAGAGTACACATATCTAATAATACGCATTATGGATGCCTCATTAAAAACCTTACAAAAAAAATCCAGTAGGACAAAATCTTGTGAGGAAAAAAAAGTACATCGCGTATTAACTCCCTAATGACAACATCAATTCAGAGACTAGAATATTCATTTTCCAAGCTTGTGTATCACCTTCTTGGACGTTGTAGTTGGTAGGGACATGGTGAATAAATCAATTATATTATTTCTTGAACAGACCTCTAACATGTTGATATCACCATTCTTGGGAGCTCATTAGTGTAGAAAAACCTTGATGAGGTATGATTTCTTCTATCTGCTTTTATGAATCTTCCCTTCAAGGTCAAATATTTCTGCAAGTTTCTTACTTTAACTTCTTTAAGGAAATAATCTATTGTCTTTTGAAAACTCATTTAAGAGTTCCAATTCTAGTCATCAACTTGCATAATGATACTTGTATATGTTCTATGCATTTTGAATCTATTTAATCATTATGAGGATGATAAACAAGTTTTTCAAAAACATGTATATGTTTTAGATTTTGAACCCATTAGATAATTTCATATCAATTTTGTCAAGTAACAACATTCAATATTAGATGTATGACATCTTCTAGTGCCTAGATTGCAAGTCAAATAAGCTTTATGTTTACCAAGATGCATCGTTCCACTTTTCACTTGATAGTTATTTATACACCAACATGTTTTTATGATGGTAGAATTTATATCATAATAATTTTTTTACAATTTTGTGCGCTATTGTATCAAAGATATCGTCAACGATTTTGTATCAATTCACAATACCACATAACTTATTGAGATCTCATTCACTTCATTCTTTTTAGGTAGCTACCCCTCTCATGAAGTTTCATAAGGTGTTATGTCGTAGGCTCTCCAAGAGCACATTGTCTCCTTATTATGATCATTTTGATTATTTGATCCTCCCTTTTTTTTCAAGGATTATTTTATTTAAAATTGATTAGTCTATCATGCTTCATGCATGTCATAGACTTTATCCTTAAGGGACATTCAATAGATGTATTTACAACTCTTGTGTTGCTTCTAGTCTCCCCCTTATGTTAGACAAACTAACATATATCTCAATCTTTTGGAGAATCTATATTTGTGGATCATTGTATATTCGTTGATTATATACTACATACCAAAATAATCAGATGAAAAATATTTGGTCCCTGACCATAAATCAATTGAAAGAAAATTTGATCATAATTTATCGATCTGATTCTTACAATTACGTTTGTATGTAATATCATATTTCAGATCAACACATGAAACTTTTTTTTCAGAAGCAATTATTCACTATGTGAGACATTTAATGTCACATCATCTATATATTTATCAATATTATCAAGATGAATTATCTTGATTTCATATTCTGAAAGTTGTGCTTTTAGCTCAGTTATCTTGCACAAACAGTTTTGCGAATGTCAAACTGCAAGTTGACAACAAACACACATGTGATTATCTTATTGATGCATCGTTTTATCATATCACATGATAGGTAAACGACCCATATTCACCTTTTATATTTTTCAGAATTTAGGGATTTAGTCCCAACTTTAGTTGATCCAATCAACTTGTCATGAGAACAAACAACAAAAGAATTCTTCAAGAATCTTCTAGTTTTTCAATGTATGTTCATTACTCAGTGTGCACATCTTTGGGATGACAAAATTATTCATGCTAACTAATAAATTATTAGTACTTGTAAACTCCAAGTTTATTATGTCATATGCCTTTTTGCTTTAGTAAGTTCTCAATTTATTATTATTACATGAGAAAAGTTCAACATGAATACTCTGAGAGTACATTTCAAATATCTTTTTCCTCAATTAATATACCTCTTCTAAAGGTGAGTCGTGATCACATCACTAAATAGACTACTCTGATTATTAGAAAATTATGCATGTAATCGTATTATTCGTGCCAATATTTTTTGCAAATATCAAGTTGCGAGATAACAATCGACACACATGAGACCATCAAGAGAAAACATCTATTAGGACCATTAAGTATCTAAACAATCCACTAGGTAGATGAATGTGTTCACAAATATTTGTATACGTTCCTACAATGCAGAGGATTCAATCTCAACTTTTGTATATGATGGTCTCACAATTAACTTATCTTGCTAACAAACAGTACAAGAAAATTCACCATTTAAAAAAAATTAGTTTCTTCCATGGATGTCTATTTTAATTTTTCATAATTCTTCTAAACATCATAGACTAACGATGTCCTAGACAATCGTGTCAAACTAAGAAAGTATTGGAATTAGTAAATTTCTTATTTATCATAGAATGTGGTTCAATTGCAATAATTCTTGTTCAATACAAGCCTGGATATAAAACATGAAACTTTTCTATAATACATGTCTTCTTAGGGACATTCTTTGTGATACCACATCATTGACCAAAGATCCCAATCTTTCTCATGCCTGGCATGGTGGCTTACACATCATTCCCTTTAGAGAATGAATTTATATTTTTAGCATTTATCAGCAGTTCTCATTCTAGATGAATAGAACACAAACGTGTGAGTATATCAAATTATGATAGCTTTAGTACCTCATTCCATATTTATGTGCATTATTAAATCACTTGTCTTCTTTCAGACATATTATGCACTACTACCACATTCACTTTACGTAATGGAGCAAATTCAGTAAATCTCATGACTTCTCATCAAAAACACATTAGTTTTTCTTTAGTCATTATTATATCATCAATATGGTGCATTAAAACTCAAACTCAATGTCTTATCCATATAAAAGTGTCTTAGGTCATAAATCGATGGGTCTTGAACCCAATTTCTTATCATCATTGTGCATCATGACTTTAACCCAATGTCTTACCCTCTTTTGCGATTGGACATAAATCCATCGTCTTATTCTTTTGGTGCGATAAAACTTAAATCTATCGTCTTACCCACAAAGAGGCTCAACCTCAAGCCTTTGAAAATAATTGCAATTTTATCACTTTTGATGATCATTAACATGATTATATATTATAATTGCACACAAAATTGAGACTATTGATTTCTTATAATCAACATGAGCAGTTAATAGATATAGTTTAATAGATCACATACCTCGTACAAAGATTGAAAACATACATATCACTAAATTGTGCTTATTTAATTATTAAAATAAATTAACGAATTCTCTTCCTATTCGGTTAAAATTAAACGTATAGAAAGTCAACGGGTCTCTTTAAATACTTACTTTAGATGGTACCTCCAGATCTTTACATAAATAATTATAACATAAAGATAAATCATACCTTGAAGATATATGAATCTTATTGCATAACTTATGCAAGATCTCTTTTGCTCCTTTCCCGTCTTCTTCATAATTCTTTAAGAATAGAACAATCGTGCCGATAACGTGTTATGAAATTATATGAAATTAGAAGACGAATAAAGTAGGGAGAAAGAGAAAGATTTCTTATTCCTCTTGAAGTATATTCATGATTTATTGACTTTCACAAATCTTATTTACAATGAAGGAAAACCCTTTATTTATAGGGAAAACCTTACTTGGTCCCCAAGTAGAATTTCTAACCATATCCTACAAGAAATCCACATAATTAGACATTCACTATAATTAAAATTGTTTATAACATAGATTATGATTTTTCATATTGTCTTATTGCTTTCTTAGTGTTATGTTCATGTCAGTTTAGGGTGTCTCGAGATCCTATTTGACATATTTAAGGATAGTTTGGGTTGTATGAGTTTTAAATTAATGTATCATTCAATGTGTGTAACTAAATGATCCACTTACAATTTTTGTGGCTATTATATCAATCTATATTCCATGTGACAGTTAATTTTTAGTTTTATGCATGATTAAAATCTTCTAAAATTGAAATGAAAATATCCTGATTCTCTATGTATTGTATTTAGTATATATTTTTTTATTTTACAATTAGAACAAAAGTAATACTTAGCCTAACACACATTTATCATATGGCTAGCAATTATTTGATACTGCATTAAGAAGCTAACAAGTATTTGACTAGAATGTAATGAACAAAAATAATTTTTAAAATCCAAAAATTCTCTCTTTCAAAGATATCCAACAGAAAATGAATTATATTTAAACACAATATAAATATAAAGTTGTAATTGCACAAAATATAATTTTTAATCAAGAAAAAGAATCCTAATTGAGATCACCACACCACAATTGATGCTCTAAAGCTGCCATTTCACATACAAAAATAAGTATTTATCATTTTTTTCCTCAAAAAATCTAATATGAAGCACCTAAATTTTCACTTGACCTCATCAATCTATAAATTAAGATTATGAAACTTTGGAAACAGAAACGAAAAAAAGAGAATGATCTATTTTGTTTGGAGAAGAGAAAACTATTTTGATAAAGAAATGGGCAAAGAAAATGAATGATCTTTGAGGAGTGTAGTTTGCTCAGAAAATTTAACTTTATTAAAAGCAAAGGAGTAAAGAGACAATGTATTAATATTCCACTACATCTTACTAATATAATATTTATTAAAATTGTTACTTAAATTTTATCATACTATATGCTCAATATGATTTTATGATATCGTAGTAAGATTTCTTCTTTTTTGTACTAGAGTAGGAGATGAAGAAGAAAGGAAATATAAAATGAAACTAAAATAAAGGGCAAAAAGGTCTTTTGACATTTATTGTACCTAAAAATTGGATATTTTGTTCAACAATCAAAGTATTGGCTAAATATTAGTAAATATTTATCAAAAAATGGTCATATCCGATATCATAATGGGATTACACCTGTAGCTTAAATTAATACTTATGGACATAAATATGATATTCCAAGTGAAATTACTTCAAAGATTCAAAACAACTTTATGCTTATGATTAAGTCAATATTTTTAGCCTTTGTGATAAAATTAAAATGTGGAAATTATGAAAGAAGGTTGCGGTTTGGGCATTAGAGACTTATGTGACACCCTGCCACTTTTCCAGCCCAATTCGCAGCAGCCTGTTGGGCAGCCTGTTGGGGTAGGCCCAACTTTGCAGCATGCTAAGGAAGCAGGCAGCAGCCCAGGCGTCCCAAGAGACTTGGAGGGACTTGCAGCAGACTCTAGGTCGTCCTAAAGTCTTGGAGCAGACCTTTGGGGCAGATTTTGAGGCAACCTTGGGGGCAGATTTTGAGGCAGACTAGAAGGATTCTAGGAGCCTTTTTCGGAAGTAGTAGAGGCATCTTCTAGAGATATGAAGCATGTACATAGGAATTGTAAATCAGCACTTAATTACTCTTAGGCATTAGAGTAGTATAAATAGTAGTAGCATTGCATTTGTAAAGCATCCAATCATCCAACAATTAATATAAGTCCTTCTTCCGAAATTGCCTTTGTGTCTTTCTTCTTATTTTCTTAGCGATCCGAGTTTACGGCTTACTTGAGTTTGCAAGAACGTGAAAGATTCGTGAGTAAATCGTCAAGTGCCGCACGGAGTCTTGTCCGAATCAATAAGTCCGTGACAAGTGGTATCAGAGCAGGTTCATCGTAAGAAAATGACTAACGAAGGAGACGGAGTCGGTACCAGCAACACCACCAATATCCGCCCGGACGGAGGAAAGAAAAACAAGAAAGGGAAGAACAAGTCGAAGGGGAACGAAGTAGTTGTGGCCGATCCCACACCAAGCGACGACAAACAGAACTCCCACCCACAATTATCGATGGGAGTGAAGACGACAATGGCGAGGACGCCGTAGACGTTACTGTCGGGGAGGAGTTGTTTGCAAGGGTCGAAATGGCTGATCAGGCCATTGAGATCTTGGGCCGACGTTTGAACGGGGTGGACAGAGACTTCAAAGCCCATGAAGACCAATCCCTTGAAGAAGTTGAAAACATCCGAAAAGAGTTGGAGGTACGTAAGCGGTCCGAATTAGCAATGAAGGAATCCATTACTTCCTTGGAGTTCAGGCTCTTGGACGCCCTTGCGACGATCGAGACCCTGAAGAACAAGGTGGGGACTCTTGAGGAAGAGAGGGAAGTTGGTGGATCAACGTCACTTGGCCAGGAAAGGGAAGCCAGAGTAGAGGTTCCCAAGCCACCAATATTCAAAGGTGTCCGCGACGCCCTTGAGGTGGGAAATTTCCTTTGGCACTTGGAGAATTACTTCAAGTGCAATCGGGTCAGGAGTGATGCTAACAAGATCAACACCGCCGTGTTGTATCTTTCCGATGTAGCCATGTTGTGGTGGAAGCGCAAGGATGCCGAGATTGAGAGAGGCACAATTACCATTGACACATGGGAACAGTTCCGGGAGGAATTTAAGAAAGCTTTCTTCCCCAATAATGCAGTATATGAGGTGAAGCGTAAACTTCGGGAGTTGAAGCAGACGGGAAGCATTCGGGCATATGTGAAGGAATTCACAATCTTGACCCTCCAAATTCCCCAACTCACAGATGATGACATGCTGTTCACTTTCATGGACGGGCTGCAGAATTGGGCGAGAACAGAGTTAGAGCGACGTCAAGTGAAGACTATTGACGAAGCTATCACCCAAGCCGAAACTTTGACAGATTTCCAACATGATCGTTTGGACAAGTTGAAGGGCAAGGAAGCGAGGGGCAGTCATGCTAAAGGGGGGGAGACCAAGGCCGAGGCAGGGAGCAGCCGGCACATCCCAAACAGCGTGACACGCCCAAACCAGATGGCAGACGGTTTGAGCAGCAAAAGTTCTCGGAGAAACGGACGCAGTCTAGCAAAGGGGACGGGTGCTATATATGTGGCGGACCACACGGTTATTCCAGGTGCCCAGAGATGAAGAGCCTTGGTGCCATCGTCCGTGAACGGAAGGAAAAGGAGGCACAAGAGAAGGCGAAACCGGCTGACACTACTCAGCTAGGCATGGTTAGTCTGTGTGGTGCCATAGCCAAACAGACCGACCAGCCAAGAGACTGCAGGACGCAGTATGTTGACATCTCTATCAATGGGAAACCAGCTCGGGCCATGGTGGACTCTGGTGCAGAAGCAAATATCATGACCAAGACGATGGCGGAAAAATTGGGACTGAAATTTGTTCCAAGTAACAATCGCATCAAGACGGTCAACGCTCCACCAACTCCCGTATGCGGAATAGCTCGTGAGGTTGGTATCACCTTAGGACAATGGCATGGTAAAACAAATTTTACCGTTGCTCCTTTGGACATTTTCGACATCATTCTTGGGCAGGAATTCTTTCAACGCTGCCACACCCTGATTGATCCCTATCTTCAACAACTCATGGTGTTGGAAGGGGAGAAATCATGCATGGTGCCTCTTGTTAAGGTACCAAAGAAAGATGGGCACGCTCACTTATCAGCCATGCAGATCGTGAAGGGCATGAAGAAGGGAGCACCGACATTTCTTGCCACCATTGCAAGTTCGGATGAAGACCATGGTGCTATGGAGCCCTTGCCTCCCATCATAGAAACTGTTTTGGAGGAAAACAGTGATGTGATGCCGGAGGAGCTGCCGAGAACACTACCTCCAAGGCGCGAGGTAGATCACATGATCGAGTTGGAGGCTGGGGCCAAGCCACCTGCGCGTGCACCCTATCGCATGGCTCCGCCTGAGTTAGAAGAACTGAGGAAGCAACTGAAAGAGCTCCTCGAAGCAGGCCACATCCGTCCATCTAAGGCACCTTATGGCGCGCCTGTCTTGTTCCAGAAAAAGAAAGACGGGTCGATGCGGTTGTGCATTGATTACAGGGCGCTCAATAAGATCACAATCCGGAACAAATATCCGATCCCGCTAATTGCAGATTTGTTTGACCGTCTTGGACAGGCCAAGTACTTTACCAAGATGGATCTTTGAAAAGGCTATTATCAAGTGCGTGTTGACACCCAAATTTTGACCCGCGCCGATATAAATTAATTATCGAGCCTCGGGAGTTTTTCAAATTATTTAAGTTAATCAGTTTTATAAAGCTTGAAAAATATATATATATATATATATATATATATATATATATACAAGTTAAAAATATATATATATATATATATATATATATATATATAATACATGAATTTTTTTTATTTTTTTTTGTTACTTCGAATACGCTTTGACATAATTTTCGGTAATATATATATTTACATAATTATATATAAGTAGTGCATCTTATGATTATTCAAAAATCATCAAAATATACATTCAATTGTTTCATTAAAACTAGTTAATTATATTTTGAATCACTTTTGCAATTTTTATAACTACTAAATAAAGAGGCTCATCAATTAGTCTATACAAATTCGTCATTTTAATTGGTTGCTTGTTATATTGACTCAATTTCCTTACCCATGTTAATTAACTCAATTTCCAATCCTTTTATTTTATTTCCTAGGCCCAATTTTTTTTTTAAACCATCCACTCCAACTTCAGCCCATCCTCCTCAACCCCAAATCGACTTCCCAACCAAATTCGTAGGCCCAATCCCTCTTATTTCCATCACCCTTCGACCCAATTGCCTCAGAAGTCCAATTCTCCCTACCCCCAGGCGGCCCATCTCCTTTTCCAATCCCAGGCCCACTTTCGTTTACTCATTCCCAGCCCAAAACCCCTCTTCCACTTCAAATCTTCAACCCAATTAATTCCCAATGGCCCATTCATCCTCAACCCAACCCAGTTTTTTTTTACCCGCACCCATTCCATTTATTAACCCGCCCCGACTCGTTTCACCCCTCTTCTTCTTCCCAACAAAATACCAAAATTCCCAGAAAGAGACGCGACAGAAACCCAGAAAAACAGACCAAACTCCCCAGAAATCGCGTCTCTCCCCCACGCTCTTCTCCCTTCCCCCTCCATTTCGCGTGAACGAGACGGAATGGCAGAGACCCATACCCTGCCGCTGTCACGCAGGTCTGCAACACGCAAGGCGTCACTGTCATCCCCCCAACACGCATCGTTCCTTAAGGGGTTTGACCCAAAGAGAAAATTCAAGTTTCGAACTCGTCGATCCCGCCTAAAGTTCGAAACCTTAGTTTCCCCTTCTATATAAACCCCCCTCTCTCTTCAAATTAAAAGGGAGAATTTTTGAGCGTTGGAATTCCTGTGAAAAAAATTCTGAAAAGGCTTTGCGTTTGTTTTCTGTCTGTTATAGTAGAGCAGTCGAGATTTCTTGAGGGATTTTTTTTTTCTTTGGAGAACTTTTCTTTACCTTAGAGACAATCTACTTACGAAAGAGAGAGTTACGAAACTAAGGAAGGCTAGAAATCATCAATCATATACATTTACGTGTGAATACTTAAGAAAGAGACTTCAAGGAGATTGAAAGTCGCGATTCTGTTTCCCCTATCTATTGGTTCGTCTTTGGAACCGTTTGGAGTTCACTTCGGTGGTGGAAGCTTGCTATATCGCTTGTCGTTTCCGTTCGTTGCTTTCGAAAAGGTAAACTCAACTTATCCACATGTTAATGCATTATAAACAGAATGCAGTTTAATTCATTGTTTGAGTTTAACTCTGTTTGTTCTTGTTGAAAGTTCGTCTGATGATACGATTTCTTGTTGTTAGTATGATTCATTGCTTTTTGTGTTTGTGATTCATTATCATGTTGATTTGAACTATGGAATAGTCGAGCTCAAGCATATTACTCTCTGTTATTTGGCTTTCTCCCCTTCCTCTGAAAGTTTCTGCAAATCTGTAAAGTGATGTGGCCCTGTTTACGCTATGTGCTTCTTATGGAGTCATTTTACGATCTGTTTATATGTGTTCTTTCGTTGCTTAAAGTGTGCCATTCCTAATTTGTTCATCTAGTCTAAAACTTTCACTCGTTCCCCTCTTCGAGTTATTTGTTTGGGCTGAAATGGATCAATGAAGGTTGTGTGACATGTAATTTGAATTATGTTGAGATTTTCCTTCAAATATTCTGTCTGTTTTCGTAGTTGAAAAACAGGCAGATATACAGCCTGTATACAAAGATATACAGGGACGATATACTATATATATGCTTAAAAAATATGATTGGCAATGGAACGTACAGGGACGCCTATTCTAATTAAAATTTGGGATTAGGCAAATAATGCGGACGTAGGGTGCAGCCCGTATACATTAGTATACATTATTGGGCGACGAAATACACTTGTTAAGTAAGTTTTAAAAATGATACAGGTACAAATATGCAGGGCAATACAGGGAAAAGTAACGGAAAATATATATTCAAACAGGTTCAGGGCTTAAGAGGTCCAAATGGGTCAAATATATGCTGTATACAGCATGTATACATTTGTGTATACCCTTTATGATTCTTTTTCAGGATTGGGCCGGGGCCCTTCAGCAATTTTCTAACACGCCCAAGGGGCCAAAAATGTTTTTTATGCAGGATTTTTTAATTTGTTGAAAGGGCCCAAGTTCAAATTTTTCTTCTCCTCTTTATTTATTATTTGCTTGAATTAATTAATGTGTGGTAGGATTTTAATAATCTCCTAAAGGGTAGCCAATCATCATTATTTTAAAAATTTACCACTTTATTTGCTTATTGTTGTTTATTTTGTCACCATTTTCCTTAAGTTTTTTTTTTTAAAAATGTTTTCCTTTCAAAGTAATAAGGAAACAAAAATTTTAAAAATTAAAGAATAAATCAAAGCGATGTCGTACTAAGTTAAAAATTAAAAAATATATATTAAAGTCATTTTAGTCAAATCACCGGTCAACCGCAAGTTAGCGGGCATCCCAAGGGCCTAACACCTTCTCGGGATGTACATTGAACTTCGAACCTTTTCAATTGATTTTAATCTGTTTTAAATCTTTTGAAATTTTTCTTGATTTTATCAAAATCAAGTGGCGACTCTATAATTTTGAAAAGTCGATTTTTCTTAAATAACAAGATTAATTGAAATTTTGAAACCTAGTCAATATTTTTTCCATTTTTAAATAAAAAATAGTAGTAGTAGTATTTTTAAAATAAAACAGAATGGCGACTCCGCTGGGGATTAATTAAGTTCTAACCATAACATTTGACTGTTTGACTAATTGCTTTTAATTGTTAAAATATTGTTTGTACTGAATATGTTTAAATTTTTCATAAATTGTCATTGCATTCATGGCATATTTCCAATATATATATGTATTGTATATTAAAGGCCGGTTTATGGAACCGCAGTCGGACTTTTTTATACTCCCCCTTTTTCGAAATTAGCGGCAATTTATTGGTTCGTTAGGCGTCCAATGGTTGTCGCGAGTTTCAACCCAAATTGTCCGTTTGGGTTCCCGGTCCTTTCAAAAGCCACTCTTAGTCAACTAGCGTAGAGCCGAGCCAAATCCCGAAGGTAGGAGCATTTGAACTAAGATGACCAACACCCAAGGCGTGTTGTGCCCATTAGAAGCCCACCTTTTGTCTATTTGGCCCAAATTGCCAAAAAACAGACAATCATGCTTACGTGTTAATTGAAGGATGTATATGCATTTTAAAAAAACGATTTATTGTCTACGGGGCGGGGGGTTGACTAATTTTTGTTCGCTATTTTTTGTAGGATGAATCCGGCACACAAATCTTTGAAAACAAGAATGGTTACCATCCCCGACCCTTTCCTCAAAGTATGGTGGAGGTTCATGAACGACGATGATAAAGGGGTTGTTCAGAAACACATAGGTCATCTCCCGTCGTTGTTAGAGATGAATGCGTGGCCTGGCTTAATTGGAACGATGGTGAAATTCTGGGATAGCGAGAATATGGTTTTTCGATTCGGGGAAGTAGAGTTGACGCCAACTATAGAAGAAATTCTTATCAGTTATGAAAGTGTCTCCATGTGCAACAAAAGGAAACGACATCCAGATACAGATCTTCTAAATCCTATAACATGGGATTTTGCCAAAATTAAAGAAAAGTTGTCATTGGTTAAAGCCGAGTGGATGGACAAGCTCCCTGGCCCGAATATACCTTTCAGAAAGTTATATTATCGATTTGGGCGTGCAAGGGCTTATGAGAAACATAAAGACGAGTTCGTCTCAAAAGAAAAATGGAAAGAGACGCATCCCCTTGCATTTGCGATATGTTTGCTCGGCACGATGGTTTTCCCTCAAGGGCCAAAATACACTATTCATCCTAGCGTATTTATGGTCACTCATTCCATTTTTTATGGAGTGGATTACAAAACATCAACAAAGTACTACACTTTAGCGCCCATGATTCTGGCCGACATCTACAGGGCTTTAGACAAGTGTCAGAACGGAGAACGCTTCTTTCAAGGGTGTAATTTGATACTACAGTGGTGGATGATGCGTCATTTAATCAAAACTCATAACCCAAAAGAATCAGATCCCTTAAGACGATCCGACGAGCTACATAGTCATGACTGGTGGTTGTATCACAATCGTTGCAACAAGACTGGAGGAGAGAGTTTTTGGTATCCGAGGCTTCGAGGGCTGAGAGAAGAAGACGTACAATGGTCAATAGATAGTTTGGTGGTAACTAAGAATATGATGGTTCGAACTTAAAAAGTCCCTTATTTGGTATTTGCTGGATTAAGAGGAACTAGACCATATGCTCCGGGTCGTTCTGAGGCAACTAGGAGGGAAAAAAGAGTTGCCCCAGATTGCAGATATGAGGAAATTCGTAACTGACCACGAGAATGGGCGAGTTGCATTTTCCGAAGACATGCGTAGGATGTGGAGATCTCGAAGAGTGTTGGGTGAGCCTGTACCAGATAGGTTTCGTCCAGAATGTTCGAGGGAGTACAAAGAATGGTTAAAAAAGAGTCTCGCTGGAACAATTGAGCCTGGTCCAAACGTTCCTCACATTATTGCCGATGTTGGAGCCAAACATCAAGTTCGACTTCACCGCCTTCAAGAGAAGTTTGATAAGAGTGAATTAGAGTATCAACGTTGTCATTCCGAAGATGCCAAAGTCATAGCTCGATTGAAACAAGAACTACGAAATGCCAGACAATGCATGACAGAGTTAGATGATAGCATGGAGCGACAGATTCAATCGATAGAGGGGTTCAGTCATCAAGAAGGAGCTCGATTGGCGAGAGGTCATCTCTGGGCGAATAGATATGCCATGTGGGAAGAGGTCAACATCGCCAAGAGGACCAAACTTGGCGAAGGATCAGAGGAGGCCTGATTTTTACCATCCCCTGCGTGGGACTGTTTTATTTATACTTTGTTTTGTGATTTATTTTCAGGACTATTTTCCGTTTTATGTTTATCAGACATTCTGGATGCTATTAATGAAATATTTTGGGGATAATAAATCGGGTTTAAAAAGCATATACATCCTTCAATTCGTTAGGCCTACCCTTGGCACAAAAGGGTCACATGCATGTTTAGGACGCGATATATATGTTTAAATGTTTATGTGTTATGTCACTATGATTGAGGATATCGTAAACCCACTCCTAGCCAAAATTCCAAAGAATATATAGAAGCCACTATTATAAATGTCCGACCAAAATTCCCAAGTCTCAAGTTTCTCACTCAAAAATCCATCTCCCATACCATAAATCCTATATACCGCTCTATCATCTCAGGAAAGTTGAATCACCGCTATGGACAAAGGCAAGAACGTCCAGACGGAGCTCATCGAGGAGGAATTACGAAGAAAGATCGAGCGAGTCACTCGAGAGATTCAGAAGATTAAAGAGGAAGGACTTAAAGTAGACATGACCACGACAATCTACAAGGCTGCGGTCACAACCTTGGATGAAGATCTGGCGTCACAGATAAAAAGAAAGAAGGAGGTTGAGATGAAAACCGAAAGCCTAAGAAAAAGGTTGAACTTGCTTTGTTTGGAGATACACGAAGGAAAGGCGAGAGAGTCGAAGATAGATATTGAGACTGCCGTGTTGTTGGCCAGAAGTGCATCACTCGACGAGGAATTGGCGACTCGTAACAACTCAAAGGGCAGAAAATACCTCGCCCATGAACAGGGAGCAGACGACAGTGGTCCCGACCAAGAATCAATTGAGGAGGACGATGAGGAGGAAATCATTTACAAGCCTCCATTTCCGACTGTCTGAGAGGAAAGGAATGACTTAGCTACAAGACGAGAAATCGCCAAAATGTTGTCTTCTAGGAATTTCAATGTTGTTTTTCAATTCCCTTGTAATCACAATGAAAGAGTGAATGAAAATATTTCACCCTTGTATCCGAACTACGTTGGGCCTGAATTCTCCTTGTGAGATACGTAGGCAGCCTTTCCCGGCCCGGCCCCTATCACTGAAATTTTCATTTTTCCTCCATGTTTCAGAGATACGAAGATAAGATCAACGGGCATCAAAAAGCAGCTGCAAGAAGACCGTAGCTCAACGTGATTCGGCCTTCCCGAGATGACGTCAAAACAAGCAAATTCCTATTTGTTCAAAAATATATTTCCGTCCTCATTCGTGGGTTAAAATATCCTCAAACAAAGCGACTTGTGAGTTTATCTATTTTTTTGTGTGCGATATCATGTATTTTGTACTCTGAACCTGCACTAACAAATCTGTCTTTGAGTTGTTTCACTTCTCAGGTACCTTTTAATTTGTCTGTGTCGATCAAAGCTGGCAGATCATCCTTACTTCACCAGATCGAAAGATCCTACTGATTCCTTCCCTCGACCGAATTCAGACAAAGGAAAAACAGTTATGGGAGACAACAATGACGAAGTGCGTCTTACTGACGTTGTGGTGGCTCAGCCCACTGTAGTGGAACAGAACGAATTGATCATGCAACTGATGCAACAGATTGCTGAAATGAAAGTTGAAATGCAACGGCGACAGGATGCTCCTCCACCTAGATTTGGTACTAATATTGCTGATGCAAGACCTCCGGTCTACTTCCCTTCATCAAACATAGATCCAACTCAGAACCAGCCTTCTACACCTGTGCATAATCCGTCTGTGATAGACCTAACAACCCAGAACCCCCAATACGCTTCTGCATCTTACCAAACTCCTTCACCTCTTCCAAATAACCACCCTCAAATACCACCCCATCCTCAGAATACTCAAACTGCCCCACCGCCACAAAATCAAAACCAAACTCAAACTGCCTTCAATACCCAAGCATTTCATCCCCATTTGAGTCAGAACACCAATCCTCAGGCCTACCCACAAAACTACCAGACCGCCCAAAACGTTCCAAGTCCCTCTATAGCTCCACCCCTCCCAAAAAGAGCCACTTTCCAAGTTCCCGTTCCTGCCGAGCACGAGGTGCACGGTTCTGAGTTGGATCACTATGAAGAACAGGAAAGAGAGTGGAAGGCAAAAGAAGAAGTGAAGATCGATATAAAAGAGGAAATCAAAAAGGCTATGAAAGAGCTACAGTGCATCCCAGACGTCGTCGGACTTAGCTACGAAGAATTGTGCATCTACCCAGATTTGAACCTTCCCGAAGGGTTTAAAATTCCGAAGTTTGACACCTTTGGAGGAGTAGGCAACCCTATGGCGCATTTGAGAGCGTATTGTGACCAGCTCGTGGGAGTTGGCAGGGATGAGGCCTTGTTGATGCGGCTTTTCAGCCGAAGTCTGTGTGGGGAGGCCCTCGAGTGGTTTACCTCACATGAAACCAGGCAGTGGCCTAGTTGGAATGCATTGGCTAAAGACTTCATTGACCGATTCGCCTACAATGTTGAAATAGTTCCCGATCGGTATTCTCTAGAGAAGATGAAGCAGAAACCAACTGAAAGTTATAGGGAATTTGCCTATAGGTGGAGGAAAGAAGCAGCGAGGGTAAGGCCGCCCATGACCGAGAAAGAGATTGTGGAAGTGTTTGTGCGGGTACAGGAACCAGAGTACTATGACCGAATTATGTTGCTAGTCGGATCTAAATTCGCCGAGATAGTCAAAGTTGGTGAGACTATCGAAGATGGTTTAAAATCGGGGAAGATAGCCCGTGTATCCGCGTCACCTGGGTCTTCAGGATTGATAAGGAAGAGAAGAGAGGAAGTTGCCGTTGTCACGTATGGGGGAAGAAAAACCCCTAGAAACCCGTTACATTCCCAAGATCGTTCCAGGCCCTCCCCAAAGTCTCACCGATCCTACTACCCACAATCAAATCATTCTAATAACCACAATACTGCCCCCACCCATCCAAATGCTCAAATTTCGTCGTACCAAAGTCCACCCCCTAATCTCCAAAATTTTTCTCCCATATACCCAAATTACCCTCAACCTTACCAGATTTCATCCCCTTATCAGAATATTGCTCCCAACTGTGCCAATGTACAGTCGAGCTACCAAGCACCTCCGCCCACTTATCAAGTCCAAGCTCCATTATATCAGAACCCCCTCCCGAATTACCAAGCTCCAATGCCAAATTTCTAGACAAACTCTTATCCCCGAAGCCAAGCTCCCCGTTCGAATACTCGAAATTATCAGCAGGTGCCTCCCCCTCAGCAAAGCGGTTATGATCCTCCCCGTCCGAGATTTGAGAAAAGGCCTTCAAGGAAATTTGCCACACTTGCTGAAAGCCGGACCAAACTATTTGAGAGGCTAGCCGCAGATGGATACATCCACCCTGTGGGGCCCAAACCCGTGGATGTCAACTCAAAGTTCTACAGGCCAGATCAAAGGTGTGCTTATCATTCCAACAGTGTTGGACATGACACGGAAGATTGCATCAACCTTAAGCACAAAATCCAAGACCTGATCGATCAGGAGGTAGTTTCTGTTCAACCGGCGGCGCCAAACGTCAATACAAATCCGTTGCCGAATCATGGAGGTGGCAACCTTAATATGATCGAAACGGATGAAGACGGGTGTGGAACAAAGATGATTATCCCTATTGTGCATGAGGACTTGGAAAGGGCTGTCGCTTCTTTAAGCGTCAAGGAAAGGAGGGAGTTTGTTATTCTGACACCCGCAAAGGCTGTTGCCTTGGTGCCTTCGGAAACTCTTGTTAAGCCCAAATTTGTCATTGAAACCGCCGTGGCCCAAGGCATGACTAGGTCCGGAAGGTGCTACACTCCTGATGAGCTTGCTCTCGGAGGACAGAAGAAGGACCATGCTAAGAGGCCGATAAGCGAGGGGGAAGCAGAAGAGTTCTGGAGAAGGATGCAACCGAAGGACTATTCCATCGTCAAACATTTAGAGAAGACTCTGGCTCAGATATCTGTGTGGGCCCTGCTGATGAGCTCTCAGTCCCACAGGCAGGCCTTAATGAAAGCTCTTGATGATACATACGTACCCTCAGGTACAAGTAGTGATAACGTGGCTGCCATGATTCATCAAGTCATTCGGGGGCACCGGATCAGCTTTTGTGACTATGAGTTGCCAGTCGAAGGAAGATCCCACAACAAAGCGCTGCACATTACCGTGATATGTCGTGGAAAGGTTGTCAACTGTGTCTTGATAGATGATGGATCTGGTTTGAATATTTGCCCATTGTCGACGTTGAGGCAACTAAATTTTGACCTTGGGAAACTGGAGCAGAATCAGGTCAATGTAAGAGCATTTGATGGTGTGCAAAGAGACACATTAGGGGCAGTGACTTTGACCCTTCAAATGGGCCCCGCGGAGTTCAGTGCGCAATTCCAAGTATTGGACATAGACACTAGCTACAACCTTCTTTTGGGAAGGCCGTTTATCCACATGGCTGGAGCCGTCCCCTCTACTCTCCATCAAATGATGAAGCTTGTATGGAAAAATGAAGAGTTAGTGATTCACGGCGAGGGAAGTCGCTCGGGCAAGCAGGTGTCGGTCATTGATGAGATGCCGCAAGGCGCAGACTTTTACACGGTGGAGCTGGTGAACGCCACCAATAAGGATTTGGCCCCACAGAACCCCATGCCAGCCGTATACAAAATGATAGCCACGGTGATGCTGCAGAATAGGTTCGAGCCAGGTTTCGGATTGGGAAGAGATTCCCAAGGAATTATTGAGCCTGTTCCGGCCTTTGTTAAAGGATCCAGATATGGTTTGGGGTATATCCCTACAGATGACGACGTGAAGATGAAGAAGAAAAGGAATCAAGAGTTGGCTAAGACAATCCCGCATCTGTATCAATCCTTTCCAGTCTGGGAGCATGCCGAGCCTGAAGACAATGGGAAAGGAATCTGTGGCCTTTTTGAGGAGATTCACGCTGTTATCGAGGAGGAGGTCGAGCAAGCTGGCATTCGTGATGCTGAACCAGGGGAGATGCTGCAAAATTGGACGTCCACGCCGATCCTGATGCCCCGAACTCTGTGGTAGAAAGGAGTTATTTTGTGCATACCAAAATCGGTGGTCGTCCGGAAGAGGCCCGAGACCCACCATTTCTGCATTTTCTTGATTTTGAGTTTTGTTATGATGTTTAAAGGTCGACATGGCCTTGTGCCATGACCCAAGTTTGCTTTTTTGATTCGATTTAAATGAAAGCCTCCTTATTTTGACTTTGTTTATTCAATTGCTTGTTATATTTTACTTTTCTAATTTTGTCTGTTTATGATTTCAGTAACGTAAGTTACAAACCTGCCAATGTCATGTCATGTCATGAGCTAAACGAGCAAAATGAGGCAAATGACGACGAGGCTGACGACTACGACGAAGAAAGTGGGGAACCAGACTATGTGGTAGAAGAGTTTCGACAGTTCGAGAATCAACATAAACCGAATCTGGAGGAAACAGAGACGGTGAATTTGGGAGATTCAAAATGTGTCAAAGAGGTTAAGATCAGCACTCACCTGAATGAAACTCAGAAGGAGAGCTTGGTTCATTTGCTTGCCGAATACAGCGATGTGTTTGTTTGGGAGGTCGGTGACATGCAGGGGTTGAGTACTGATGTCGTATCTCATAAGCTGCCTATCAACCCAGGGTTCGAGCCGGTGAAGCAAAAGACTCGGAAATTTAAGCCTGAATTGAGTTTGAAGATTAAGGAGGAAATCACCAAGCAGATAGAGTCTCGATTGGTAGAAGTAACGCAATATCCCACCTGGTTGGCGAATGTCGTTCCGGTCGCCAAGAAAGATGGAAAAATCAGGATTTGTGTTGATTACAGAGATCTCAACAAGGCTAGTCCAAAGGATAATTTCCCGTTGCCAAATATCCATATTCTGATTGACAACTGTGCCAAACATGAGATGCAGTCATTTGTGGATTGTTACGCGGGTTATCACCAGATTCTGATGGATGAAGAAGACGCGGAGAAAACGGCCTTCATCACACCTTGGGGGGTATATCACTACAGGGTGATGCCGTTTGGGCTCAAAAACGCCGGTGCCACTTACATGAGAGCCATGATGACTATCTTTCATGACATGATTCACAAGGAAATTGAAGTGTACGTGGACGACGTCATAATTAAATCCCGCGAGAGTTCGGATCATGTGACACACCTGAGGAAATTCTTCGAACATTTGCGTCGGTACAACCTGAAGCTAAATCCCGCCAAATGTGCTTTTGGAGTCCCAGCTGGGAAGTTGTTGGGGTTTATAGTCAGCAGAAGAGGTATTGAGCTCGACCCTTCCAAGATTAAAGCAATTCAGGAGTTACCTCCGCCGAAGACGAGAAAAGAAGTGATGAGTTTCTTGGGGAGGTTAAACTATATCAGCCGATTTATAGCACAATCGACAGTGGTATGTGAGCCCATTTTCAAGTTGCTGAAGAAAGACGCCCCGACTAAGTGGACTGAGGAGTGCCAGACCGCTTTCGACGCTATCAAGAGTTATCTGTCTAATCCACCAGTATTGGTTCCTCCGCTAGAAGGGAGTCCTTTGTTGCTGTATTTGTCTGTTTCAGATAACGCCTTTGGATGTGTACTTGGTCAACACGACGAGACAGGGAAGAAGGAGAGGGCTATCTACTACATAAGCAAGAAATTTACTCCGTACGAGTCCCGCTATACTTTGCTGGAGAGAACATGCTGTGCTCTGACGTGGCTTGCCCAGAAGCTGAGACACTATTTGTCGTTGTATACTACATATCTTATCTCCAGAATGGATCCATTGAAGTATATTTTCCAGAAAGCGATGCCGATCGGGAAGTTAGCTAAATGGCAAATGCTGTTGAGTGAGTTTGACATCGTGTACGTGACTCAGAAGGCAATAAAGGCACAAGATTTGGCTGATCATCTTGCGGAAAATCCCGTTGATGAAGAGTATGAACCTCTCAAGACATATTTTCACGATGAAGAAGTGTCATTTGTGGGTGAAGATATCTCTGAAGCTTATCCAGGTTAGAGATTATTCTTCGATGAAGCGGTGAATCACCAGGGTAAAGGTGTTGGAGCAGTTCTGGTATCAGAATCTGGTCAGCACTATCCTATGGCGGCTAAGCTATGATTCAACTGCACAAACAACATGGCTGAGTATGAATCTTGCATTCTCGGTTTGAAAATGGCCGTTGACATGAATGTTTACGAGTTACTGGTTATTGGGGATTCAGACCTCTTGATTCATCAGGTTCAAGGAGAATGGGCTGTGAAGAACCCGAAGATTGTACCTTACGTACAATATGTGCAAAATCTGTGTAAAAGGTTTCGCAAGATCGAGTTCAGACATACTCCCCGAATACAGAATGAATTAGCTGATGCTCTTGCCACCATCGCTTCAATGATCAAACATCCGGATACTGATTACATCGACCCGTTGGATATAGACTTGAAGGAACATCCAGTCCATTGTTCACATGTTGAATCAGAACCAGATGGTTTGCCTTGGTATTTCGACATAAAGAGGTACTTGGAGTCTGGGACATATCCAGAAGACGCTACATCTAATCAAAAGAAGTCGATACGTCGTATGGCTCTCAATTTCTTTCTGAATGGAGAAGTCCTGTATAGGAGGATTCCAGATTTGGGTCTTCTAAGATGTGTAGATGCTGCTGAAGCTGTGAGGCTTATTGAACATATACATGCTGGAGTTTGCGGTACGCACATGAACGGACTTACTTTGGCAAGAAAGGTTCTTCGAGCTGGTTATTTCTGGATGACTATGGAGAATGACTGTTGCAAATTCGTGCAAAAATGCCACAAATGTCAAGTGCACGGCGATCTGATACGGGTGCCACCTCACGAACTTAATGCTATGAGTTCACCTTGGCCATTTGTAGCTTGGGGAATGGATGTCATCGGTCCTATAGAGCCAGCCGCTTCCAATGGACACAGATTCATTTTGGTTGCCATTGATTATTTCACCAAGTGGGTGGAAGCAGCCTCATACAAATCGGTAACCAAGAAAGTGGTGGCCGACTTTGTCCGCAACAATCTGATATGCCGATTTGGAGTTCCAGAATCTATCATCACTGATAACGGTGCAAACCTCAACAGTCATCTGATGAAAGAGATATGCGAATAATTTAAGATTATTCACCGAAGGTCAACTGCTTATCGCCCTCAAATGAACGGAGCTGTAGAGGCCGCCAACAAGAATATCAAGAAAATTCTGAGGAAAATGATTGACGAACAGCGAGGTTGGCATGAAATGTTGCCATATGCCCTACTAGGTTATCGAACAACCGTCAGAACATCGACTGGGGCTACTCCATACTTGCTAGTATATGGAACCGAAGCAGTCGTACCTGTTGAAGTCGAGATACCGTCACTAAGGATCATCCAAGAAGCTGAGCTAAGTAATGCTGAGTGGGTTAGCAAACGGATTGATCAGTTAGCTTTGATTGATGAGAAGAGAATGGTCGCCGTCTGCCATGACCAGTTGTATAGACAGAGAATGACTCGCGCTTTTCACAAACGAGTAAGAGCCAGAAATTTTGAAGTGGGTCAGTTGGTCCTTAAGCGTATTTTTCCTCATCAAGACGAGTACAAAGGAAAGTTCGCACCAAACTGGCAAGGTCCTTACATGGTTCGCAAAGTACTATCTGGAGGTACTTTAGTCTTGTCAGAGATGGATGGCACTGTATGGCCCAAACCTATCAACTCAGATGCTGTCAAGAGATACTATGTGTGAAGTTTCGCTTTACATTTTTCTTTCATTTACTTGTAATCGTTCTGCTTGCTTGTATTTGTTCGATTTGAATTATTATCCCTCTTGTAACGAACTACGTCTGACCTGAATTCTCGAGAACGAGATACGTAGGCGGCCTATGTCAGCTTCGGTCACCCCATTTACCCCCTTTAAGTATTTCCTTGTATTTGAACTACGTTCGACCTGAATTCTCAAGAATGAGATACGTAGGCGGCCTTTGTCGGCCTCGGTCGGGTTCTTTGTAAATTTTATTCTTGTTAACCTTTAAGGGGAACTACGTTTGACCTGATTCCTGCCTCAACAGGATACGTAGGCGCCACAAGGGCTCGGTCATATATCTCGTAAGTTCTATTTCCCCCTTCTACAATAGAAACTGGGAAATTTTTTTTGAGAAGGACTCAAAAATTCTCCAGAAGAAACCTTCTCTTCAGCGGATCAAACTAAAGACATTTAGAATTTGCGACTGGGACAGAATTTTTGAGAAGATCTCAAAAATTCCGCGATCTGTTCGGTTACAATGGAAAGATGAGCAACATACTAAACTGGGACAGAAATTTTGAGGATGGCCTCAAAATTTCGTCATGGGTCTTCCCTACAAGTCCGGAATGCCTCTGAAATTCATTCAACAAGCGTCGGACTCAAAGAAGCTCGTTAAGCCTGACATGACATGACTTGGCATTGACTTTTTCGAGATACTATTTCTTAAAAATTTCTTGTTTCTCTTAAAAATTTCCCTTTTATATTTCATCTGTTTTGGCATAAGATATTTTCTTATCTATCAAGAGTCGGGAAATCTGGAAATCAACCGGAGATATCAAGACAAGGAGCAAACAACTGAAGGGATCGACACAGATCAGAATGTTTAAAACTGACAATTTTTCTGTGGATGCAGGTTTATAGCTTTGCTTCGAAATCGGCCGAATTCTTCCGACGGATGAATATGGAGAAGGAGAAAACTATCTCCAAAGCCAGTGATTTTATTGAAAGCAAGAAGCATTTCATATCGTTTATGCCAAGTTGCTTATGAATGTGTTTGTTTATTTCAAGCCATTCCCCAATATATGAAATTTACAAAGTGCCTGGCCAGATTCAAAGGTGAATCAAACAGGAATCTCAGTGAAGATTTCATGATTTCTATAGAAGACGCTATTTGCATTGCGTTATCAAAGCAAGATGATTTTTATCGATCAAGACAATGCATTACCTCAGAAGAGACAGTTATGCAATTATTATTTTATCATTATCGATCAAGTCGATATATTATTTGGAGGTCGTCTTGCCGTTACTATCCACAGGGGCGATATAAATATTCATGCTTCGCAGAATTTATACACTGAAGGATCATGCATCGCGGAATCATGCATAGCGGAATCATGCATCGCGGAAGTCATGCATCGCGGAAGTCGTACACTGAAGAATCATGCATAGCGGAGTCATGCATCGCGGAAATCATGCATCGCGGGAGTCATATACTGCTGAAGAATCATGAATCGCAGAAATCATGCATCGCGGAAATCATGCATCGCGAGTCATTAATTATGCACGACGAGAAGATTTCATGCCTCGTCAAAATTTATGCATCGCAAGAGGACTTCATACCTCGCTGAAATTTATACATCGCGAGAAGACTTCATACCTCGCTGGAATTTATGCATTACGAGAAGAATCCATGCCTCGTTGAAAATCATGCATCGCGAAAATCATGCATCGCGAGTCATTAATTATGCACGACGAGAAGATTTCATGCCTCGTCAAAATTTATGCATCGCGAAGACTTCATACCTCGCTGAAATTAATACATCGCGAGAAGACTTCATACCTCGCTGGAATTTATGCATTACGAGAAGAATCCATGCCTCGTTGAAAATCATGCATCGCGGAAATCATGCATCGCGAGTCATTAATTATGCACGATGAGAAGATTTCATGCCTCGTCAAAATTTATGCACGACGAGAAGAATTCATGCCTCGTCAAAATTTGCACATCGCGAGAAGATTTTATTCCTCACTGAAAGTTATGCATCGCGAGAAGATTCATATCTCGTGGGAATTTACGTATCGCGGAAAGATATTCATGCCCGCAAGAGGACGTACATGGATAAAGAAAGAGCAATACTTATCCATTGGCCTCGACTGCATTCTGTTATTTCTTATAAAAGTAAACATCAAGGAGAGCATCGAAGATGACAACAAAAGAAACATCAATATCGCATTATCATTTATTTATTTATTTCGACATCAAGTATGGAATACATTGAAGATGATATTGCAAAACACAAGGCATAAGCTTTATTTGCTGGACGTCAGACCGATCGAGTCAACGTCAAGTATGGAGGAGAACAATGAAGTGTCGACACGGTGCGGACGACATCAAAAAGGATGCAGCACAACGTGGAACTTTTTCTCAGCAGCGAACTGGGACATAGTCCGAAGAGGAATGTCAAACTCTTAGGACGCGAGCAGAGGAGCGACTTCCACCACAATCGAACCACCCTCTAGAGGCATGTCGGTCTTTCTTTAGTTTTGTCAGTTTCAGTCTCGCATCCGGAAGTATCGGTTTATCGGAAGCAAGTTTCCAATCTGAGTGAAAACTCGCCAAGAGCCTTGGAAATTATGTCCGTGTAAGCTCTTAATTATGGGTGTGAAGCGCGCCACATTCATGGCTAAGAGGTTACAAGCCTCCTTTTCATACTCGTCAATGTGTCACTTTTCCCAAAACCAAAGGTTATTTAGCATAATAGATCTCCTTTTCCACCAATCGAGTCGAACTACACACAGCCTGATTCCGAAGGTCTGAGGATTTTTTTGTAGGCGGACTTAATGTTGAAACTCGGCTGTATTCCAATATTCGCTCTCGAATTCTATTCTCGAGCATTTTGGCACCTTCATAATTCGGTGTCGAGGTGGCTTTTGATTCTTTCAAATCGCGCAATAAATTAGGCTTATCGAACTACAAGTGGCCTAAATTCTCATGTAGCCTGAGATATGTAGGAAACCCGTTTGCAAGGGTTCGGCCATAATTCATAAATCCTGTGTCGAGTCCTTTCTTTAAAATGAACAGGGTGGGTCAAAATTGGTTTGGTCAATTTCATTTTCCTCAAGTTGCTTGCATCGACCCGAGTAAAATGAGGGACAGTTGTTGAAACCCAAATTTTGACCCGCGCCGATATAAATTAATTATCGAGCCTCGGGAGTTTTTCAAATTATTTAAGTTAATCAGTTTTATAAAGCTTGAAAAATATATATATATATATATATATATATATATATATATATATATATATATATATACAAGTTAAAAATATATATATATATAATACATGAATTTTTTTTATTTTTTTGTTACTTCGAATACGCTTTGACATAGTTTTCGGTAATATACATGTTTACATAATTATATATAAGTAGTGCATCTTATGATTATTCAAAAATCATCAAAAATACATTCAATTGTTTCATTAAAACTAGTTAATTATATTTTGAATCACTTTTGCGATTTTTATAACTACTAAATAAAGTGGCTCATCAATTAGTCTATACAAATTCGTCATTTTAATTGGTTGCTTTTTAAATTGACTCAATTTCCTTACCCATGTTAATTAACTCAATTTCCAATCCTTTTATTTTATTTCCTAGGCCCAATTTTTTTTTTAAACCATCCACTCCAACTTCAGCCCATCCTCCTCAACCCCAAATCGACTTCCCAACCAAATTCGTAGGCCCAATCCCTCTTATTTCCATCACCCTTCGACCCAATTGCCTCAGAAGTCCAATTCTCCCTACCCCCAGGCGGCCCATCTCCTTTTCCAATCCCAGGCCCACTTTCGTTTACTCATTCCCAGCCCAAAACCCCTCCTCCACTTCAAATCTTCAACCCAATTAATTCCCAATGGCCCATTCATCCTCAACCCAACCCAGTTTTTTTTTACCCGCACCCTTTCCATTTATTAACCCGCCCCGACCCGTTTCACCCCTCTTCTTCTTCCCAACAAAATACCAAAATTCCCAGAAAGAGACGCGACAGAAACCCAGAAAAACAGACCAAACTCCCCAGAAATCGCGTCTCTCCCCCACGCTCTTCTCCCTTCCCCCTCCATTTCGCGTGAACGAGACAGAATGGCAGAGACCCATACCCTGCCGCTGTCACGCAGGTCTGCAACACGCAAGGCGTCACTGTCATCCCCCCAACACGCATCGTTCCTTATGGGGTTTGACCCAAAGAGAAAATTCAAGTTTCGAACTCGTCGATCCCGCCTAAAGTTCGAAACCTTAGTTTCCCCTTCTATATAAACCCCCCTCTCTTTTCAGATTAAAAGGGAGAATTTTTGAGCGTTGGAATTCCTTTGGGAAAAATTCTGAAAAGGCTTTGCGTTTGTTTTCTGTCTGTTATAGTAGAGCAGTCGAGATTTCTTGAGGGATTTTTTTTTCTTTGGAGAACTTTTCTTTACCTTAGAGACAATCTACTTACGAAAGAGAGAGTTACGAAACTAAGGAAGGCTAGAAATCATCAATCATATACATTTACGTGTGAATACTTAAGAAAGAGACTTCAAGGAGATTGAAAGTCGCGATTTTGTTTCCCCTATCTATTGGTTTGTCTTTGGAACCGTTTGGAGTTCACTTCGGTGGTGGAAGCTTGCTATATCGCTCGTCATTTCCGTTCGTTGCTTTCGAAAAGGTAAACTCAACTTATCCACATGTTAATGCATTATAAACAGAATGTAGTTTAATTCATTGTTTGAGTTTAACTCTGTTTGTTCTTGTTGAAAGTTCGTCTGATGATACGATTTCCTGTTGTTAGTATGATTCATTGCTTTTTGTGTTTGTGATTCATTATCATGTTGATTTGAACTATGGAATAGTCGAGCTCAAGCATATTACTCTCTGTTATTTGGCTTTCTCCCCTTCCTCTGAAAGTTTCTGCAAATCTGTAAAGTGATGTGGCCCTATTTACGTTATGTGCTTCTTATGGAGTCATTTTACGATCTTGTTTATATGTGTTCTTTCGTTGCTTAAAGTGTGCCATTCCTAATTTGTTCATCTAGTCTAAAACTTTCACTCGTTCCCCTCTTCGAGTTATTTGTTTGGGCTGAAATGGATCAATGAAGGCTGTGTGACATGTAATTTGAATTATGTTGAGATTTTCCTTCAAATATTCTGTCTGTTTTCGCAGTTGTTAAGCATACTGCTTAGAGATCGAGCTTGGGTTTTATGATCATATCATATTTATAAAGCCAGAGGAAATAGTAGTAGCTCATTTTTTGGACTATGATGCCATATCTTAGCCTGCTTTGCATTTGATATTACTAATTATTCTTAAAACTGGTGGGAATAAATACTGTTTTAGTTGCTAATAATGTGTGTTGTTGCTACCTTTTGCACTGAAATCGCTGCTTTAAATCTTGGTTCCTTTGTGTCCATCGCTATTTTGAATTCTCTGCAATGCATGGAGTATGCTGGATTAAATAAAGAAGGGTGTTTGTTTTGCATATTTACCAAGCAGCAGTGGTGCACTTCCATGCATATGATGGATGCATCAGTATGTGTATACACCTTGTACTCATGCCATTCTCTTTATTGGGTGTGAAATCTTATTCTGTGCTTGGTTTCATTATGAATTGTTTTGAAGTCATCTATCCCCCTTTTTAATTCGAACCTCCGAGTAGTTCATTTTTTATCCCCATTTTGTTCAAAATGCTTGCTATTAGTTTATCGTTCAAGGTGCTAATTTTCTTTTGTCTTGTTTTGTTTGCATGTAAAACTATCCTCGAGTCCTCATGGACCTCACTCCGATTCCTAGAACCTTCTCGTTGAGCCATAAAGGCTCAAAACACTTTTTCCGAGTCAGCCAACCCCTGAAAGGACGTACAGCATCGAAATAAAAACCAGCAGAAACTGCTGGAAAAGTTGTTGCAGGGATTTGAAGAACATGTATACAGCAGTATACATGTTTTATACACAGTTGTGCACTGATATACAGGTCGAAGGTGTACAGATGGATCCGAGTTTGAAATCTGAGTTGACGACAGGGAAATTACACTCCTGAAAAGGAGTTTTCAACTTTCGAAAGTTGAAAAACAGGCAGATATACAGCCTGTATACAAAGATATACAGGGACGATATACTATATATATGCTTAAAAAATATGATTGGCAGGGGAACGTACAGGGACGCCTATTCTAATTAAAATTTGGGATTAGGAAAATAATGCGGACGTAGGGTGCAGCCCGTATACATTAGTATACATTATTGGGCGACGATATACACTTGTTAAGTAAGTTTTAAAAATGATACCGGTACAAATATGCAAGGCAATACAGGGAAAAGTAACGGAAAATATATATTCAAACAGGTTCAAGGCTTAAGAGGTCCAAATGGGTCAAATATATGCTGTATACAGCATGTATACATTTGTGTATACCCTTTATGATTCTTTTTCAGGATTGGGCCGGGGCTTTCAGCAATTTTCTAACAGGCCCAAGGGGCCAAAAATGTTTTTTATGCAGGAATTTTTAATGTAAAAATTTAAGGAATCCCATAGTGTAATTCAATAATTACACTCTGTCCCGACAAATTTAGTATTTTCTAAAAATCCCTTAAAATTTTTGTGCCGTGATACTTTAGACTCTAGTGATACATGGTAAATGATACATGGTAAGTTTAAACTGTTAAGAAAAAAATGGGGAAAAAATGGTATATTTAAACTTGTTAACTAAAATAGCTTAATTTACTGTAACAGATCATTAATCAGCATTAAATCAGCACGTAATTGGATATTAATTTCAAATTTTGAAAATCAAAGATTATATCATCTATTTTGAATACATTTTTATGAACAATCTGTTAAACTTCGATACACAACAAATTCATGTATCAATGCATCGTCTAAAACACTTTACACACTGATTCAAAATGTATCAGCAAGCACACTTGATGGATTCAAAATGTATCAATGCATCATCTAAAACACTATACACACTTGATGGATGCAAAATGTATCAGCAAGCACACTGATTCAAAATGTATCAGCAAACACTTCATGTATCAATGCATCGTCTAAAACACTATACACACTGATTCAAAATGTATCAGCAAGTACACTTGATGGCGCAATTATTGAAATTAATCACTGATACATGATAAAAAATTTCAAAAACCCTTGATACATAGGAAATCATATGATACACATCTAATTCATGTATAACATTATAATCCACTTAGTACTTATGTATTAAACCTATTGTCTGATACATGATAATAATTTTCATAATTTTTTGATACATATTGGATTCCTTAAAAAATTTACTAATTTCAACAACAATTTTAAAATAAGTATAAAAATACAAACCCGAAACAATGTAGGCCTGACAACAATGTTTGCTGCTTCTTTTTTCTTTTTTTGTTGTATTTTGACAACCTTTGATTTTGATGTTTCGCGAGAGTCTTTGTTTGAATCCTTCTGAAGATTTATAGGATCATGCAAAGACTTTTTTCTATTTTCTTTCCAATTTTGGAGTTTATGCATTCGAATAGCCTTTGAATCGCAATGTTCATAATCATATTTTGTTATGTAGCTTTGTCATCAACATTTTGACATGTACAACAATAGACTTTGACACTTTCTGGGTGAGATCCCTGTTAATAAGGGACAAGAGCCTGTGTAACTGTTGGTGGTTGGTGATCCTAATGTTCTTTTGGTTTGCCTTTGCTTCTGACATCTTTGGTGGCCACAGTGCTCGATGGATGGTACAGGTAATAAGCCATCGTTTTCTATGAACATTGTTATAAGTACATATCAGCAGTTCAATGAACTCATTACTTTCGATAAACTCTAACTCTAAATTTGCCTTTGTCTCATAGGTATGATGTAATAGAACAATTAACCAAAACAAAAAAAGGAAGAAAAGAAGAAATGATGATGGAGTAATAAGAAAAAGAAGAAACCAATAACAGATGCTGAGTTAAGAAGAAGAAAGACGATGATCGAGTAAGAAGAATTGAAGACGTGATGGAGTAAGAAGAACAATAAGAATGGGAGAGAAATTGTGCAGTTTTTTGAAATTTCAATTTTTTTGAATTTTGAAATTCAAAATTTTAAAATTGGGTGTTTTAATTAAAATTAATTAAAATTAATAAATCAAAATCCAAAAACTGATTTAGAAGATTGAGTGTTTTAGTGGAGAAAAAATAGGCATTATATTGGGGGATTGTGTATTATAGGAGAGAGAATGTTATGTATCTATACACTTCTACTAAAATTAAAAAAAAGGGAATTATGTAATATTTAAAAAAAGAAGGGAAAATTAGAGAATATAAAACTTATAGTTGTGTATTTAAGTTATTTTTCCTTTTTTAATTTGTTGAAAGGGCCCAAGTTCAAATTTTTCTTCTCCTCTTTATTTATTATTTGCTTGAATTAATTAATGTGTGGTAGGATTTTAATAATCTCCTAAAGGGTAGCCAATCATCATTATTTTAAAAATTTACCACTTTATTTGCTTATTGTTGTTTATTTTGTCACCATTTTCCTTAAGTTTTTTTTTTTAAAAAAATGTTTTCCTTTCAAAGTAATAAGGAAACAAAAATTTTAAAAATTAAAGAATAAATCAAAGCGATGTCGTACTAAGTTAAAAAATTAAAAAATATATATTAAAGTCATTTTAGTCAAATCGCCGGTCAACCGCAAGTTAGCGGGCATCCCGAGGGCCTAACACCTTCTCGGGATGTACATTGAACTTCGAACCTTTTCAATTGATTTTAATCTGTTTTAAATCTTTTGAAATTTTTCTTGATTTTATCAAAATCAAGTGGCAACTCTATAATTTTGAAAAGTCGATTTTTCTTAAATAACAAGATTAATTGATTTTTCGAAACCTAGTCAATATTTTTTTCATTTTTAAATAAAAAATAGTAGTAGTAGTATTTTAAAAATAAAACAGTGCGCATCGCAGACGCGGATGAACCAAAGACAACATGCGTAACCAGGTACGGAGCATTCGAATGGTTAGTGATGCCCTTCGGCTAAACCAACGCCCCTGCCACCTTTTGCACGCTGATGAACGACATTCTACATCCCTACTTGGATCAGTTCGTAGTGGTATACTTAGACGACATAGTCATCTATAGCGACACTTTGGAGGAGCATGTGATGCACTTAAAGAAAGTCTTTAAGATCTTGCGGGAAAATAAGCTTTATGTCAAGCGGGAGAAGTGCGAGTTTGCACAATCCAAGATACACTTCTTGGGCCATGTGATCAGTCAAGGTGAACTTCGTATGGACGAAGCAAAGGTGAAGGCGATCCAAGATTGGGAAGCACTTACCAAGGTGACCGAGCTACGTTCGTTTCTTGGACTTGCGAATTATTATCGCAGGTTCATTAGTGGGTACTCCGCTAAAGTTGCCCCACTGATCGAGCTGTTGAAGAAGAACAGGCCATGGGTGTGGAGCGAGGAATGCCAGGGAGCATTCGAAGGTCTTAAGACTGCGGTTACTGAAGAACCAGTCTTGATGCTGCCCGATTTTACAAAGACCTTCGAGATTCATACGGATGCTTCTGATTTTGCCATTGGAGGAGTCTTAATGCAGGAAAGACACCCCATAACTTTTGAAAGCCGGAAGTTAAATGAAGCTGAACGTCGGTACACTGTGCAGGAGAAAGAGATGACGGCCATTGTGCATTGTCAATGCATATGGAGACACTATCTATTAGGCTCCAAATTTGTTGTGAAAACCGACAACGTTACCACTAGCTATTTTCAGTCACAGAAAAAGATCACACCAAAACAGGCTCGATGGCAAGACTTCTTGGCGGAATTTGACTATATCTTGGAATACAAACAAGGAAGGGGCAACGTAGAGGCCGATGCCTTGAGCAGGAAGGCTGATATAGCGGCTATCTCTTCAGCTCGTTGTGACTTACAAGGCGCAATCAAAGATGGTATGCAGCACGATCCAGAAGCCAAGAAGATTATGGAATTGGCTGCCCAAGGCCGAACCAGGCGTTTTTGGGTAGAAGACGGAGTCTTGCTTACCACTGGCCGGAGAATTTATGTACCAAAGTTCGGCGCAATAAGACGGCAAATTATCAAGGAGAGCCACGATACTCCGTGGGCGGGGCATCCAGGCCAGCGAAGGACGAGGGCGTTGATTGAAGCTCTTTACTTCTGGCCACATATGCGGGACGATATCGAGAGTTATGTGCAGACTTGTCTTGTGTGCCAACAAGATAAGGTAGAGCAAAGGCAACCATGGGGACTTTTGGAGCCACTTCCCGTAGCAGATCGTCCATGGGAGAGCATCACTATGGACTTCATCACTTCTTTACCGAAGTCGAATGGATTTGGCACTATTATGGTCGTGGTAGACAGATTTTCTAAATATGCTACCTTTATGCCAGCCACAGCCGGTTGCACTGACAAGGAAGTTGCACAACTGTTCTTTAAAAATGTAGTGAAGTATTGGGGGCTGCAGAGGTTCATCATCAGCGATCGGGATCCTCGTTTCACCGGGAACTTTTGGAATGAACTCTTTGAAATTCTTGGTTCAAAACTTCATTTTTCCACAAGTTTCCACCCCCAAACTGACGGCCAGACAGAGCGCGTTAATGCATTATTGGAGTGCTATCTTAGGAACTATGTCAGTGCGCACCAGAAAGATTGGGCTAAGCTCTTAGACATGGCGCAGTTTTCTTATAATTTGCAGAAAAGTGAATCTACTGGGCGCACACCATTTGAGTTGGCAACAGGTCAGCAACCCCAAACTCCCCATTCACTACCAACTTCGTTTTAGGGGAAGAGCTTGGGTGCTTACCATCTTGCCAAGGGTTGGGAGGAGCAACTTGACACTGCAAAATCTTATTTGGATAAGGCAGCAAAGAGAATGAAAAAGTTCGCCGACCGCAAGCGTCGTCCCACGAACTACAAAGAAGCCGACATGGTTTTGGTAAAGTTCAATCCGAGGCAGTTTAAGGCACTAAGAGGCGTTCATCATAATTTAGTGCGTAAATATGAGGGTCCGTTCAAGATTGTTGCCAAGGTGGGCAAAATTACATACAAGTTGGAGTTGCCTCCACACTTGAAGATCCACCCGGTCTTTCATGCAAGCGTCCTTAAGCCGTATCATGAAGATAAGGACGATCCTAGCTGGAACAAATCACAATGGGCCCCTATCACTATCACCGCCTCACATGATCGGGAGATTGAAGCCATCATAGATTACCAAGCCAAACGGAAACGAGGATAGCAAGACTTGTGGCAGTTCAAGGACAGACTCCTGAAGAAGCCACATGGGAGAAGTACGAAGACTTGTGGCAGTTTAAGGACAAAGTTCAGGAGTTTCTGCAGCGATGCGTCGCGGTCGTCGCATCATTAGGTGGGGGAGATTGTGACACCCTGCCACTTTTCCAGCCCAATTCGCAGCAGCCTGTTGGGGCAGGCCCAACTTTGCAGCATGCTAAGGATGCAGGCAGCAGCCCAGGCGGCCCAAAGCAAGCAGGCAGCAGCCCAGGCGTCCCAAGAGACTTGGAGGGGCTTGCAGCAGACTCTAGGTCGTCCTAAAGTCTTGGAGCAGACCTTGGGGGCAGATTTTGAGGCAACCTTGGGGCAGATTTTGAGGCAGACTTGAAGGATTCTAGGAGCCTTTTTCGGAAGTAGTAGAGGCATCTTCTAGAGATATGAAGCATGTACATAGGACTTGTAAATCAGCACTTAATTACTCTTAGGCATTAGAGTAGTATAAATAGTAGTAGCATTGCATTTGTAAAGCATCCAATCATCCAACATTAATATAAGTCCTTCTTCCGAAATTGCCTTTGTGTCTTTCTTCTTATTTTCTTAGCGATCCGAGTTTACGGCTTACTTGAGTTTGCAAGAACGTGACAGATTCGTGAGTAAACCGTCAAGTGCCGCACGGAGTCTTGTCCGAACAATAAGTCCGTGACACTTAGCACTGCACAACAAATGCCTACTTATGAAGTGGTTGTGGAGATACACTCAAGACGAGCATACCCTTTGGAAGGATGTGATTATTGCTAAACATGGAGCACTAAATCACTGGTGTTCTAATGTTTCAACAACGTCATATGGAGTTGATGTTTGGAGAAGTATAAGCAAATTATGGAAGAAGTTCTCTATAATGGAAAAGACATGCAATCAATCAGTATTTTATATAATTGAAAAGACATGCAATCAATCTGACTTTGATAAGCTTATGAAAACATCAGAAAAGATTAAGATACGTGTAAAAAAAATACTTGAGTTATCTAGATATCATAACTGAGCACTAAATCACTGGTGTTCTAATGTTTCAACAACGTCATATGGAGTTGATGTTTGGAGAAGTATAAGCAAATTATGGAAGAAGTTCTCTATAATGGAAAAGACATGCAATCAATCAGTATTTTATATAATTGAAAAGACATGCAATCAATCTGACTTTGATAAGCTTATGAAAACATCAGAAAAGATTAAGATACGTGTAAAAAAAATACTTGAGTTATCTAGATATCATAACTGAGCTAGTATCTATGCACCAGTTCAACATAGGTGGTCACTGACATCGGACATTGCAGAGAGTACAAATGTGGCACTAGTTTCAGTAAGACAAATCGTCAATCTACAATTCTAGAGGAAGTTGGGTTGATGTTTGGCATAGAAATTGTGATAATAAGAAAGAGGCATCATTCACACTTACTTCCTTACTCCTTTGACTAAAAATTTTCAGGAGATATTCAAAGCCAATGAAGTAATAAATACATGAATGAGCGTATAGTTTCTATTTATTTGTATAAACTTAAACAAAACCATTTGCTTCTAATTATTTTTGTATATTGCATGTTGTTGTGTCAATAAACTATGTTCACAATGTAAAAAATAATGGAGTAATTATGTAGTTTGTCTTCAGAAGAAAACATGTAATTGTGGAAACTTTTAGTGCGAAGAAATATCATATGAACATGCTAGAGTTGTTATGAAGTTCGATTCAGTAATATATTAATTCACATAATATCTTGAATGATTGAGAAGAAGAAAAAGTTATCACACAATCGCTTGAAAAAATCTAGCAACAAGTGAATTTTACTCGGATTTATACAAATCGAAGACTGTGATTAAGACTTATGAGTTTCTAATATACATATATCAAATAAAATAAAGTGAGTGATTCCTAGATACATAATGATTGATTGTTATGCGAGTTTTGTGTTTCGGAAGTTTGAAGCTTGAACGGTTGACTTTGGTCAAACTTCAAGTAGATAGCCTCATAATACAATTTTGATGGTATCGTTAGCTCAGGAAGATTAACTTTGGTCTTGTAGGATATTTGGTCCAGATCCTAAGACTTCTGGGCTCATTCTAAACTACCTTGTGGATTTGGGCTTGAAACAAAGTTAGGGTGTAAGACCCATTTTTCATTGATACAGCCTTGGATGGAAGTTTTGCCACCTCTGCTGGATTCGGATGTCAGATTTAGTGGGGTAGCATAGCTTGTTTGTGTACATGGGGCTCAGAACCAGTCTCGAGCACCCAAGAGGAGTTTGTTAGAACTTAGCAAAATATTTTGATGCCTCATGTTGGTGCAACCGCTTTATTGGCCCTGACATATCTTTAGCGGGCCAGTGTAACACCTAGGAATTTGGAAAAGAAATCTTTGGACTGAAGTCTCAATTTACAGGTCTCATATATGGACATAGAAGGTTCCACTGGCCGTAGATGGAACTATAGGAAGATAAAAAATAATTTTTTTCAAAAAAAGTCCCAATATCCATTGTACGGCTTAATATGACGATCTATTATCCTTTGTATGGGTCGTACATAGGTCTCGTAGGTGAGTTCCAGACGTAGTAAAAATTTGAGGGTCACGGACCGTAGAAAAACCTAAAACCATAGAAACATTCCATCAAAATATAGATGAAATCATGGTCCCAATACCTGGTTTACGGTTGTCCAGTCCAGACAGTAGAAATAGTACGTCGAGTCGACAATTATTTTTAAAAGGCTTTTGAATTCTTTTTCCTAATTATTTTAAATCAAAACTATGTAATCTTTCCTTCTACCCTAAGCCCTATATAAAGGTTTTCAGCCCAAAAATACCCATTTTCAACTAAATCTCCTAAATTCCCTTAAACTTGACAAAGTTCACTCTTCAAATTCTCTCAAGGAAGTCAAGGCTAAAGAAGAAGAAGAATCAGGATTTCATCCAAGTCTCCAATCCTTCATTCTTTTTGGCCTTCTAGCATCAAGGTATGTGTGTTTTCACCCATGGAGTCCTTTCCTCCATGAGGTCTCCAGGATTTCAATTTTCAATTCATCAAATTAGGATTTCAAATCAGTAAATGTGGGTTTCCTCCAATTACGATCAATTATGGTTAATTAAGTTTTCTGATGCATAAATTGATATTAATCCATGATATTTAGTTGAAATTGCATTGGCCCATGCCTAAATTATGTTTTTTCAACTATGATCCTATGATGAACTCATGAATTATGAAATTATGAAGATTTGCATGTTTTTATGAATAATTATAAATGATTTGATGATGCTTGAAAGAAAAGTACCAATGCTATTGTGAAATGATTTCACTTACTATTGATGATCATGAATGTGAAAGGTATTTCTCACAAATGAATTCATACCGGTGAAAGATTTTCTCATCTATGTTGAACTATGTTTAAGGAGCTAATCTATGTTTTAATCTTGAAATATGTGGATTGGTATTGATCATTGCCTTTCCCTGTATTAAATTGATATTGTATTTTAATCTATTCCGTTGGAATTTAGACTTAGCTCCGAGAGGGATTTGAGGCGGAGGCTCAAATAGGATAGTCTCTAGTAGCAATCTCTAGTCCCAAACTATGTGTCCCCGTAGGAAATGTCTTAAATGACTTATCTAGTGGATCCACTTCAGCAAATGATGATATGTACCAAGTCTACCTTGGAAAAGAGTTTCCTCTTCTTCTGTACGAGGAATATACTAGATTCCATGATATAGTTCTCATGGTCATATGCTCGATTAAAGCTAATATTCCACAAAATTATTACGTTTTCTTTAAAGATTTTCTGATGTCCTTCATGTTAATGTATTTGACGATGTTTTATGATCTTCATGTCATTTCTATAGTAAAAGCTTTGAAATGTTTCATTATGAGCATGCCTATTCGTTTAAGGTCATTTATACTATCATGTATGTTTTATGCATGTTGTCTCATACTTGATATATTCCATGTACTAGCATATTTGTGCCTACATAATTTCACTAATGCAGGGTCCCACGCTTTTACCTCCCATAATCGTGGTTAGTTGATTATTTATAGGCTTTGAAAATTGTGAGTCCTTATGTTTTGAAGATTGAGGCTCTTTTATTGCTTTATGTCATTTTCATTTCGGACATTGTTTGTGATGTATGGATTATATCCCAATCACTTTCCATATGATATATTAGATGACTTTGAGATGTACACTAGACTTTCGCTTGTCAAACTCTTTTGATGCATAAATGTTGTCTTTTAAAGTATTTACTTTTATTATCTTGTATGATGTATACTAAGTGGCTTGTCGAGGGCCTCTGGGGTTTTATACGCCATGTTACACCTAGGGGATTCTTTGGATCATGACTGTCAGACAACAAAGATGAACTGCTTAAGCAGCCTAGCTTTGTTTAAGCGGTAGCTGCTTTAATGTCCATGGGTCCGCTTTAGCAGTAGCTTGCCTGCATGGCTAGGCCATTTTATTAGTTAGGTCATCATTTTGGCAATTAAAGGGCTAAAGTGACCGCTTAGGTGTCTATAGGTAGTTACACCCATATTTGGTATTCATTTCTCACAAACTGTGATTTATGGGATCGATAATTGTGTGTTTTGATCATGAATTAGGTGTTTGTTATTGCATAATTTGTTCTATTGGTTCTCGAGATCGAAATGTGCCCATTTTTTGGGCATCAGTGTCTTGAGCCTTTAGGGACCAATTGATGGAGTCAATTTCGGGATTCTCGGTGCAGGTTCTACAATTCTATTTTTTGACTCATTTTGCGCTCATCTTCAACTGTTTTAAATTTGATGTCCAAATTTCTATATTGACATTGTTGTTATGCCGTAATTTTATTATCTTTAGAAAAATCACTTTTCAAAATGTTCTAAATATAAACAATTTGAGAAAACTACTTAGAAAAGAGTCTCCACGTAATTTTTTGAAGATATTAAGAAAATTTAATTTGAAAAGATCTTAACAGATTAAATATTTATAAATTTAGAGAAAGTGGATAAGTAGTTCTTATTTACGCTTTAAAAAGGCTTTTTTAGGCATTTGAAGCGTCCGCTAACACGCGGTTATTCTACCACTTGGTTAAATATATTTTTTTGACTATTTTTAGGAAAATGATTGTAAAAATAATAACTTGGTAAATTTTTTTAAAAGAAACAAAATCCTGCTACATGAACCCACTAAATGATGCTACTGATTTTAAATATTAAGATTCACCATGGCTAACCTTCAATCCGACCAAGAACTAAACAAGCTATCTTTTTTTACCAAAACTAAATATTTAAGCTTGAAAACTCAAAGGATTAGATTTCACAATTAGAAACAATAGACAGAAATACATAACAACTAAGTTGGGAGACACATAGGAAAATATGCTGAGAACACATTTGTTTAACTTAAGCCAACATGAAATCATATTCCCTTTGATACTATAGCACACCAAAAATTGTGGAGAGAGTACATTAGTATATATCAGATGAACAACTACAATATCAAATAAAATTTCCAGACACCAAAACAAATCAAACCACACTCAGAAAGCAAAGGAACAATCAGATTCTCAAGCAAAACATTTCCAATACGTAAAAGGCAAAACAAAAATTAGGAAAAGACTAATTACGAGCATACGAAGACATGAAAACTCGATCAGATATATCAACAACCAAACACAAACAAAGAATTTCAAATCTCGCGAATATTGTGTTGAAATGGGAGATATGAAGAAATTACCTTTGTTCGGGCAATGTTATGAGACGACGAGCTTGACTGCGAAGAACTTCCACCAATGACGATTTCGATGAGCTCCGAAAAATTAAAAAAGAACTCTGTATTCAAATATAAGAGACTCAAATACTCTGTTTTTTTTTCACTCTTTCCAACTGTGTTTTTCTCTTTTTTTTTTTAATCTCCATTTTCTTCTTCACAGTGACTGAAAGAGAGAATATATAGAAGATTTAGCACTGAAAAATTGTGGGAAACAGGCAGAAAAGGGGAGAGAAATCTGTTGAGCAAAATTCAAAATCTTTTAAATTTCTTTTAAGAGATAGGCAATTTACTTCAAAAAAATGGTCCATTGAATTGGAATTGTGGTCAATTGAATTTGAGAAGTTGACTAAAACTTAAATAAGATTAATTCATATTAATTAATTAATTAATAAGTTTTTTAATTTTAATTAAATAAAATAATTAACTCAAAAATATAAATTATTGAATAATTAAACTAATTAACCAAATATTTAATCAAGCAAAATTTTTTTGAGATGATTTTTGAATATTCATAAATACATACAAAATTATATAGAATCTATATATTAGTTTAAAATATCATTAAAATTACGGAATTACTCAAAATGACTTGAAAAATATTTTAAATTTTATAAAGTCAATTATTTCAAATCGTTGGAAATTTAAGAAGTTCGATGATTAATTTATATTGTGGAGGCTAGAATTGGGTGTTAATAGTTGTGATCGTTTATTTGATAGGGTATTAACGTTCGGAGGCTGTTTGAAAGGAGAAAGCTCCAGAATAAGTGTTTTAGATCTCGCACAGTCAGCTTTGAGGTTGGCTACGACTTACCAGACTTACGATTGGGTTTGTGATCATAAATTCATATTGATTAGCTAACTTTGGGTTGGCTTTCTAGATTATATCTTGCTTAGCTGATTGAACACATTGCTTAGTCTTATTTTTTGGTAGTTTCAGGAGATTTGAGCATACGTACTTGATTTCATGATTGCATCACATCTTGTAGTATCTCTTAGGTTTATTGTGCAATTATTGGTAGCTTGTTCTTGGCCTTAGCCTAAGTGTGGGTGAGTGACTCCCTTAGACTTGTGATTGGAACCTTTATGCCATAGAGTATCTCTGAATTTGCTTCAGACGACTTCACTCCATATAGATTGATGTAGCAATACTGGATTTGATACTTTATATCCTTATCTAGGCGACAACTCAACTCTTGTAATTGTTCATCCATAATCTCCCTTGTGTTTCGACCCGGATATGTTCTTTGCCAAATTTCTAGCCTTTTTGCAGACTATTTTGGATTGGGTCTTGGATTTGGAACTGGAGTGGGTCCCCAATGACTCTACAAATGGTTTTGCACTATGAGATGTTCCTGGTGAAGGAAAAGTGTGTGATTTGGAGACAGTCAGAGTCTACTAGCCACGGTTCGAAATCGTTGATCATGATTATTTACCTCAATTTAAGGTCCGTGCGCATTTCTATTATCCAGGGTTTAAGGCCATGTGTATCCATGCTAGCCACAATTTAAGTCTGGGCATCACTTTTTTAGTCGGGTTTGAGCCTTGATTTGACGTATCATGACACTACTTCCAGTTCAAGTGCCAATGATCGTGAGTAGTAATATAACCCAACCAAGGGTTGGGATCGTTCCCACAGGGAGTAGTTTCAAAATTAATAGAAAAGTAATATTATGTTCTAATCAATCATAGTTATATACATTAACGAATACAAACATTGTAAGTTAAAGGTTGACGCAAGCATCATTATCAATGGGGTTTTTGTATTCAACTACTACAAAAATAGCAAAAATATTAAGATACGAAATAGGGAGACAGGATTCTTGGGATGTGATAGGAATATGAGATAAAATAAACAATCGGGTAAATGCTATTAATAGTAAATAGCTGAATATTTGTAACTAAGCTAGACTTTAGTGGGGGTAAATTTTCTCTCGAACAATTTACCCCGAATCAAATGGTTTCTCTCGAACACCGATTTTCAGCAATTAAGTACAACCTTCGCCTTCACCTTAGCCCATTCACTCTCTAGATCTGAATGTGTGGGAGAAGGTCTAGGATTACCTCTCTCGAGCTGAACCCACGATGACCCAATAACCACATGCTATCGATTTAGTAGTTTTAGTTTTAAAACCTCTCTCGAGCAAACCAAAAACACAAAGATGAAATCATATTTGCAACTACATTCCCATTAATTCAAACACAATTACTAAACGGAATCACATTTAAACAACAAATAGACTATCAATGAGCAATATCCAAAAGTAAATTTAACTCATATTCACATAATCACACCCCAAGAATTGGAGTTTTAGCTTGACATGAAAAAGAGATAGAAATCAATACCGAAAAGTGTTTCCATCAAATGGGTACGATAAGTAATGTCTTTAAACATGTCAAGAATGAAGATTATTCAAGACCAACTGTCAATTTCTTGGAATTGAAAACCTTCAAATCTTCAAAGCTCAAGAACAATGTCTCCAAAAACTCTAAAACTAAAAATTGTCTAAAAATTCAATATTTTGTTCCAAAATTAGATAATAATTCGATTGATACTAAGCTACAAATTTGAATGGGTATTTATAGTTTTCAAAAACTTGTGATGCGAAGGACCACTCGGTTCAATTAGTTGGGTTCGCCCATACCCTCGCCGATTCACTTTTTGGTCTGGTTCATCGCCTTTCAACTTTTGCCTTCAACATCTTCACATTTTGAATCATTGGGCGATATGGTGCGGCTTCGCGAAACTGTTCGGCGACGCACCGACTGCTCACTTTCAGCGCCCACTTGATTTTTTCCTTTAGGGCTCAACACGCTGGAACTTTAGGCGAGATTAAGACCATTCGGCGACTGGCCTAATGCATTAGGCAATCTTCAGACCTTCATTTCTTTATTCTTTCATCCGTCTTGTTCCTCTTTTTTTTTTTTGCTTGATAGCGTCCATGCTTTGTCTCTCAATTCAAATACGTGAAAAACTTAAGGACTTGCATCAATTATTGAGACAAAATATGCATTTGAGGAAACTAAATCTATAAAAATAAAGCCATAAGTGAGTCCAAATTGTGGACTCATCAAGCCCTAACATTGTGATTCTATAGGGTTCTTGGGGTTGCCTTTACAGAGGTACAAATCTGTGGATGATTGTTTCAGTTCTTGGATACTTTTAGACTTAACTAATGTTATTCTTAGCTCTTCTTTATACTCATCGGGCTTATAAGAGTCTGTTTGTGTTATTTACTTTCATGTTGCACACCAGTGTACCTTCTGGATTATGGGGGCTCAGTTAAGTTATAGCTAGCTACTTTACTTTTCCATATCGTCCTTTCTATAGAATCCTGCGCTTTGTACTTAGTCTTCCATTACAAATTCTCTTACTTGACCTCTAGTTGTTGTTACTCTCTTACTTTTCATATTGCCTTTACTTTCCCAGCTTAGTCGGCCTATGATGTCTACCGGGTACTGTTATTTTGGTATTCATACCGCACTCTCCATCTGCTTTCTTGATGCAAATCTTAGCACCAACATACATTGTTGATTCGGGCCAGCTGCAAAGATCTTCGGAGATTGAGAATGAGCTAATGTCGTCCTAGATCACCTTATCTCCTTTTGTATATAGTTTTTCACTAGTCTTTTATATTCGAGACACGTCTGTATTTTTTGATCAACTTCGAGACTTGTACTCGTATAGTAGCTTTGTACTAAAGTCCCCCAGGTCGTCGGATTGAATCTTTTATTCTGATTGGTATGTGTGTGTGTGTGTGTGTATATATATATATATATATATATTGTTATTCTTCTTCTTCTATCTTTGTTGTGTTTCTTTTTTGTTTTTTTCTTTCTTTATAATCTCTCGTTGTTTGTTGTTTCTACCCAATATGTATTTACTTGTCGTTCAGGGATATGTATTATCTTACCTATTTGTGGGTTATATTATGTGTCATCATAACTCGAGTTTTCGGATCGTGACAATATTGAGCTCATTATAGACCTTTCAGTATTTAGTTTAAATAGAAAAGGTATAACTATATCATAGACTAATTTACATAGATAATGTATCATATAGTCTTATTTACGAGTTATAACATATATTTTACCCTTACATATATCAGCCTTGTTTTTCTTATCAAAAACAGCTAAACACATATATAATACATTTCTAACACAATTTCAATATAGCAAGACATAAACTAATTTTAAATAGTATTTAAATATTTTAAATAAGGTATAATACATTTTAAACATAGTTAATTAGAGGACATACAAACAACATGAGTTTTAATACATTTTGAATTCAATATATTATATATATTATGTACATGTTCCAGTGCATTTTGTGAATATATAACTAAAATATTTTTAAAACAAATGTATTTTAAGTATTATATGTGATTTTCAAACACTAAAATACTATTTAAATTAGTTTATGTTGTTAGAAATGTATTATATTTGTTCTGGAGTGATAACTACGGAATTCATAACAATATATAATATCGATTTATTTTATAATATTGAATTCAAATTGTATAATAACTATTTTTTTTATAAAATCTAGTTTTGATATGTCTTCTCTCTCTATATTGAAATATGGCGTGAATAGAACCCATGACTTCTTCATCCTCTCCCCAGTCTATGGTTGTGGGAGAGACAAGTGTCAACCCTAATACAGGTTGTGCATATTCTTCGTCAGTCAATGGAACCAACAATCTACTGAGAAGTCTCTCAAACCAGACAATCTTTTACATAGAGAACCCACAGTGGTGTTTGACTCCAAAGACTTTGAAATAGTTTTTATGGAGGAGAATCTAAAATATGCTCTCACAACCGAATTCTCACATGGAAGGCCTTGAAGTTTCCAGATTTACGGAAAATATTGTCTCTACAATTAGTATTTAAGGGTGCATGTAACATTGGGTTATTAAAAAGTCGACATGTGCTATTGCGGTTAACTTTGAAGGAAGATTATATTGCAATCTTTTCAAAAACTAGTAGGTTGATTAATTTTGTTGGTACTGTTATACCGCTCAGAATCCAAAAGTGGGCTCTTTCTTTTAGTCCTAAGGAAGAAACCTCCATTGCAATGTCATGAATTTCTCTCCCATGTTTACCCGGTCAATATTTTGCTCGTAATGCTCTGTTTTCAATGGTTTAAGCAGTTGGACAACCTCTTGATGTGGATCGAGCGACCAATGGTATTGCAAGGGTAAAAGTCGAGGTGGATCTTTTAAGAACGCTTCCAAAAAGAATTAGAGTTCAATTAAAAAATTTAGTCACTAGATTACAAATCAGGGGCATAGAGAAGCTGATTGTCAAAGCAGTGTTAAACGACTACTCTTCCAAGAATCAATTGATGAGTTTTCGCGGGAAAAAAAAACTTCTCCAAATCAACAAAGCTGTAATTTAGCTTATCGTGTTGGAGTTGAAGAGCAACTCGTTATGGATACAAATCAACAAATTAACAAATCCAAGGATGCACAATTTGCGCAAAAAATAATGAGATAAAAAACAATGAAGCTGCTGAAAATTCAAGTATGAGGCAAGGTGATAAGCATACTCTTGAGAACTGTGAAATTAGTTTTTAGGCCTAACTCACACCTCAAAAGCTAGCTCAAAGGGAGGATGATTGTCCAAGCCTTATAAGGAGTCTACCATTTCATTAACCACTGATGTGGACTTTTGTCATTCTTTAACACCCCACATCACGCCCAGTGCTTAGCATCTGGTGCGTGGACAATTTTGGTTTTGGGGTCCCCAACATCAGATGAGATGGGCCCTGCCTTCACCGATGCTATATATACGCCAAAATCTGATGTACAACTTTAGAATTTGGCAACTGATGGACAGGAAAAATTTGCAAGATAAAAACATGGTGATTTGCAACCTTTGGAGCCTATAGATTGGCAAGTTGAAAATTTCTGGTCGTGATGAGAATGCAACTGGGAATCAGAATACAATTTCATAAAAAAATCAATTTCTATGTGTATTGGTTCCTCGGTAAGTCAAAGTAAATCTCCACGTCTTGAAAATATGCAGAAGCTATACTCCTAATCTAGTAGTGCAATCTATTGAATCGAAGGACATTGTTTGTACAAATCAGTTTGAAAAAGAATTAGAGTTAGTTGATTCTAATCCCATGAAGGAGAAAACTTTGGTTCGAGCCGCTTCAGATAATAATCTACAATCAGTAGCACGCCAATTGGGTATGTAGCACGCGGACCGAAAAAAATTGTAATGTTATGAGTCCTACTTTATATATATCTAATCTTGAAGTAGCTAAGGTTTTCAAGAAAGTGAGGCTGCTATGTTGCTCGAACCCAATTCATGCCAACCATGGTCGTATCAAACACCTCAGCTCATGAGGTCTCGAAAGAAAAAAAAAGAGATAAATGAGTACTCCTAGGTGGGCTGATTTTTTTTTTTTTTTGATGAAGATCTTGTTTCGCCTCCTCTTTTGAATAGAAAATTAAGCCCACAAGCTCTGGAATTTGTACCTAAAAGTACAGTTGCAAAGAAGAATGAACAAGAGGCCTTAGCATCAGAAATTTAGTCCAATTAGAGCTTATGATAGTGATTAGGGCGATAATTCTTTTAATGAGGATGAGGAAGAAAATTGTTGGACATATGCTTTGATAAAGTAGCTAGGTATGGGATATATCACTTCAGCATCAAAGAAGTAGACACAACAAAAACAGAAAGAAGACACGTGGAAGGAAACACAGTTAGAATGGTAAAGTGAATGGAGACTCTGTTCCAAGGCACCTAGCGATGCAGCTGGCAAAGAAGAACCTTATGACTATGTCAACAACTTCAACAACCCCCAATACATACAAGAAATGATGAACTATCGAGTTTGACATATTTGAAGAAGAAGACGAGATGAAAAAACTTCAAGTTACTTTAGATGACTATCTTTCATTATTAATTCACACAATTGTAAAAGTAAATTTGGGGTTGATAACATAACTTTCTTCGGGTTTTACACATTTGTACACTATTCAAGTGTTCTTATTTGTAATATCATCATAGAGTGTATTGCAAATTATGTGATGATCATACAATACTTAGTTCTCTCTAACTCTTATTTTCTTCATACTTGTTAATTAGTAGAGGTTTTTTTACCTCATTAGGATTGACAAGGTAAGACCTAGAACCCTTGCTTGTAGTTGTACTTATTTCTATGGAGGATTTTTTTCTTAAAAAAAAGTCCGACTTTATTAACAGAGAAGACTCAACAACGTTGGGGGCCTAAAGTGAAATTTAAGAGAGAGGCTTTAATATTTTATTTTTTTCGTCATATATACTTTTATTTAAAATATACTTTTCTAGCTATTTTAGATGAAAAGTCATTAAGTACTGGTTTATAATTTGTTTTAATAATCCTTTTTCAAATGATAATATAACTAAATCATTCAATCTCTCTTGAGATATTGTTAATCTTAAAGAAGATTTAATCAAATTTAATTTTAAAAAAAAATCGGCTGAGGCAATGGTTACTAGAATTGTTAACATTATCCTACAAGCAATATGTGTATTTGAAAAGAAAACTTTTTTTATTTAATTGAGTATTTTCATTAGATCATTATCTTCTACTTTTATTATTTCTCATAACACGTTTAATTCTAAAAACAAATTTAAACCATCAATATCAAAATAACTATTATGGGTTAAGAAAGTTCAACGTTAAGACTATATATTTTTAAAATTTTTCATCATCTGGTAATCTCAATATTTTACCACTAATTAAGAAATCAAAAATATTCTTATATGCTTCAATTGGTTTAAATTTTGAAGTGAAAAATACTTTGATCTATTAAACTAATATAAAGTAATCAACTCTAAAGATTCTTCAGGTGAATTAGTTATTTCTTTATCCATATTTTCATCAAATTGTTTCTTATAAAAATCAGGTTTATATTCATCACATATCCATTTTCCTTATTAGAAATCATAGCACTCATAGTACACATAATATTTTCTTAAAAAATAACATGTATAAGTTATTGTTTTCTAAAAATGCGGCCCAAAAAAATATGGTGCCTCAAACGATGACTTTAGTGGCCTAGGGGTTAAGACGATCCTATTTATTAAGGCAGTAAGTAAAAATATTTTTTAAAAAAAAAAATTAAAAAAATAACAATAAATAATAATTGTAAATTTTTTGAAAAGTTCAATTAAAGATTGTATGGCAAGAGAAACTCCTCTTTATTTACTATTCAAAGACGATAGATAAGAATGTTCCTCTCATACTATTTTGAGAAAGTTATAAACCACTTTTAAATATTTTTCCGACGAGCATGCACAATCACACAAACAAAACATGGTAGATATATTTAGAAGGGAAAAATCTCAAGTTTCATTGCATGACTAAATCTTTTGATCGGAAAAGTTACCATCCTTTTTTGACAAATTCTTGTTTACAAACATACGCGGAGTTCCTCCATAAGGCGGGCTGTATTACAGGCGCCTAGACATAAAACGAAACACTATTCATATACCATAATATTTTTACATCTATAAAAATTTCATCGAAGAAATAGAAAACCCAAAATGTACAGAAAGATAAGTTCTCTTTGGATAAGTTTATTGATGCCATTGATATTGTTTGGTGGTGAGATTCATGTAGGCGCTTACTTGGGCATAAGTTGGGGGAGGATGGCAACACAAAAGCTTGTTCCATCAATGATTGTGGATTTACTCTTACAAAATGGAATTTCAGAGTTGAGACTTTTTCAACCAAGCTTTCATGTTCTTGATGCTTTTGCTGACACCAATATCGGTCTCATCGTCACCTTACAAGAGAACTATTTAAAAAATGTTGTCGAACAAAAGCAACTGGACGACTATATTCATGAACGTATCAAGGTTTATTCCGAAAAAGGAGTTAAATTCAGGTAGATGTGATGAATTTAATAATCAAAACAAGTAGATTATTGTTCTTTCATTTTAATCTAGACTTGAACTCGATGTTATTATTGATTTGTAGGTATGTGTACGTGGGGAACGAACCCTTTACGAAATCATTATATATGAAAAAACAATTTAATGGTACTACTCGTTACCTGAATATGACGCAAGAGGCCCTTGATAAATTCAACCTCCCAGATATCAAAGCAACAACTCCTCATTTCACGGACGTTTTAACAAATGTTAGCAAGCCATCAGAAGGTGATTTTCGAGAAGACATAAAGGGGAAAATGTTGGAATTTCTCGATTGCATTAACAGAACTGGTGCCCCTTTCGTCATCCATATGTTCCCAATCTATACAGTTTATACATACGGATTTGATGTGGACTTTGCTTTCTTCAATAACAAATCCAAGTTCAAAATCGTAGATGGAAATAACACCTACACGAATCTCTTTAGTTTCATGTACGATACACTTGTTTCTGCTCTAGCAAAGGCAGGTTATGGTGATATGGAGATTATTGTCGGACAAATTGGTTGGCCTACAGATGGATATGTGAGTGCGAATGAAAAGAATGCTGAAAAATTTAACCGCGGCCTTCTTCAATATATTGCTAGGAAGGAGGGAACTCCACTACGCCCAAATAGAGATATAAATATGTATCTCCTTAGCTTAACAGATGAGAATTTGGTTGTTACAGATTACGGACCTTATCAACGACATTGGGGTGTCTATAAACACGATGGTGTACCCAAGTACAAAATTGATTTCACCTTGCAAAACCGAGATGTCAAGCCCTCGGTTGCCAAAGGTACTACTTATGTTGAATTGCGTGATCTTCAAACATGGATAATTTCCTCTGCTTCATATCACATTGTTTTTCTTGCATTTAACATTTTCAAAGCTACTAATATTATTTTATGTGGATTACATAGTGCCATCTAATGACTAGCTATATATATTGTGAAAAGGTACGGTGCGAATGCCAAACCGATGGTGTGTGTTTGATGGTAAAACGGATCACAACGAGTCCCTAGTGTTGCAAGATTACGACTTTGCCTGTGCGAAATCAGACTGCAGCGCGTTTGGCGCTGGTGCAACGTGTGATAACCTCAGTTTCACAGAGAAGGTCTCTTATGCATATAATATGCTTTACCAAATTTCTAATCAAGATTTGCGGAAATGCAAGTTATCAGGAGCAACCATAACAACAAATAATCCTTCCACTCCAGACTGTGATTTCCCAATTGAGATCTTAACTGCAGAGGTGGTGGATGGTGGAACTGGATTAACCAGGAGATACTAAAATAACTATTTTTCTACCTTTATCGATCTATCTATCTATCTATCTATCTATCTATCTATATACCTATTATCATCATGTCATATTATATGTTATTATAAGTGGAAACAAAAAAAGTTAAAACTTGAATTATAATTTTACCTTACTATAAATTAAAATGTTATAGAAATATTTAATTTAAACATTAAATTGTATCATTTTAATAAAAATGTCAATGACTTTTGTGCTTACTTAGATTCATTCCTAATTAAAATATCTAATTTAATAATATTTATCATCTATAGTTTATATTTATATTTATATTTAATTTATTCATCATCAAAATTATATAATAAATTACTATTGTTATTAGGAAAAATACCCAAGTACCCCCTCAACCTATGCCCGAAATCCCAAAGCCACACTTATACTATACTAAGGTCCTATTACCCCCCTGAACTTATTTTATATGTTTTTATACCCCTTTTTAGCCTACGTGGCACTAGTTCGAAAAAAAAAGTCAACCATCGTTGGGCCCACAAGATAGTGCCACGTAAGCTAAAAAGGGGTAAAAAATTATTAATAAAATAAGTTCAGGGGGGTAATAGGACCTTAGTATAGTATAAGTGTGTCTCTGAGATTTCGGGCATAGGTTGAGGGGGTACTTGGGCATTATCCCATTGTTATTATTATTAACAAGCTTCCAAATTTAAAATTGAATTACGATTTTACTCTTTACTAAATAAAATTTTGATTAAATATCTAATCAAATAAGCTAATTACATCATTTTCCTTAAATATTATTATAAATTAAAAGCTCTTACATCTTCCCCTAATTATTGAGTTATAATTATTGTTTCTTTAACCTTTTGTTTTTTAATAATATTTATCGCTTACTTTTGATATGCTCTGGACTCTGGAATCTTTTTATGAAGTCCACATTGTCTTATTGTGGAGTCCTATCTCCATTAACATTTTCCCCTTAACAATTACATTTCATCGTTTCATTTTCTTTTTGTTTAAGTTTTGTTCATTGATTTAGTTTTAATCTTCACATGTAACAAGGGATATTTTAAAAGATCATTCCAAGAAATTGTGAAAAAAAAAACAAGTACTAGATGTATTTTTCATATGTCTGCGTAGTACTCTCAATTCGTCAGTTTTTTTTTAAAAATCTATTTTTGATGCTTTAAAGTATGAATATATGATATTCATTTGGATATTTTCTCAGCACCATCAACAAAAAAGGTAATATATATTATTTTGTGTTTGTTCGTTTAGTTATCTTTATTGATTTATGAGATTTATGATTTTGTTTTGTTTATTTTTATTTTTATTTTTTCACTAACTAATTATTGTTTGGCTTCATTTGAGTTTGTGGCTAAAAATATGATTGCCTTAATATTATTGTTGATCTTTGGTTATGGCATTGTATATTTCTATAGAGTTTACATTTTGATTTTTATTTTTCAACTAAGAAAAAGTTGAAAAATATATGAATTTTTTAAAATTGAAATTTGCAAAATAAGTTATATACTAAGTATTTTGAAATAGACATGTAATATATGTTTTTCATAGAGTATATAATATTAATCAAATTATTGGTGAATCACATATATACAAAAATAAAATATTTAATATTTTGTACTAAAAGTGAAAAACAAACAAAGTTGAAAGTTGAATTACTAAAATAACTTCAAATTGGTGATAAACAATACCCTTTAAATTAGTATACATATTTGAAGAACCTTATTTATTTGAGTTTTAATTAATAAATAAATTTTTTCATTACTTATAATATCTAAAAGTTTTCATTATTATTCCATTTTTTAAATTGTTCTATTACTTATATTGAGAAGCTCAAAAATCACTATCTTGATTATTCAAACTTTTGATAGTTATAATAATGTTAAAAAAAAATACTACCAGTCACTACATTTAGTATACATATATATTACTATTTTCTTTTTCTTCAACTAATTCTTCATCAGTATCTCAATTTTTATTGTTGATTTTGAAGATTTTTGTTTCTGCTTATGTGTGATGCAACCTTTCTTTTATATATAATTTACAATATAATTTTCAGAACATGTTTCTTATTTAGCTCACTTCGTCTCTATTATTTTATGTTTCAGCTATTTAATGAAGTACTACAACTGATAGTTTATTATTTCATATTTTTAGATTTTGATTGTGCAATATTGCATTTTTCTTTTTACATTCTGCAGTCTTACTATACATTTATCTCCTTTTTTTATTTACTTAATTTTTGAAAAAAAATCATGAGTTTGGGTCAAATCAAGACTCACATGAATTCTGATCGCATTTGAATTGATAACGATGGAATTCAACATATGTATCAATTTAGTTTTTATTTTTCACGCATAATCGTTAATTTTATAGGATAAATACTTTTATTATATATATATATATATATATCTATATATGTTCGAGTAGTATGTATTTATCCTTAAGTTAGAGTATTATATATGTCAGTAAAGTAGCATCAAAGTTTGCAAGATTTTCTAAACTCATGTGTATCTTCTTTCTTTTTTTTTTTTTTTTTTCATTTTCAGTAAGTTTTGATTTTTTTTTTATCATAGAACAGAAAAAATCCAATAATATATGTACTATTTAAAATATAGCATTTGCAATATAAAATTTGTATTAGGCATTTTGGAATCAACGTGCAAAAGAATGTATATAAATGTTGATTGATCAAAATATTTACTAAAAGTCGATTGTCCTCCATCCGAAAAATTACTAATGGTTATAAATGTAATTTTGTATTGGGACTAAACTAGGAGCTTAACATTGAATCTATTTCAAGTAAACTAGGAGTAGGGAATTTCTACAGGTTTAATCGCCAAGCTCGTTGCCGCACACCAAATGAAGTAGCTAGAACTAATAAAATAAAGTCGGTCAATACTGAGACAACTCATAAAAGTCGTTTCAGGCCTAAGGGTTAAAGCTTCTTTTAGGGGATCAGATTCGTGATTCCAACGAAATATTCTTCTTTAGTTATACACTTCATAGACAAATATAAGTACAATATAAAATTGGATCTACCTCAGTTCTTCACAAAGGTCTTCTATTTTCTTTTAAATTCACAAAGGTCTTCTATTTTCTTTTAAATTCACAAAGGTCCAGAAAATACATAAAAATTCCTCCGAACTTGACAACATAATTTACATTAGCACTTAAACTACACCGATGTTTATTTACTCCCTAATTTTAGTTCGCGTGGATTTAATACCACCTTAACAGATGACGTGACAACAAAAGAAAAACACAAAAGTTAAAGGCGCGTAAATCTTTTTCTTTAAAAAAAAAATAATGATCCCACTAGCATTATATAATGAAAAAAAAGAAGCCCCACGTACCCCATTCTTCTTCTTCAAACCCTTCCACCCGTTTCTCAAAACCCCACCTCCCCTGCTTGTCTCTTCTTTCTCAATCTCCCACTGCATCCTACCCCAACCCCGACTCATCCTCTTTCTCCTTCATCAAACTCTACATCCTATACATTTTTTTATCAAACAAAAATAGAAAATCACATTCAAGACTCACATAATTTTCTGTATTCTTTACTTTTGAGATATGATTTTCCTTAAAAAATAATCTAACTTTAAACGTTACTTAATCTATACCTGAATATGCATTAAGAATGAAACAAGAAAAGTAACAACAATTCTAAAAAAATTAGCATATCGATTTTGCATAAATTTAAAATCGTCATTGTTGGTATAAGTTGATAGTTTCACGTAGTTGGGAAAAAAAATATGGTGATTGATATAAGTATTGATGGAAGTAATAGTGAATAATTACAAAGCAATGAAAAAAAAATGAATCAATCAATGTGAAATTTTGGATGTTAAGGAATTGACCCAAATGAAATAATGAAGAGGGTTGATGAAGAGTAAAAATAAAATTTTTAAAAGATGTGGGGGAAGTAAAAATAAAGATTTTCTTTTCTAATTAGCTGACATGTCATCGATGTGGCACTGAGGTGTCACTTAGGTGGCGTGTGTGCACTTCGTTCATGAATATGAAACTGGTATTGTATATGTAAGGTGCTATTAAATTAACTTGAAATAAAATTAAGAGGTAAATAATTATATGTAAAGTTAAAGTGCTAAAGTAAATTATGTTACCATGTTCAGGAGAAATTTTATGCATTTTCCCTTATTATTATGACTTTTAATCATGAACTCTTCCCAAAAGTCTTTGTTAAAACATCCTCATAGTAGTGCCAAAAACATTTACAACTATTCATATTCAAAGAAAGTGAAAAATTAGAAAAAGTAAAGGCTATAATAAAGAGAGAGAACAACAACAATCATATAAGTTATCTATTTCATTGGGTGGTAATACCATCGTTCATGTTGCCTCTGAGTAACTCGTTGCTTACTTGGCAATCCTAAGTGGAAAAAATAGAGTGTTGGTCAATTTATAGGAATTGGACAATTTTTTTCAGTTATTTGTATGTGTTAGCCCATGAATATTTTGGTGAGATTTATATGTGAAACCTTCATAAAAAATTGAAGGAGCAATACATAAAATCTCACCATTTTGAGTCATTTTTAGTATTTAGGGGTCAATTTACAAGAATCGGACAATTGTCTCAATTTTTTTCTTTTGTTAACCCATGCATATCATAGTGATATAGATTCCAAATGATTTATTTTCGTAACATTTATGTAACCCTCCGTTGGAAGTTGGGGGATCAATGTGTATAGTCTCATCATTTTGAGTCTTTCTTTGCGTCTTTAATTGTCAATTTACAAGACTTGGGTGATTTTCTCAATTTTTTGCATGTGTTAGTCCTTAAATATTTTGATGATATGACTTTGTAACGATTTCTTTGTGAAACCTTTACGGAACCCTCCATAGGTATTTAGGAGATCTATACATAAAGTCTTACATTTTTTGAGTCATTTTGGCACTTATGGGCTAATTTACAGGAATTAGACAATTTTCTTAATTTTTGGTGTGTGTTTGCCCATGAATATTTTAGCAACTTGGACTTTGAAAAGGGCTAAAAAGAGCTTTGTGCAAGTCAATCATCAGTTTTAAGTTTTGGGTCAACTTCAAACGATTATATCTCTTAGCACATAAATAATTAGGTGGCCTATGACCTATCAGATTAAAGGTCTTTAAGTCCTTTCCAAAGATGCCAAAATAGCTTAGTTTTGAGCTCGAAGTAAAAATTTATTATTTTAGTGAAACCTCTTTTTTAAGGCACCTCAATCGTTTTTAGAGGGATAGTTTGGTATTTTCCCATCCCTCTAAGCGTAGCCACATTTTTATTTATCCAATAAAGGGTTTAATCAGCGTTAAACAAATCTTTTCACATTCTTTAACACTCAGAGAAGTTAGAACAAGGTTCCAATAGGAGAAAAAGTTATGTTTTAAGCATTCTTCAAGATTCCATTGATTTTTGCCGAGAGCATTTGTTCTTTCCAGGTATGTAAGGCTTCTCAAAGTGTTTAGCTTGTTCGTCCTCACAACTACATCTCAATTTATTAAAGAAATCGTTAGAATTAAAGGATCCATTCTTAATTCTTGATATTGAATTCAGTTCTTTAACAAATGAGATTTTGATTCTTTTTTTCATGAATCTTATATTGTCGTTCATGCTTAGTACCACATAAACCCTATTAATTTAGTAAATTTATCTTTTCCAATGAAATTGTATAAAAGTTCTCATGTATTAGTTTTAAGTTTAAGAAACAAGAGGAGTTTAGGAACAATTTCCCAATTGTAACTAATTTGAGGTCCTAATTTAAATTTGAAAATGCATGAGGGTATTGGGTTTGCGCACCATGAAAGCATCAAGGCTGAACTTCAGTAGTTCAGGGCCCGAGGCAGCACACCAGCAGTAACAGGTCTAGCTACTGAAGCTCATGGTGTGGCACCCTGTGTGCAGTGGGTCGTTGGGCCAACCTCTTCTCGTTTCATCTTATGCGTGTTCCTTTGAGTTGTGACCACGTTTGCCTTCTTATGTATTAACTCATATAGGTTACATTTACTTTGAAAATTCCGGCATATTCTAATCACATGTTTTAGTGCACATTCAAAACTAAAGTGAGTTTGAGAAAATTTCAAGAACTTTTATTGAGTTGATTTGTTCATGTCTATATTTTAACATGAAGCCTATTATTTGAGTATAACCTCCGAATTTATCATTTTTATATTAAGAAAAGAGAAATTTTTATTTCTAAACGAGTAATGAGTTCAGAGATATTTCAGAGGAGTTACCTCTTTTTAAAGGATATTTTGAGCAATTACCTCAAATTGAGAAAGAGTATATTTTTAAATTTGAGCATGAATATATATTTATTGTAGTACTGTTGAGCACCGATATGAAGATGAGTTCAGACAACTCACATTCCTCATAAACCATGTAGCCAACATGGGCAAAATGATCATACTTTTTAGATGATTTCTTATTGCTTTCGAGCAGATCTTTAGGGGATCCACTTAGTTGAGGTGTTCGATGCCCCGACAAGGTATAGGAAAGTTCTAGCAGTGTGGACGAGACGATATATCATTGCATAGCTTATATTGATGGTTGTCAGTTAGAGAATCTCTCAAAAGTAAAAAGTAATTTGTTATATTTTTATATGCATCCTTGAGTTAATATCTTTTATTTATGAATCTTTAAACATTTCATCGTTTATTATTGCTTTTTTATTAAGTTGAGTTGAGGTGAATAATCTTCCAGTCTTATCCGTTCAGTTATCTATGCATTTAGTTTTCTTTACATAGTACAATCAATATACTGATGTCATTCGACTTGCAACTTATTATGATACAGATAAAGATGTTCATGGTCATCAATAGACGCTTCTTGAGATCACTCGCACTCCAATTATCTTTGGAGAGCCTCCTTGCTTTTCGAAGGATTTCACATTATAGTTTCTTGTTATTGTTGAGTTGTTGTGGGTCTTGTCCCAACATCTATCCTAGTAGGAGAGATTTGATAGTCAGGTAGAGTTGATAAGTCCTAGTAGTAGAGATTTGATAGTCAGGTAGAGTGATGAGTCTCTTAGTAAATTCCTTTCTGTTTTGAGATTGTAACTCATACCTTATTAACTAATTCCTGACATTTATTTCTAATTATACATTTAGGATGTGTTTAGTATGGAGGAAAATGTTTTCATGGAAAATAAATAGATTTTGAACTTATTTTCTTATGTTTGGTTGGTGAGTAGAAAATATTTTCCTAAAATGATTTTCAGTGTTTGTTTTGAGAGACATCTTTTATTTTTACTAGAGTAAAAATAATTTATGAAATTGAAAATATTTTTCAAATATTTTTTTTGGGGTGGTGGTGGGGTGAGGTTGGGGGTCACGGAGGGGGAGGGGGGAGGAGTGAAAAAATAAAAATTTGAAGTTGATAGTATTTTTAAAAAAACAAAATTTATTTTTTGGGGGGTTGGGGTTGGGGGGGGGGGTTATGAGTTTAAAAATAAAAATTTGAAGTTGAAAATATTTTTAAAAGCAAAATTAATTTTTTGGGGAGGGGTTGGGGTTGGGGGGGCTGGAAGGGGGGGGGGTTATGGATCGGGTGAAAAAATAAAATTTTTAAATTGAAAATATTTTTTTAAAATTGATGTTTTTCCCCAAAAAAATATAATTTGAAATTGGAGGAGAGTTTTTGGAAAATATTTTCCTTAATTTTTAAGCAGTCCTTTTCCTTAATTTTGAGGAAAAAGAGTTGATTTCGAAAAAAATTTCCAAAACTTTTGTCTCAACCAAACATGGAAAAGTTCAAAAACATACTAAACACACTCTTAGAGTTTCCTTGTGCTTGAGTAAGTCTTCAACTGAGTAGTCAGCCAGATCAGGAGTTCGCTTGCAAACTAGCGTTAGTTCTGGAGTGTCAACCACGTTCAGGATATAGTCTAGAATCGTGACAAATATTTTGGATGATATGATATCTAGATAATTTCTTTGTGAAACCTTTAAGGACCTTCCGTATGAAGTTGGACATCATGCAATTTCAAGTTGTGTAGAAATTCCCAAATTCTGGGCTGCTACCGTCAAGGCCGCCATGGTGAGATTGTGGTGATCCTGCTATGAAAAAAAATAATCTTTATAGTGGAAGCTGCCAAAATAGCATACACGCTGTTGTAGTAGGGAGAGAGACAGAATTGTTACCACTTACCCCCCATTTGGGTATTTCAATTTGTTAATTTTGCTGAAAACTACAATGAAAATAGTAGAAATCACAAACCACAATCCTACATACATTTACGATAATAATTTTAAAAATTAGCATACATGTGCAAACATAGAAATGGAAACAAGAAAGAAAAAATGATGTCTAGAAAAATAAATATAACATGAAAAAGTGATTATAGAGAAAAAATCGCGCCATTATAATAAATAACATTATAACGAGGTTTTGACTATGCTGTGAATGAGTTTAGTCTCATTAATAAAACTAAATAATCTTAAGTCTGTTTAATTATAATTACAACTTTATTGTTGAAGAATGATCCACAAATTGAATCCTACTAAATTAATCATCTTCCACTTCACTTAGATTTTAGAAAATAGAAAAAATGAGAAACAAATATTCTTTTATTTTTTACACTTGGGTGGGGTGCGGGATAACGGAATTGATGTTAAAATAACAAGGTAAAAAGCATTGTGTGATGTATCATATATAATTTCATAGCCGAAAGTTTATAATTTTGCTCAATAATACTAACAAAATAAATTATATTTAAACAAAGGAATTGATTTAGATGATTTAAATCAACATAAATATTAGATGAAAGAAATAACAAACTCCAATTATAACATGATTTTAGACCATCATCATGTCCGACCAATAATAAAATAAAATAATAAATTTCACACTTTTAGAAACCCTTCTATCAGACAAACTTATAGAAAATAAAATAAAAGTAAAGACTCCAAACTTAGCATATTTTTAGACACCCCTTTACAAAAAAGATCCACATAAATTTTGTTGTAGTTAAAGCCGCAAGTTTAAGTCCAAATCTTTTTGTTCTTCATCTATATTAACTAGTTCACCTATATTTGATGAAACAGTAATATTCAATTGATTTATCAATTGTCTTGTACCGTAAACAGTAGTCCGATTTGAATTTCTTAAAGATGAATTTGAACCTCCAACTCTGTTTCTTATTTTCATTTGTAGCCTATTCACTTGTGGTGTTCTGCCCCTGCTTATCGGTATAACATTGTTTCCTCTTGCCATTTGTTGTCTATTAATTGCTAGTGTTTGTCATTTCTTATGGGGTGGTTACGATTTATGACGATGTTGACAAAATAACCACACCATTATTTCTTCGCGAACTCGTAAGTTGTAGGATAGAAGGTTGGGTTGATGACATATTTCCTTAGAAAAATAGTATTGAATGCAAATATAGAAGAATGTAGATTGACATTTTGCGGACTTGCATGTGTTGGGTTGCAGGTTGAGTTGATGACGGATTTCCTTGAAAAACGTTCCATATGCATATGTTAGAAAAGGAATGATAACATTTTGTAAACTTGCGTGCTGTGTGGCTTGAGCTGATTGCGAATTTTCTGTCAATAAAATAATGGAGGTGTTTTATCGAAAAATAATTATCGAAAAGAGTTTATTTCGTTTTTAAAAGATTTCGATTTTTAGGAGTCGCTACTTAATTTTTAAGAAAAATTAAGAAAAATTTGTTTACAAATAATTTAAACAGGAAAATCGTTTGAAAACTTTAAAAGGGGGTTCGGAGATTCTTATTAACGCGTTAGGAAGGTTTTGAAGGCACCTAAGGCATTCTGCTTAGTGCGGCTTTCTGACAACTAACCATTTGACTACTATTTTTTTTTAGATTTTTGGAAATTTGAACTTTAACTCTAAGTGAACTTTCGAACTTAAAATAACTATCGTTTTGAGCTTCAATTTAAGTTTGATAAAATAAAAGGCGTTCGACGGGGTTTGGAGTTTTTATAACCTAAACTAACGGCATTCAAACAAAATATGTAAACAAATAATAGAGGGGGAGAGAGAGAGAGAGAGAGAGAGACAGAGAGATTTTTGGGTCCAATTTTGGGTTCTGTTCGCCTTAATCGAAATTTGGATCCATCTGCTTTTGGGTTTTTAACCCATCTTTTTTTTTCCTGTCCTAGTCTAAACATACAAAATAAAATACAAGAAAATAAAAACAACAAGGGCTTATGCCCATTACAAATAAAAATACAAAATAAAAATAAAGAAAAGTCTTCTAATCCGTCTTCTTTAAATTTCTTCAATCTTCACGACACTTGATTGTGTATGACTCGGATTAAAGTAATTTTGAGCCTTTATGGCTCTTCCGAAAGGCAAGGGCGAGAATGGAGTCCGAAAAATGGGCTCGAGAGGAATTTCACATGCGGTAAAAATAGAAATAGATTAGCATAAGAAACAACAAAGTAAACCAGATGTATTTCGAATGAAACGTAATAAATAAGAACATATAACTCTAAAGAAAGCCAAATGAAACCCAACAACAATAATCAAGATTAGCAAATAAACTAACTTTAAACAATAGCAACAAAGAATTTTTGTCATCAAGTGATTTATTCTGTAAAACACGCGATAAATCAGGCAAGGGTTCATTAACCTCAAACAACAAAAGCTATTAATGAATTAAGCAGCTACTAACACGAAAGATGAAACGTACACATAAGGGCCTTACTATGAATGACATTTCTAACTAAAGAAAAGAAAAAAAGAAAAAAAAATAATAGCAAACCCCAAATATATATGTATATGCAGATGAGAGATCAAATAAGCAGAAGAATATCATATACACAACATATATATGCCATCCCCTGTTAGCCAAACACTCTACCCGTCGACACGACTATTTGACAATAAATGCAATAGGGCTGGCTTCAAGCTTACACACCAATATAGATACACGTATATAATACAAAAGAGAGGATGTATGGGGTGCATGCTCATGGGATTATTTTGAAGGAAAACGCAAGCGTAGACAGCCATGTCTTGACTAGACAAAAAATGAATCTAAACTCAACCTAAAAAAAACATTTTAAATTCAATTTTACTATCACAAAACTACTCAAAGGGAAGAAAGAAATCCATTCACGTTTGATAAACACATAAGAACGCTATTGTACCATAAAAACCTCCGACTTATGCGAGATACAGACTTGACGGAAGCTAAAATCGAAAAAAACATCGAAGCGACCCGATTAAAAATAAAAATAAAAAAAATAAAACAAAAAAAATAAATGCCAAAGCTACCAATGAACCCGCCACATAGTTGCCTTGCTTCACTCATCTACCTTTCGGTGAGGGAATGAAGGATGCAATGTGACATGTTCGAGCTATGGCTTTTTTAGAAAAACAGAACAAGCCAAGATTAATACACTAAGATATTCACACCACAACTAAGTCGTAAAAAAAAACCGAGAGAGAGCAACACAAACGCCCAACACAAGCAGAACAAAACCAGAACGCAGGACACATGGCAAACAACAAGGTGCAATATCTCATATTCACAGCAACATGAACCACGACTCGAACTCCATAAAGAGAATTGATGAAAATGGAAAATATACCTTCTTTGGAGGCAGCGACTGAGACAAGAAAGAGCAGCAACAAGCAACAACTTCCACCGCGAACTTAGTATCATCGGAAAGAGAATGCGGTATCTTGATCGAAACTGTAGCGGAACTCTATTTTTTGAATATCTTCCGTATATAGCTCTTAAGGTTTATCGATTTCTCTCTAAAACGAAGAAGAAAGGGATCTTTTGACTCCAAAATTCCCAATAACGTGAATATCAGCCCCTGTTTCGGATTTTCACTCACTATCGCTTTATACTCTTATTTCCCTCCGTTCTTCTACAACAAACAGAAAAAGAAGCCAAAATATTTTTCGAAAATTCTCCTTCTGTTCTTCTACAACAGAAAAAAAAGCCGAAATGTTTTTTCTTTCATGAAAATTTTTCCACCCCCTTTCTGAAGAAGAAATGGGGTTTATATAGAAGAAGAAAATAAGGGATCTGGGGGAGAGGGCCGAAGGAAACATGCACTTCAGGCCCATAATCAATTCAAAATTTGAAACCTCCAAATCTTATCTAAAACGCGGATGACTTGAACGGAAAAGGGGAGGTGGAGGGTGGAGATGAGTCCTTCGTCCTTGGCAAACAACGTGGCTCAATCTCGTGCTAACAAGGACGATTCTCACGTCGTCTAGCGCGACAAGGGTTGTACGAGCTCAACAGCTGCAGGTGTTCATTGCACTGTCTCGTTCACGCGTGATGGAGAGAGGAGGAGAGAGAGGATGAGAGAGGAAGAAGAGAGCGTGGGGGAAGATGCGGGGTAGGGAATCTCGCGTGAGGGAGGGTTTTCTGCTTTTCTGGGCTCGTTTGTTTGTTCTGGGAATCGCGTGGGGGAAGGGGAAGAAGGAGGGGGAAACAGGTTTGGGTCGGAGCGGATCAAAAGAGTTGGGTATTTAAGTGCGTTGGGCCGGGTAGGAATGTTGGGGAATTGGGTTGAAAGTCTGGGCTTGGGAATTAATTTGAAGGTAAAAACTGAAATGGGCTGGGAGTTTTGGGTTGAAGTGGGCTGCTGATGGTGTGGGAATTACTTTAAATGGAGGTGGGCTGGATTAGGAAAGGGTGTTGGGCCATTGGAACAAAAGGGCAGCGGCCCAAATTCGTTTTTGATGTGTTAAAGGGAGGGATGGATTAAATGAATAGCCAATTGAAATTTGGCTAAACTTTAAATAAACGAATTTGTATTAATTAATCAATGAGCTTCTTTATTTAGTAATATAATTATAAAAATAGTGACTCAAATAATCATAATTTTAAAATAAGATAGAATGATTATTAAAATTGAAATATTTTGGGATGATTTTTCGAATAAACGTAAAATCTACCAATTATATACATAACTATGTAAACATTATATTATTATATTTTCGCAAAATTTATAAAACTAATTAATTTGAATTGTTTGGAAAACTTACGAAGCTCGAAAATTAATTTATACCGACGCGGGTCAAAATTGGGTGTCAACAACTGTCCCTCATTTTACTTGGGTTGATGTAATCAATTCGAGAAAAATGAAATTGACCAAACCAATTCCGACCAACCTCATTCATCTTTTAAAGGAAGGATTGGACAAAGGGTTAAGGAATTATTGCCAAACCCTTGAAACAGGTTTCCTACATATCTTATGCTATATGAGAATTCAGCCCATTTGTAGTTCGATAAGCTTGATTTACCGCACGATTTTAAAAGAATCAAAGCCCCCTCGATACCGAATTATGAAGGTTTCGAGATGCTCGAGAAGCGAATGTTGGAATACAGCCGAGTTTTCAACATTGAATCCGCCTACATATCCTTAAACCTTTGGAATCAGGCTGTGTGTAGTTCCACTCGATCGATGGGAAAGGAAATCTATTATGCTAGATAACCTTCGGTTTTGGACAAGTGACGAATTAAACGAGTATGAAAAAAAGGCTTGTAACCTCTTAGCCATGAATGTGGCGCGCTTCACACCCATAACTAAGCACTTACACGGACATAATTTCCAAATCTCTTGGCGTATTATCACTCAGATTGGAAACTTGCTTCTGATAAATCGAAACTTCTGGATGCGAGACTGAAACTGATAGAACTAAAGAAAAACCCGCATGCTTCGATAGGGGTGGTTCGATTGTGGTGAAAGTCACTCCTCTGCTGGACTGTGTCCCAGTTCGCTGTTAAGAAAAAGTTCCACGTTGTGTTGCATCCTTTTTAATGTCGTTCGCACCTGTGGTTTTTGGAGAATTCATCCTTTTTGATGCTCTCGACAAAGACTGAGATAAAACTCGTCAGCTTAAACAAATGCAATCAGGATGGGAGACAATGTATTTTTACCATGTCGACACCTCATTGTTCTCCTCAATATTCGACGTTGACTCGATCGGTCTGACGTCCAGCAAATAAAGCTTATGCCTTGTGTTTTGCAATATAATCTTCAATGCACTCTATACTTGATGTTGAAATAAATAAATAAATGTTGATGTGATGTTGACGTTTCTTTTGTCGTCATCTTCGATGCTCTTCTTGATCTTTACTTTTATCAAAAATAACAGAATGCATTTGAGGCCGATGGATAAATGTTGCTCTTGGGATACACAATTTCCCTTCTTTATCCATGTATGTCCTCTTGCGGGGCATGAATATTTTCCCGCGATACGTAAATTCCCGCGATGTATGAAATCTTCTCGCAATGCATAACTTTTAGTGAGGCATGAAATCTTCTCGCGATGTGCAAATTTCAACGAGGCATGGATTCTTCTCGTGATGCATAAATTTCGGCGAGGTATGAAATCTTCTCGCGATGTATAAACTTTGACGAGGCATGAAATATTCTTGTCGCACATAATTGTTGACTCACAATGCCTGATTTTCCGCGATGCATGATTTTCAATGAGGCATGGATTCTTCGCGTGATGCATAAATTCCAGCGAGGTATAAATTCTTCTCGCGATATCTAAATTTCAGCGAGGTATGAAATCTTCTCGCGATGTATAAATTTTGACGAGGCATGAAATCTTCTCGTCACACATAATTGTTAACTCGTAATGCATGATTTTCGCGATGCATGACTTTTCAGCGATTCATAATTTCCGCGATGCGTGACTTCCCCCGATGCATGATTTTGCTATGCAGGATTTCCGCAATGCATGATTTCTGCAGTGTATGACTTCTGCGATGCATGATTTTGCGCAATGCATGGTTCTCCGCGATACATGGTTTTCCTCAATGCATGATTTTCCGCGATGCATGGTTTTCCTCAATGCATGATTTTTAACTCGTAATTCATGAATATATATATCGTCTGTGTTGATAATAACGACAAGATGACCTCCAAATAATATATCGACTTGGTTGATAATAAAATAATAATACAATAACTATCTTTTCTGGGATAATGCATTGTCTTGATTGACAATAATTAGCTTGTTTTGATGATGTAATGGAAATAGCGTCCTTTGCGGAAATCGTGAAATCTTCGTTGAGATTCCTGTTTGATTCACCTTTGAATCTGGCTAGACACTTTGTAAATTTTATATTGTTGGGAATGACTTGAAATAGACAAACCACATTCCCAAGCATCCTGACACAAATGAGACGAACTGCCTCCTGCTCTCCATATTCATTCGTCGGGAGAATTCGGCCGGTTTCAAAGCAAAGCTATAAACCTGCATCCACAGTAAAATTTTCAGTTTTAAAACATACTAATATATGTCGATTTCTTCAGCTGTTTGCTCTTTGTCTTGATATCTTTGGTTGATTTCCCGACTCTTGATAGGTAAGAAGAAATGTCTTATGCCAAAACAAATGAAACATAAAAGGGAAATTTTAAGAAAAATAAGAGATCATTAAGAAATAGTATCTTGAAAAGTCACTGCTAAGTCATGTCATATCAGGCTTAACGAGCTCCTTTGAATCCGACACTCGCTGATGAGTTTCAGAGGCACTCCGGACTTGTAGGGAAGACCCATAACGAAATTTTGAGGCCATCTTCAAAATTTCTGTCCCAGTTTAACGTCTTGCTTATCTTTACATCGTAACTGAACAGATTGCGGGATTTTTGAGATCTTCTCAAAAATTCTGTCCTAGTCGCGAATCTAGAAATGTCTTCAGTTGGACTTGCTGAAGAGAAAGCTTCTCTCTGGAGAATTTTTGAGTCCCTCTCAAAAATTCTGTCCTAGTTTCACTGCAAGAAGGAATAGAAATTATGGTAAATATGACCGAACCCTTGTGGCGCCTACGTATCCCATTGAGGCAGGAATCAGGTCAAACATAGTTCCCCCTTTAAGGTTAACAAGGATAAAATTTAAAAAGAAACCGACCGAGGCCGATATAGGATGCCTACGTATCTCATTCTTGAGAATTCAGGTCGAACGTAGTTAAGATACAAGGAAATAATTAAAGGGGATAGATGGGGTGACCGAAGCCGACATAGGCCGGCTACGTATCTCGTTCTCGAGAATTCAGGTCAGACGTAGTTCATTACAAGAGGGATAAGAATTCAAATGGAACGAATACAAGCAAACAGAGCGATTACATGTAAATGATAGAAAATGCAAAATGAAACTTCACGCATAGTATCTCTTGACAACATCTGAGTTGATAGGTTTGGGCCATACAACGCCATCCATCTCTGACAGGACCAAAGCACCTCCAGACAGTACTTTACGAACCATGTAGGGACCTTGCCAGTTTGGTGCAAACTTTCCTTTGTACTCATCTTGATGATGAAAAATACGCTTAAGAACCAACTGACCAACTTCAAAATCTCTGGCTCTTACTCTTTTGTGAAAGGCGCGAGTCATTCTCTTTCTATTCAACTGGCCATGGCAAACAACGACTATTCTCTTCTCATCAATCAAAGCTAGTTGATCAATCCGTTTGCTAACCCATTCGGCGTTACCTAATTCAGCTTCTTGGATGATCCTCAATGACGGTATCTCGACTTCAACAGGCACGACTGCCTCTGTTCCATGTACTAGCAAGTATGGAGTAGACCCAGTCGATGTTCTGACCGTCGTTCGATAACCTAGTAGAGCATATGGCAACATTTCATGCCAATCTCGCTGTTTGTCAATCATTTTCCTCAAAATCTTTTTGATATTCTCGTTGGTGGCCTCTAGAGCTTCGTTCATTTGGGGGCGATAAGCAGTTGAATTTCGATGAATAATCTTAAATTGTTCACATATCTCTTTCATCAAATGACTGTTGAGATTTGCATCGTTATCAGTAATGATGGATTCTGGAACTCCAAATCTGCATATCAGATTGTTGCGGACAAAATCGGCCACCACTTTCTTGGTTACCAACTTGTAAGAGGCTGCTTCAACCCACTTGGTGAAATAACCAATGGCAACCAAAATGAATCTGTGTCCATTAGAAGCGGCCGGCTCTATAGGACCGATGACATCCATTCCCCAAGCTACAAATGGCCAAGGTGAACTCATAGCATTAAGTTCGTGAGGTGGCACCCGTATCAAATCGCCGTGCACTTGACATTTGTGGCATTTTTGCATGAATTTGCAACAATCATTCTCCATAGTCATCCAGAAATAACCGCCTCGAAGAATCTTTCTCGCCAAAGTAAGCCCGTTCATATGGGTGCCGCAAACTCCAGCATGTATCTGTTCAATAAGCCTCACAGCTTCAGCAGCGTCTACACATCTTAAAAGACCCAAATCAGGAGTCCTCCTATACAGGACTTCTTCATTTAGAAAGAAATTGAGAGCCATATGACGTATGAACTTCTTCTGATTAGATGTAGCGTCTTATGGATATGTCCCAGATTCCAAGTACCTCTTTATATTAAAATACCAAGGCAAACCATCTAGTTCTGATTCAACGTGTGAACAATGGACTGGGTGTTCCTTCAACTCTATATCCAGCGGGTCAATGTAATCAGTATCCGGATGTTTGATCATCGAAGCGATGGTGGCATGAGCATCAGCTAATTCATTTTCTATTCTGGGAGTATGTCTGAACTCGATCTTGCGAAACCTTTTACACAGATTTTGCACATACTGTACATAAGGTATAATCTTCGGGTTCTTCACAGCCCATTCACCTTGAACCTGATGAATCAAAAGGTCCGAATCTCCAATAACCAGTAACTCGTAAACATTCATGTCGATGACCATTCTCAAACCAAGAATACAAGCTTCGTATTCAGCCATGTTGTTTGTGCAATTAAATCAGAGTTTAGCTGCCATGGGATAGTGCTGACCAAATTCAGATACTAAGACCGCTCCAATACCTTTACCTTGGTGATTCGCCGCTCCGTCAAAGAATAATCTCCAACCTGGATATGTTTCAGAAATATCTTCACCCACAAATGACACTTCTTCATCGTGAAAATACGTCTTAAGTGGTTCATATTCTTCGTCAATGAGATTTTCTGCAAGATGATCAGCCAAAGCTTGTGCCTTTATTGCCTTCTGAGTCACTTACACGATATTGAACTCACTCAACAACATTTTCCATTTAGCTAACTTTACGGTCGGCATTGCTTTCTGGAAAATGTACTTCAATGGATCCATTCTGGAAATGAGGTATGTAGTATACGAAGACAAATAGTGTCTCAATTTCTGGGCAAGCCACGTCAGAGCACAATATGTTCTCTCCAATAACGTGTAACGGGACTCGTACAGTGTAAACTTCTTGATTATATAGTAAATATCCCTTTCTTTCTTTCATGTCTAGTCGGGGCATCTTCTTTCAATAACTTGAAAATAGGCTCACACACCACTGTTGATTGTGCTATAAACCGGCTAATATAGTCTAACCTCCCTAAGAAACTCATCACCTCTTTTCTTATTTTCGGCGGAGGTATCTCTTGAATTGCTTTAATCTTGGAGGGGTCAAGCTCAATACCCCTTCTGCTGACTATAAACCCTAACAACTTCCCAGCTGGGACCCCAAAAGTGCATTTGGCGGGATTTAACTTCAGGTTGTACTGACGCAAATGTTTAAAGAATTTTCTTAGGTGTGTTAAATGATCTGAACTCTCACGGGATTTGATTATGACGTCGTCCACGTACACTTCAATTTCCTTATGAATCATGTCATGGAAAATAGTCGTCATAGATCTCATGTAAGTGGCACCGGCGTTCTTGAGGCCGAACGACATCACCCTGTAGTGATATACACCCCAAGGTGTGATGAAAGCCGTTTTTTCCGCGTCTTCTTCATCCATCAAAATTTGGTGATAACCTGCGTAACAGTCCACAAATGACTGTATCTCATGTTTGGCACAATTGTCAATCAAAATATGGATATTTGGCAACGGGAAATTTTCCTTCGGACTAGCCTTGTTGAGATCTCTATAATCAACACAAATCCTGATTTTCCCATCCTTCTTGGCGACCGGAATGACATTGGCCAACCAGGTTGTATATTGCGTTACTTCTACCAATCGAGACTCTATTTGCTTGGTGATTTTTTCCTTAATCTTAAAACTCAGTTCAGGCTTGAATTTTTGAGTCTTTTATTTCACCGGCTCGAACCCTGGGTTGATAGGTAGCTTATGAGATACGACATTGGTACTCAAACCCTGCATATCACCGACTTCCCAAACAAACACATCACTGTGTTCGGCAAGCACATGAACCAGGCTCTCCTTCTGAGTTTCATTCAGGTAGGTGTTGATCTTAACTTCTATGACACATTCCGAATCTCCCAAATTCACCGTTTCTGTCTCCTCTAGATTTGGTTTATGTTGATTCTCGAACTGTCAAAATTCTTCTGCAACATAATCTGGTTCCCCACTTTCTTCTTCATAGTCGTCAACCCTGTCGTCATTTGTCTCATTTTGTTCATTTAGCTCATGACATGACAAGACTTTGGCAGGTCGTAACTTGTGTTACTGAAATCATAAACAGACAAAATTAGGAAAGTAAAGTATAACAGGCAAATAAATAAACAAAGTTAAAAATAAGGAGGCTTTCATTTAAAACAAAAATGCAAATTTTGGTCATGGCACAGGGCCATGTCGCTTTTTTAAACATCACAACGAAAATTCAAAATTCGAACAATGCAAAAATGGTGGGTCTCGGGCCTTTTTCGGACAACCATCGATTTTAGTATGCATAAAATAACTCCTTTCTACCAAAGAGTTCGGGACATCTGGATTGGCGAGGAAGTCCAATTCTGCAGCATCCCCCCTGGTTCAGCATCACGAATACCAGCTGGCTCGACCTCCTCCTGATAATAGCATTGATCTCCTTGAAAAGGTCACAGATTCCTTCCCCACAATATTCAGGCTCGGCATACTTCGGACTGGAAAGGATTGATACAGATGCGGGATAGGTTTAGCCAACTCCTGATCCTTTTTCTTCTTCATGTTAACATCGTCATCTGTGGGGATATACCCCAAACCATATTTTGATCCTTCCATTGGGAATTTCTTCCCAATCCGAAACCTGGCTCGAACCCATTCTGCAGCATTACCGTGGCGATCATTCTGTACACGGCCAGCATGGGGGTCTTCGGTGCCAAATCCTCATCAGTGGCATTTACCAACTCCACTGTGTAAAAATCCGAACCTTGCAGCGTCTCGTCAAAGACCGGCACCTGCTTGCCTGAGTGGCTTCTTTCACCGTGAACAACTAGCTCCTCATTTTTCCATACCAACTTCATCATTTGATGGAGAGTGGAGGGGATGGCTCCATCCATGTGAATGAACGGCCTTCCCAGAAGAAGGTTATAGCTGGTGTCGATATCCAACACTTGGAATTTAGCGTTGAACTCCGCGGGGCCCATTTGAAGGGTCAAGTTCACCGCCCCTAGTGTGTCTCTTTGCACACCATCGGACGCTCTTACATTAACCTGGTTTTGCTCGAATTTTCCGAGGTTAAACCTCAGTTGTTTCAATGTTGACAAGGGGCATATGTTCAAACCAAATCCATCATCTACCAAAACACGATTGACGACCTTTCCGCGGCATATAACAGTGACGTGTAGAGCTCTGTTGTGGGATCTCCCTTCGGCTGGCAATTCATCGTCACAGAAGCTGATGCGGTGTCCCCGAATGACTTGATGAATCATGGCAGCCACATTATCGCTGCTTGTGCCTGAGGGCACGTACGTGTCATCCAGAGCTTTCATCAAAGCCTGTCTGTGAGACCAGGAGCTCATCAGTAGGGCCCATACGGAGATCTGAGCCGGAGTCTTCTCCAAGTGTTTGACAATGGAGTAATCTTTAGGTTGCCTACTCCTCCAGAACTCCTCGGCTTCTGCTTAACTTATTGGTCTCTTGGCATGGTCTTTCTTTTATCCTCCGAGATCAAGCTCATCAGGAGTGTAGCATCTTACGGACCTAGTCATGCCTTGGGCCACGGCGGGTTTCTATGACAAACTTGGGTTTGGCGAGAGTTTTCGAGGGCACCAAGGCAACAACCTTCGTAGGTGTCAGAATAACAAACTCTCTTTTTTCCTTGACGCTTAAAGAAGCGACAGCCTTTTCCAAGTCTTCTTGCACAACAAGAGTAATCCTCTTGGTTTCACACTCGTCTTCATCTGTTTCTATTATATTAATGTTTCCACCCCTCTGATTCGGCAATGGATTTGTATTGACGTTCGGCTTCGCAGGCTGGAGGGAGACCACTTCCTAGTCGATCAGATCCTGGATCTTGTGCTTAAGATTGATACAGTCTTCTGTGTCATGTCCAACATTGTTGGAATGATAAGCACACCTCTACTCCGGTTTGTAGAACTTAGAGTTGACATCCACGGTCTTGGGCCCCACAGGGTGAATGTATCCGGCCGCGGATAATCTTTCAAATAGCTTGGTCCGGCTTTCAGCTAGCGCGGTAAAGTTTCTCGAGGGCCTCTTCTAGAACTTGGGACGAGAAGGATCATATCCGCTTTGCTGAGGGGGAGGAACCTGTTGATAATTGCGAGCATTTGGGCGAGGAGCTTGGTTTCTAGGGTAGGGGTTTGTCTGGTAATTTGGCACTGGAGCTTGGTAATTCGGGAGGGGGCTTTGATATGCTGGAGCTTGGACTTGATATGTGGGGGAAGGTGCTCGATAGATCGACTATACATTGGCACAGTTGGGAGCGATATTCTAATAAGGGGGTGGAATTTAATAAGATTGAGGGTAATTTGGGTACATGGAGGGAAAATTTTGGAGATTTGGGGGTGGATTTTGGTATGAAAAAATTTGGGCATCTGGATAAGTGGGGGAAGCATTGTAGTTGCTGGAATGATTGGATTGTGGGCGATAGGCTTGGTGAGACTTTGGTGGAGGCTTGGAGCGATCTTGATGACGCGATGAGTTTCTGGGGAACGTTCTTCCCCCGTGTGAGACTTTGGTGAGACTTTCGCGGCAACCTCCTCTGTCTTCTTCCTCATTAATCTGAAAGATTCAGGCGATGCAGAAACTCGGGCTATCTTCCTCGACTTCAAACCGTCTTCGATAGTCTCACCAACTTTGACTATCTCGGCGAATTTGGCTCCGATTAACAAAATGATCCTGTCATAGTATTCGGGCTCTTGCACCCATACAAACACTTCCACAATCTCCTTTTCAGTCATTGGAGGCCTCACCATCGCTGCCTCTTTTCTCCATCTGTAGGCAAATTCCTGATAGCTTTCCGTCGATTTCTGCTTCATTTTCTCTAAAGAATATTGATCAGGGACTATCTCAACATTGTACGCAAATGGATCAATGAAGTCTTTAGCTAGCGCGCTCCAACTGGGCCACTGCCTGGTTTCGTGTGACGTAAACCATTCTAGGGCCTCCCCGCACAGACTCCGGCTGAAAAGCCTCATCAATAAAGCCTCATCTTTGCCAACTCCCACGAGCTGGTCACAGTATGCTCTCAAATGCGCCATGGGGTTGCCTACCCCTCCGAAGGTATCAAACTTCGGGATTTTGAACCCTTCGGGAAGGTTCAAGTCTGGGTGGATACACAATTCTATATAACTCAATCCGGCGATGTCTGGAACGCACTGCAACTCTCTCATAGCCCTTTTAATCTCCTTATTTATGTCAATCTTTGCTTCTTCCCTTGCCTTCCACTCTCTCTCCTGCTCCTCGTAGTAATCCAACTTGGAACCGTGCACCTCATGATCGGTCGGAACGGGAACTTGGAATGTGGTTCTTTTTGGGAGGGGTGGAGCTATAGAAGGACTTGGGACGTTTTGTGCAGTTTGGTAGGTTTGTGGGTAGTTTTGAGGATTGGTGTTTTGGGTTAAGTGGGGATGCGGATATTTAGGGTTGAAGGCGGTCGAATTTTGATTTTGATTTTGGGGTGGTGGGGCTGTTTGAGTATTCTGGGGGTGTGGTGGCATTTGAGGAGGGTTATTTGGAAGCGGTGAGGGTGTTTGATAAGATACGGAAGTATACTGGGGGTTCTGGGTTGTTAAATCTATCCCAGACGGATTATGCACGATTGTTGACGGCTAGTTCTGAGTTGGATCCATGTTGGACGAGGGGAAGTACATCGGAGGCCTCACATCAACAAAATTAGGTCCAAATCCGGGTGGAGGCGTGTCCTGCCTCCGCTGCATCTCGACTCTCATCTCGGCTATGTGTTGTATCAGTTGCGCGATTAGTTCATTTTGTTCTGCCATGGTGGGATGAGCCACCACAACGTTTGTGAGACTAACTTCATCGTTATTGTCTCCCATAGCTGTATTTCCTCTGTCTGAGTTTGGTCCGGGGAAGAAATCTGTGGGACCTTTCGATCTGGTGAAGTAACGGTGATTTGCCAGCTTTTATCGACATAGATCAGTTAATGGTCAATGTGAAGTGAAACAACTCAAAGGCAAATTTGTTAGCGCATATTCGGAGTACAAAATGCATAATATCACACAGAAAGCAGATAAACACACAAGTCGCTTTGTTTGAGGATATCTTTAACCCAAGAATGAGGACGGAAACACATTTTAAACAAATAGGAATTTGCTTGTTTAACGCTATCTCGGGAAGGCTGAATCACGTTGAGCTATGGTCTTCTTGCAGCTGTTTTTCAATGCGTGTTGATCTTATCTTCATATCTTCGTAACATGAAGGAGAATGAATTTTTTTTTAGAAATAGGGGCCGGGCCAGGAAAGGCTGCCTACGTATTTCGAGTTAGGATGAAATATTTCATTCATTGTTTCATTGCGATTACAAAGGAAATTGAAAGACAACATTGAAATTCCTAGAAGATGCCGATAACATTTTGGTGATTTCTCGTCTTGTGGTTGCATCACTCCGTTCCTTTCAGACAATCGGAAATAGAGGCTTATAGACGATTTCTTCCTCATCGTCCTCCTCAATCAATTCATTGTCGGGGCCAATGTCATCTGCTCCCTGTTTTACAGGCGAGGTATTTTTCGCCCTTCAAGTTGCTACGTGTCGTCAATTCTTTATCACGTGACGCACTCTTGGCCAACAGTACGACAGTCTCAACATCTATCTCTGCCTCTCTCGCCTTTCTTTCGTGCACCTTCAGACGAAGCATGTTCAACCTTTTCCTTAAGCTTTCGGTTTCCTTCTCAACCTCTTTATTTCTTTTTATTTGCGACGCCAGATCTTCATCCAATGTAACGGCTGCAACTTTGTAGATTGCCGTGGTCATGTCAACTTTGAGTCCTTCCTCTTTAACTTTTTGAATTTCTCGAGTGACTTGTTCGATCTTTCTTCGCAACTCCTCTTCAGTGAGCTCCGTCTGGACGTTCTTGCCGTTGTCCATAGCGGTGATTCACCTTCTTGAGACAATAGAGCAGTATTTAGGATTTGTGGTACGGGAGATAGCCTTTTGAGTGAGAAACTTGAGACTTGGGAATTTTGGTTGGACATTCGTAATAGTGGCTTCCGTATATTCTTTGGAATTTCTGGCTTGGAGTGGGTTTACGATATCTTCAATCATAGCGACATAACACATAAGCATTTAAACACGCATATAAATCGCGTCCTAAACATGCATGTGACCCTTTTGTGCCAAGGGTAGGCCTATCGATCTGAAGGATGTATTGCGCCATTTAAACAAACGATTGTATCCCCGAAATAAGTTTCACTAAATATCATAGCGTTCATTACACAATAAAAATCAAACGGGATACATCTAGGAAGGGGATGTAGTGCAAATACATATATAAAGGCAATCCCACGCAGGGGAGTTAAAGGGTTGATGATTCAGCTCCTCTTCTGGCCTTTTCTATTTCTTCGCGGATAATGCACTTGCTGGTGAACACGTACGGCTCAGCGAACACAACTTTGGAAGATATTGGTATGGCCCGTAAAGTGTTCATCTGCTCATCCAAAATAGTGTCCAAAAGCATTAGACAAGCCCTTGTGTCAGCTAATTCCTGTGACGTCACAGCCAAAACCCTCTGACTTTCTAACTCTCGAAGTTGGTAGTCTCGCTCCATTTGTTGAAATTCCTGCTCTCTCTTATGAAATACTTGCTCCCTTCGGTCCCACTCTTGCTAAAAATGGTATGTGTGAATCTGAATCCTTGTTTGCATGTCTTCGATATTTCGACCCATACGTGGTATTGGATTCACTACACCAAGCAGATCATTGTGCAACCATGTCTTGTATTCTTCGACATACCCAGCCCCATACCTGTTCTCGGTCACCTCCCACTTCATGTTGACACGCCCGGCCCATTCCTGGAGGATAATCTTAGCGAAAGGTATTTTGTCCTTCTCGTTGTAATCGACAATGAAAGAGCTGGCATCTCCTTGGACGGATATGACTTGGATTTTACCAAATTGTCGCACCACTCTCGTTGGGTTGTAAGGACGCATTCCTCTGATGCCGGGAAGGACTAAAAATGGAAGTTTGGCCCCTTGTGCTGCTATCATCTCGGACTTGAAGCTCGACAACAACCACTGTATGTCTCCTTCTTTCAAATCATAAAACACCTTTGCCCACGCATCCCTGGTGGTATGAATTGGAAATTTACGGATACTCAAGTAGAACTCGTAATTATCAAGAAGACTTGTTTGACTTGGTTTGGCCAACTCATGTGGTTGGGGGTCGTCTCTTTTACATAAATGTTTAGTCAACCACCATTGGAGTAGAATGTTGCAACCTTGGAAAAACGGGAACCCATTTTTACACAGACTTAAGGATCGGTAAATGTTGGCCAAAATGACTGGGGCCAAGCAGTAGTACTTATTTTCTTTTGATTTTCTACCGATTTCTCTGAACATGGCATTCACCACCATCACTACCCGTGTGTCGATGTCTTTTCCTTCATCTTTAGGGAACACCATAGTTCCTAAAAGGAATGCGGAGAAAGCAATAGCTTGAGTTTGCCTCCAGATACTGTGATCGTGGAATTCGTTCGGGAATAGTCAGAAATAATTGTCGTGCTCCCATCTCTCAAAAAATCTTATTAGTGGAATGTCGTGGGTCTCTAACCAATTTGCATTCACTAGGAACAATATGTCTTTCAGTTCGTTCCTAGTTGTCCTATCTGGCGGGGGAATGTGATCATTCGGACATTTCTTCCTTTTGCCACACGTCCCAATTGAGTCAAGACAGTCTTTGATTTCCTCTAGTGTGGGTGTTATTTCTACATCTCCGAATCAAAATACCATCTTCTTGTCGTCCCTGAATCGAGTGATGACCTCGATAAACGTGGGCCATACCTTGAAGTTCATTATCGAAGGTAGGTGACCCAAGTAAATCGAGATTTCTCTCTTCTGACACTCTTTGAGATTTCCCCACCATACTCGAAGAATATCGGGCGCCTGGGTGACCATTTTTAAATGAAGGAACTGACCCGACATCTACAACAACATACAATTAGTTAATTTTCAACCCCTCCGATACAACAATCAGTTAAACACGCAATACATCCTTCAGAACATACAAGTATGATTATCCTATTGAGCCGTTTGCTCTTTGCACTCAAGGTGGTCTTTCTAATGGGCCCAACACTCCTTGGCTGTTGGGTCGTCTTAGGCCAATGCGCTTTTTCAGGATTGGGTTTCGCTCTATCTTAGTTTGACTAAGAGTGAGTTGTATTTCAAGTGGAATGGGTAACCCAAGCGGACTACTCGGGCTGGGACAGTTAACGATCGTTGACTATCAAGTAGCCAACTACACTGATCAGGGTGCCCCGAGAAGATTTTAGTTAACGAACGACTGCGAACCCACATAATCATCCTTTTAGTGTAAATATAATAAATGTCGTTTGACGGAAGTATGATATGTTATGCATGCAACAGTTTTCGAAAGCTAAAGCAATTAAACACTTAAACAATCAATCGCAAGTAGTCAAATAGAGTTAATCTTAGGGTTAGAATCCTCCGTCTCCCCAGCAGAGTCGCCATTCTGTTTTATCGAAAAATAATTATCGAAAAGAGTTTATTTTGTTTTTAAAAGATTTCGATTTTTAGGAGTCGCCACTTAATTTTATAGAAAAATTAATAAAAACTTTATTTCAAATAATTTAAACAGGAAAATCGTTTGAAAACTTTAAAAGGGGGTTCGGGGATTCTTATTAACGCCTTAAGAAGGTTTTGAAGGCACCTAAGGCGTTCCGCTTAGTGCGGCTTTCCGACAACTAACCATTTGACTACTATTTTTTTTTTAGATTTTTGCAAATTTGAACTTTAACTTCCTAAATTTTAACTCTAAGTGAACTTTCGAACTTAAAATAACTATCGTTTTGAGCTTCAATTTAAGTTTGATAAAATAAAAGGCGTTCGACGGGGTTTGGAGTTTTTCTAACCCTAAACTAACGGCATTCAAACAAAATATGTAAACAAATAATAGAGAGGGAGAGAAAGAGAGAGAGAGACAGAGACAGAGAGATTTTTGGGTCCAATTTTGGGTTCTGTTCGCCTTGATTGAAATTTGGACCCATCTGCTTTTGGGTTTTTAACCAATCTTTTTTTTTCCTGTCCTAGTCTAAACATACAAAATAAAAATAAAGAAAAGTCTTCTAATCCGTCTTCTTTAAATTTCTTCAATCTTCACGACACTTGATTGTGTATGACTCGGATGAAAGGAATTTGAGCCTTTATGGCTCTTCCGAAAGGCAAGGGCGGGAATGGAGTCCCAAAAATGGGCTCGAAAGGAATTTCACATGCGGTAAAAATAGAAATAGATTAGCATATGAAACAACAAAGTAAACCAGATGTATTTCGAATGAAACATAATAAATAAGAACATATAACTCTAAAGAAAGCCAAATGAAACTCAACAACAATAATCAAGATTAGCAAATAAACTAACTTTAAACAATAGCAACAAAGAATTTTTGTCATCAAGTGATTTATTCGGTAAAACACGCGATAAATCAGGCATGGGTTCATTAACCTCAAACAACAAAAGCTATTAATGAATTAAGCAGGTACTAACACGAAAGATGAAACGTACACATAAGGGCCTTAATATGAATGACCTTTCTAACTAAAGAAAGAAAAAAAGAAAAAAATAATAATAGCAAACCCCAAATATATATGTATATGCAGATGAGAGATCAAATAAGCAGAAGAATATCATATACACAACATATATATGCCATCCCATGTTAGCCAAACACTCTACCCGTCGACACGACTATTTGACAATAAATGCAATAGGGCTGACTTCAAGCTTACACACCAATATAGATACACGTATATAATACAAAAGAGAGGATGTATGGGGTGCATGCTCATGGGATCATTTTGAAGGAAAACGCAAGCATAGACAGCCATGTCTTGACTAGACAAAAAATGAATCTAAACTCAACCTAAAAAAACATTTTAAATTCAATTTTACTATCACAAAACTACTCGAAGGGAAGAAAGAAATCCATTCACGTTTGATAAACACATAAGGACGCTATTGTACCATAAAAACCTCCGACTTAAGCGAGATACAGACTTGACGGAAGGCAAGATTAAAAATAAAAATTAAAAAAATAAAACTATGCCAAAGCTACCAATGAAAATAGTTGCCTTGCTTCACTCATCTACCTTTCTGTGAGGGAATGAAGGATGAAATGTGACATTTTCGAGCTAAGTAAAACAGAACAAGCCAAGATTAATACACTAAGATATTAAAAATTAAAAAAATAAAACAAAAAAAAAATGCCAAAGCTACCAATGAACCCGCCATATAGTTGCCTTGCTTCACTCATCTACCTTTCTGTGAGGGAATGAAGGATGAAATGTGACATTTTCGAGCTATGGCTCTTCAGTAAAACAGAACAAGCCAAGATTAATACACTAAGATATTCACACCACAACTAAGTCGTAAAAAAAAACCAGAGAGAGAGCAACACAAACGCCCAACACAAGCAGAAAAAAACCAGAACGCAGGACACATTTGGGGTTCAGGCAAACAACAAGGTGCAATATCTCATATTCACAGCAACATGAACCACGACTCGAACTCCATAAAGAGAATTGATGAAAATGGAAAATATACCTTCTTTGGAGGCAGCGACTGAGACAAGAAATATCAGCAACAAGCAACAACTTCCACTGCCAAAATGGCTTAGTTTTGAGCTCGATGTAAAAATTTATGTCTATTTTAGTGAAGCCTCTTTTTTAAGGCACCTCAATCGTTTTTAGAGGGATAGTTTGGTATTTTCCCATCCCTCTAAGCGTAGCCACATTTTTATTTATCCAATAAAGGGTTTAATCAGCGTTAAACAAATCTTTTCACATTCTTTAACACTCAGAGAAGTTAGAACAAGGTTCCAATAGGAGAAAAAGTTAGGTTTTAAGCATTCTTCAAGATTCCATTGATTTTTGCCGAGAGCATTTGTTCTTTTCAGGTATGTAAGGCTTCTCAAAGTGTTTAGCTTGTTCGTCCTCACAACTACATCTCAATTTATTAAAGAAATCGTTAGAGCTAAAGATCCATTCTTAATTCTTGATATTAAATTCAGTTCTTTAACAAATGAGATTTTGATTCTTTTTTTCATGAATCTTATATTGTCGTTCATGCTTAGTACCACATAAACCCTATTAATTTAGTAAATTTATCTTTTCCAATGAAATTGTATAAAAGTTCTCATGTATTAGTTTTAAGTTTAAGAAACAAGAGGAGTTTAGGAACAATTTCCCAATTGTAACTAATTTGAGGTCCTAATTTAAATTTGAAAATGCATCGGGGTATTGGGTTTGCGCACCATGAAAGCATCAAGGCTGAACTTCAGTAGTTCAGGGCCCGAGGTAGCACACCAGCAGTAACAGGTCTAGCTACTGAAGCTCATGGTGTGGCACCCTGTGTGCAGTGGGTCGTTGGGCCAACCTCTCCTCGTTTCATCTTACGGGTGTTCCTTTGAGTTGTGACCACGTTTCCCTTCTTATGTATTAACTCATATAGGTTACATTTACTTTTGAAAATTCTGGCATACTCTAATCACATGTTTTAGTGCACGTTCAAAACTAAAGTGAGTTTGAGAAAATTTCAAGAACTTTTATTGAGTTGATTTGTTCATGTCTACATTTTAACATGAAGCCTATTATTTGAGTGTAACCTCCGAATTTATCATTTTTATATTAAGAAAAGAGAAATTTTTATTTCTAAACGAGTAATGAGTTCAGAGATATTTCATAGCAGTTACCTCTTTTTAAAGGATATTTTGAGCAATTACCTCAAATTGAGAAAGAGAATTTTTATACATTTGAGCATGAATATATATTTATTGTAGTACTGTTGAGCACCGATATGAAGATGAGTTCAGACAACTCACATTCCTCATTAACCATGTAGCCAACATGGGCAAAATGATCATACTTTTTAGATGATTTCTTATTGCTTTCGAGCAGATCTTTAGGGGATCCACTTAGTTGAGGTGTTCGATGCCCCGACAAGGTATAGGAAAGTTCTAGCAGTGTGGACGAGACGATATATCATTGCATAGATTATATTGATGGTTGTCAGTTAGAGAATCTCTCAAAAGTAAAAAGTAATTTGTTATATTTTATATGCATCCTTGAGTTAATATCTTTTATTTATGAATCTTTAAACATTTCATCGTTTATTATTGTTTTTTTATTAAGTTGAGTTGAGGTGAATAATCTTCCAGTCTTATCCGTTCAGTTATCTATGCATTTAGTTTTCTTTAAATAGTACAATCAATGTATTGATGTCATTCGACCTGCAACTTATTATTATACAGATACAGATGTTCATGGTCATCAATAGACGCTTCTTGAGATCACTCGCACTCCAATTATCTTTGGAGAGCCTCCTTGCTTTTCGAAGGATTTCACATAATAGTTTCTTGTTATCGTTGAGTTGTTGTGGGTCTTGTCCCAACATCTATCCTAGTAGGAGAGATTTGATAGTCAGGTAGAGTTGATAAGTCCTAGTAGTAGAGATTTGATAGTCAGGTAGAGTGATGAGTCTCTGAGTAAATTCCTTTCTGTTTTGAGATTGTAACTCATACCTTATTAACTAATTCCTGACATTTATTTCTAATTATACATTTAGGATGTGTTTAGTATGGAGGAAAATGTTTTCATGGAAAATAAGTAGATTTTGAACTTATTCTCTTATGTTTGGTTGGTGAGTAGAAAATATTTTTCTAAAATGATTTTTAGTGTTTGATTTGAGAGACATCTTTTATTTTTACTAGAGTAAAATATGAAATTGAAAATATTTTTTCAAATAATTTTTTTTGGGGTGGTGGTGGGGGTGAGGTGGGGGTCACGAGAGGGGGAGAGGGGAGGAGTGAAAAAATAAAAATTTGAATTTGATAGTATTTTTAAAAAACAAAATTTATTTTTTGGGGGTTGGGGTTGGGGGTTGGGGTTGGGGGGGGGGGGTTAGGAGTTTAAAAATAAAACTTTGAAGTTGAAAATATTTTTAAAAAGCAAAATTAATTTTTTGGGGAGGGGTTGGGGTTGGGGGGGGGGGGGGGTTGGGGTTAGGAGTTTAAAAATAAAAATTTGAAGTTGAAAATATTTTTAAAAAGCAAAATTAATTTTTTGGGGAGGGGTTGGGGTTGGGGGGGGTGGCTGGCCAGGGGGGGGGTTTAGGGATCGGGTGAAAAAATAAAATTTTTAAAATTGATGTTTTTCCAAAAAAAATGTAATTAGAAATTGGAGGAGAGTTTTTGGAAAATATTTTCCTTAATTTATGAGAAGTCCTTTTCCTTAATTTTGAGGAAAATGAGTTTATTTGGAAAAAATTTTCCAAAACTTTTGTCCCAACCAAACATGGAAAAGTTGAAAAACATACCAAACACACTCTTAGAGTTTCCTTGTGCTTGAGTAAGTCTTCAACTGAGTAGTCAGCCAGATCAGGAGTTCGCTTGCAAACTAGCGCTAGTTCTCGAGTGTCAGCCACGTTCAGGATATAGTCTAGAATCGTGACAAATATTTTAGATGATATGATATCTAGATAATTTCTTTGTGAAACCTTTAAGGACCTTCCGTATGAAGTTGGGACATCATGCAATTTCAAGTTGTGTAGAAATTCCCAAATTCTGGGCTGCTACCGTCAAGGCCGCCATGGTGAGATTGCGGTGATCCTGTTATGAAAAAAATAATCTTTATAGTGGAAGCTGTCAAAATAGCATACACGCTGTTATAGTAGGGAGAGAGACAGAATTGTTACCACTTACCCCCCATTTGGGTATTTCAATTTGTTAATTTTGCTGAAACTACAATAAAAATAGTAGAAATCACAAACCACAATCCTAACATACATTTACGATAATAATTTTAAAAATTAGCATACATGTGAAAACATAGAAATGGAAACAAGAAAGAAAAAATGATGTCTAGAAAAATAAATATAACATGAAAAAGTGATTATAGAGAAAAAATCGCGCCATTATAATAAATAACATTATAACGAGGTTTTGACTATGCTGTGAATGAGTTTAGTCTCATTAATAAAACTAAATAATCTTAAGTCTGTTTAATTATAATTACAACTTTATTGTTGAAGAATGATCCACAAATTGAATCCTACTAAATTAATCATCTTCCACTTCACTTAGATTTTAGAAAATAGAAAAAATGAGAAACAAATATTCGTTTATTTTTTACACTTGGGTGGGGTGCGGGATAACGGAATTGATGTTACAATAACAAGGTAAAAAGCATTGTGTGATGTATCATATATAATTTCATAGCCGAAAGTTTATAATTTTGCTCAATAATACTAACAAAATAAATTATATTTAAACAAAGGAATTGATTTAGATGATTTAAATCAACATAAATATTAGATGAAAGAAATAACAAACTCCAATTATAACATGATTTTAGACCATCACCATGTCCGACCAATAATAAAATAAAATAATAAATTCACACTTTTAACACCCTTCTATCAGAAAAACATATAGAAAATAAAATAAAAGTAAAGACTCCAAACTTAGCATATTTTTAGACACCCCTTTACAAAAAAGATCCACATAAATTTTGTTGTAGTTAAAGCCGCAAGTTTAAGTCCAAATCTTTTTGTTCTTCATCTATATTAACTAGTTCACCTATATTTGATGAAACAGCAATATTCAATTGATTTATCAATTGTCTTGTACCGTAAACAATAGTCCGATTTGAATTTCTTAAAGATGAATTTGAACCTCCAACTCTGTTTCTTATTTTCATTTGTAGGCTATTCACTTGTGGTGCTCTGCCCCTGCTTATCGGTATAACATTGTTTCCTCTTGCCATTTGTTGTCTATTAATTGCTAGTGTTTGTCATTTCTTATGGGGTGGTTACAATTTATGACGATGTTGAAAAAATAACCACACCATTATTTCTTCGCGAACTCGTACGTTGTAGGATCGAAGGTTGGGTTGATGACATATTTCCTTAGAAAAATAGTATTGAATGCAAATATAGAAGAATGTAGATTGACATTTTGCGAACTTGCATGTGTTGGGTTGCAGGTTAAGTTGATGACGGATTTCCTTGAAAAACGTTCCATATGCATATGTTAGAAAAGGAATGATAACATTTTGTAAACTTGCGTGCTGTGTGACTTGAGCTGATTGCGAATTTTCTGCCAATAAAATAATAGAGGTGTTTTTATCGAAAAATAATTATCGAAAAGAGTTTATTTCGTTTTTAAAAGTTTTTGATTTTTAGGAGTCGCCACTTAATTTTTAAGAAAAATTAAAAAAAACTTGTTTTCAAATAATTTAAACAGGAAAATCGTTTAAAAACTTTAAAAGGGGGTTCGGGGATTCTTATTAACGCCTTAGGAAGGTTTTGAAGGCACCTAAGGCGTTCCGCTTAGTGCAACTTTCCGACAACTAACCATTTGACTAATATTTTTTTTTTAGATTTTTGCAAATTTGAACTTTAACTTCCTAAATTTTAACTCTAAGTGAACTTCCGAACTTAAAATAACTATCGTTTTGAGCTTCAATTTAAGTTTGATAAAATAAAAGGCGTTCGACGGGGTTTGGTGTTTTTCTAACCCTAAACTAACGGCATTCAAACAAAATATGTAAACAAATAATAGAGAGGGAGAGAGAGAGAGAGAGAGAGAGAGATATTTTTGGGTCCAATTTCGGGTTCTGTTCGCCTTGACCGAAGTTTGGACCCATCTGCTTTTGGGTTTTTAACCCATTTTTTTTCCTGTCCTAGTCTAAACATACAAAATAAAATACAAGAAAATAAAAACAACAAGGGCTTATGCCCATTACAAATAAAAGTATAAAATAAAAATAAAGAAAAGTCTTCTAATCCGTCTTCTTTAAATTTCTTCAATATTCACGACACTTGATTGTGTATGACTCTGATTAAAGGAATTTTGAGCCTTTATGGCTCTTACGAAAGGCAAGGGAGAGAATGGAGTCCCAAAAACGGGCTCGAGAGGAATTTCACATGCGGTAAAAATAGAAACAGATTAGCATATGAAATAACAAAGTAAACCAGATGTATTTCGAATGAAACGTAATAAATAAGAACATATAACTCTAAAGAAAGCCAAATGAAACCCAACAACAATAATCAAGATTAGCAAATAAACTAACTTTAAACAATAGAAACAAAGAATTTTTGTCATCAAGTGATTTATTCGGTAAAACACGCGATAAATCAAGCATGGGTTCATTAACCTCAAACAACAAAAGCTATTAATGAATTAAGCAGCTACTAACACGAAAGATGAAACGTACACATAAGGGCCTTACTATGAATGACATTTCTAACTAAAGAAAAGAAAAAAAGAAAAAAAAATAATAGCAAACCCCAAATATATATGTATATGCAGATGAGAGATCAAACAAGCAGAAGAATATCATATACACAACATATATATGCCATCCCCTGTTAGCCAAACACTCTACCCGTCGACACGACTATTTGACAATAAATGCAATAGCGCTGGCTTCAAGCTTACACACCAATATAGATACACGTATATAATACAAAAGAGAGGATGTATGGGGTGCATGCTCATGGGATCATTTTGAAGGAAAACGCAAGCGTAGACAGCCATGTCTTGACTAGACAAAAAATGAATCTAAACTCAACCTAAAAAAACATTTTATATTCAATTTTACTATCATAAAACTACTCGAAGGGAAGAAAGAAATCCATTCACGTTTGATAAACACATAAGGACACTATTGTACCATAAAAACCTCCGACTTAAGCGAGATAGGGATTTCACGGAAGCTAAAATCGAAACTAACATCTAAGCGAGCCGATTAAAAAAAATAATAAAACAAAAAAAAATGAATGCCAAAGCTACCAATGAACCCGCCACATAGTTACCTTGCTTCACTAATCTACCTTTCGGTGAGGGAATGAAGGATGCAATGTGACATGTTCGAGCTATGGCTCTTCAGAGAAACAGAACAAGCCAAGATTAATACACTAAGATATTCACACCACAACTAAGTCGTAAAAAAATAAATAGAGAGAGAGCAACACAAACGTCCAACACAAGCAGAACAAAACCAGAACGCAGGACACATTTCGAGTTCAGGCAAACAACAAGGTGCAATATCTCATATTCACAGCAACATGAACCACGACTGGAACTCCATAAAGAGAATTGATGAAAATGGAAAATATACCTTCTTTGGAGGCAGCGACTGAGACGAGAAAGAGCAGCAACAAGCAATGACTTCCACCACGAACTTAGTATCATCGGAACGAGAATGCGGTATCCTGATCGAAACTGAAGTGGAACTCTTTTTTTTTGAATATCTTCCGTATATAGCTCTTAAGGTTTTATCGATTTCTTTCTAAAACGAAGAAGAAAGGGATCTTTTGACTCCGAAATTCTCAATAACGTGAATATCAGCCCCTGTTTCGGATTTTCACTCACTATCGCTTTATACTCTTATTTCCCTCCGTTCTTCTACAACAAACAGAAAAAGAAGCCAAAATATTTTTCGAAAATTCTCCTTTTGTTCTTCTACAACAGACAGAAAAGCCGGAATGTTTTTTCTTTCTTGAAAACTTTTCCACCCCCTTTCTGAAGAAGAAAGGGGGTTTATATAGAAGAAGAAAATTAGGGTTCTGGGGGAGAGGGCCAAAGGAAACATGCACTTCAGGCCCATAATCAATTCGAAATACGAAACCTCCAAATCTTATCTAAAATGCGGATGACTTGAACAGAAAAGGGGAGGTGGAGGGTGGAGATGAGTCCTTCGTCCTTGGCAAACAATGTGGCTCAATCTCGTGCTAACAAGGACGAACAAGGACGATTCTCGCGTCGTCTAGCGCGACAGGGGTTGTACGAGCTCAACAGCTGCAGGTTTTCGTTGCACTGTCTCGTTCACGCGCGATGGAGAGAGGAGGAGAGAGAGGATGAGAGAGGAAGGAGAGAGCGTGAGGGAAGACGCGGGTAGGGAATCTCGCGTGAGGGAGGGTTTTCTGCTTTTCTGGGCTCGTTTGTTTGTTCTGGGAATCGTTTGTTTGTTCTGGGAATCGCGTGGGGGAAGGGGAAGAAGGAGGGGGAAACGGGTTTGGGCCGGAGCAGGTCAAAAGAGTTGGGTATTTAAGTGCGTTGGGCCGGGTAGTAATGTTGGGGAATTGGGTTGAAAGTCTGGGCTTGGGAATTAATTTGAAGGTAAAAACTGAAATGGGCTGGGAGTTTTGGGTTGAAGTGGACTGCTGATGGTGTGGCAATTACTTTAAATGGAGGTGGGCTGGATTAGGAAAAGGTGTTGGGCCACTGGAACAAAAGGGCAGCGGCCCAAATTCGTTTTTGATGTGTTAAAGGGAGGGATGGATTAAATGAATAGCCAATTGAAATTTGGCTAAACTTTAAATAAACGAATTTGTATTAATTAATCAACGAGCTTCTTAATTTAGTAATATAATTATAAAAATAGTGACTCAAATAATCATAATTTTAAACTAAGATAGAATGATTATTAAAATTGAAATATTTTGGGATGATTTTCGAATAAACGTAAAATATACCAATTATATACATAACTATGTAAATATTATATTATTATATTTTCGCAAAATTTATAAAACTAATTAATTTAAATTGTTTAGAAAACTTACGAAGTTTGAAAATTAATTTATACCGACGCAGGTCAAAATTGAGTGTCAACAGGAGGCATATACATGAGAACGTAAGATGATATCTCTGTCATGCATTGACGGATGAGTGACCAAAACATGATTTTGTGAATTCCATGTGAGTATGAAATGCTCTAACACATAAAGGATATCGAAGTAATACACGAAATGAAGGAGAAAAAAGAATTGGGTTATTCCTATTTCGAAGTATGAATTACGAAAAATTTCTCTTAAGTAAGAAATGATATTAAAAAACAATCAATTATGCACAACATTTTTAAAGTATGAAGAGAATTTTTTCGAGTGAGTGGCAACTTTGCTACAAAAATATATAATCTAATGATTTTCTTTTCTTAATTTGTTGCATATATTTAACTCAAGGATCGCAATACACTTCAGAAAAAAAAAATGGTTTCCTTCTAAGTAGACAAGGTTTAGAAAAGAAATTGATCAAATGACTCCTTATATAACTAATAAATTTACTATCAGTTAATCTATATTTAATGCATTTAGACTTTTGAATTTATAGTTTTTTAATTATCAGTAGATTGATGTAATTATTAAGAGACACAAATTTCTTTATTAAACTTTGACAAACTATACTTGTCTTACTTACAAGTGATATTATCATAATTAACTATGATTTTGACAGAAAATAATATTAATTTATCTTAATATTAATGGTGGATTTTATTAATTGTAAAATAGAAAAAAATATTTATTGCAGTAAACATATATAATTATCTTAATTATATTCTGTTCATATAAAATCATGATTAATTTGAGGTAATTTTTTTTATTTTACAAGAGTACAAAGTATTGGTCAATAACTATATCAAAGTTGGCTCATGGAAAAAATAGAGAAATTAATATTTGGTTGACATAATTATAAATCACTATTTTTCTTCTTGTTTGGAGTTTTTAAAAAAGAGAAATCCACCTTTTTTATATTTTAATTCTTTAGGAATATTATAATAATCATATATTTATATAAAACAGAACCCTAGGTCCCCATATGTGGCGCCACCACAAACAAGACTTTTATGAAAAATTGTGACTTTAATGAAGGTTGTGATTTTTATGAAAAGTTGTAACTTTTATGAAAAATTGCGACTTTAATGAAGAGTCGCAACTTTCATAAAAAATTGTGACTTTAATGAAGAGTTGCAACTTTTATCAAAAGTGGTGACTTTAATCAAGAGTTGCGACTTTATGAAAAGTTGTGGCTTTTATGAAAGGTTATGAACTTTCTGAAGGATTTTTACTTTTCCAAATATGTTAAACCTTTCTGATAAGGCACAATAGAAATTTGTTCACACTACCCTTTATTGTCTATAAATAGAGAGATTTCCTCTCATTTTAAAACAACAAAAAATTTGATCTTCATCTTCTACTTCCGCCAAGTTAAAATTCGTGTACTTTGCTCTGTTTAGTGACTTACTGACACCACTGTTTTTGTTTCAATAAGTTAATGAATAATATTATTCCATTATGAGAGGATGCAATTCTTTAAACCTCTGGTATTGGAGGATAATAGATTTCTTAAGGGGACATTATGCATTTAGTGGACTCAATGTCTTCCTTTCTATTTGTAACACCCCGTAGCCAAAATAGACAAAAAAATCAGCTTTATAGAAAAAAATTGACAGGTGCAACCAACGGTGGCATTGACGGACCGTAGAATGACATACGGTCCGTCCTGCACAACAGTCGATGGGATCAAAGACTCACAAAAACTCAGCCGAAAAAAATTTGGCTAAGTCTTGATCGACGGACGTACCTACGGTCCATAGGTCAGACGACGGTCCGTAGTTCGTGACTGTCGATTGAGACCCCCATTCACCTACTCTCTGACAAGAGCTACGGATGACCAACATGGTCCGTAGGTCAGACGACGGTGCCTAGTATATGACCGTCGATTGAGACCTCCATTCACCCACTCTTTAACAAGAGCTACGGATGACCAACACGGTCCGTAAGTGGACCTATGGTCCGTAGGTGGGAATTAGCAGACAATTAAGTGGGAATGCTGTTGGGTAAACTTTGAATGGCCATAACTCTTATTACAAAATGAATTAGGTGTACCATGACCTACTCACAGATAAATAATTAAATTATCTTTCCATAGACACTAACCTTGATAAAATCAGACCTTCGAGTAAAAAGTTATGCCAATTTTAGTAAAGGCTTGTCTAACAAGCCTGGTCGACGGACCCAACGACGGAGCGTCGGTCAGACAATGGACCGTCAGTGTTGGCCGTCGTTTGGTCCAACATCAACTTACCCAGGGATCTTTTGGTCTTTTCTCACTTCGTTTAAACCTTAAGTTACATCTTTTTTACCCTAAATAATCACATTTTAGTCGATTGAAGCCTAGAAACATAACTAAAACATATCTAAGTCAAATGATTAAATCAAAACTTAGAAAATTTAGATTCAAAAGAGGAGAAAAAGCTCAAGAACCCTATTTCAAGAACGCAACAAGTTCCAGTAGTTTCAGCCCCGAAACTTAAGTATTTTTTCGTGGATTTAATCTCCAGGTATGTGAGATTTCACTAGTGGGTTACTTTCACCTATTGGGTCCCTAATTTTCAGTCAGATTCTTGATTCACATATCATGATTAAATCCAGGGTTTCTATAACTTCATGAACTTATAAGTTATATGTTCCAAATCAGATTATCATGTTATTATTATTCAGTTTATTGCATGAATTTTAGAACCCTAGCTATGTATTTCTTTAGTTCTTGAATTACACATGCTAGGTCAGATATTTCAGACATTTCATATATACATGTCTCAGTTATAAATGCATAATTATCAGATTAATTTTGCATTCTCAGTTTGGATGTTCAATTTTGAGCTATTCAGTATTTACAAAAACTCAGACATAATCAGTAAATTTACAGAATCCAAGGGAGTAGCATAATACCGAGTTGAACTAGGGTTCAGAGTACCCAATTAGTCCTAGAACTACTAGTCAAGTAGGTTGTAAGTCCCCTCTATTGAAAATCAGTTAGTGATCACGTCAACATGTCTTTATACCTTTGGCAGGGTATATTGGATCCTCTCGATGGGGCGTATACATCGGACTCCACATTTAGATCATGTGGTTTTATTAGAGGTTATTAGTAGCTCCCACAATTCGGTCAGACTCTTTGTATTGACTATTTATCAGTATATTCAGTTTGAGCATGTCATAAATTGGCCATTGCATCCAATTAGCTCAGAATTCAATTTATCAATGTCAGATTATTATACTTGTTTTTATGCTTGTTAAGTTATGTTTTATTTCAATTTTACTCTATCCTACATGCTCAGTACTTTTCAAGTACTGAAGCATACGCGCGCTACATCTTCTCGTGATGTAGGTTTAGGTTCTCAGCATCCAGATCACGCATAAATCGATTACCGATCTCCAGTTCAGCAGATTCAGTGGTGAGTCCTCATTCTTTGAGGACAACAGCTATGAGTTTCATTTCAGTCTTTAGTCATTTAGTTACAGTTTTTGCTAGATTTAGCTGGGGCTTGTCCTAGTATTTCTAGTCCAGTTTAGAATCTTATTTCAGGCATAGTTAGATTTAGCTTAGTATTGAGTTAATATTCCTTTGTATTAAACTCATTGTTTTCAAATATCTCAGTTATAGAATATGGTTATTCCCCATCTTTTCAGATTTAATTATGATTTAGTTTCCGCATCAGTTTATTATCTTTAGTATGCTCATGATCATGCCAGCATGGTTAGCTTGGGATCACTTGTGGTCCTAGGTTCCGTGTCCGCGTCTCGGGGGGTAGCTCGAGGCGTGATGCTATTTCATGATATTTTTACATATCCTGGTATGTTTTTTTCCACTCATTAGTATATGTTTGTGATATTAATTGTTGTTTTTGAGTACATGGTTAAACTCTCTTGTTTATGTTTCTGCAAAGTTAATATCTACGGTTATATTAAACATATGCACATATAGTACATATATAGATTGTGCAGAAAATAATTATTGTACTCAGTTCCAAGAATTCATGTTTTTATATTTTATATTAAATTATATAACTTAAAAGTACTATATATAAACTTATATATTATCTATTTTACATAAATATGAAATTTCTCACTTATCAATTGAAGAAATTAATTATGCAAGTTCAAAAATTATAATTGCTTTCACGTTCAAGCGTAATTTCTTTTTTGAATATGCTTACAAATTTTCGAATTTTCTCCTAAGACATATATCACAATTGTATAATCTATGCAACTTAAATATTTCATTTTATTACGAAATGCCTTTGCATATATATTCTTATTTTCTTCATTTTCCTTTTAATGTTGATTAAAGTACCAACGATTAATTATTTCATTAATAATTCATTCATTAGAGGTTCTTGAGTTATGTGATAATGACAAATAATTAAATTTATGTTTGATTATTGCTAATATTTTTTAAGAACCTATTTTCTATTATTTTTAATGTATGTGTATTAGCAAAAAATTATTTGCAAGTTTAATGCAATTGTTATTTATGATGGCGCGAAGCGCAGACAAATTACCTAGTTTATAAATAATTAAAAATGCACTCTTTTAATGGAAGAACATTTAAATCAAGCAGAGGTGAACCCATGACTAGAAGACTTTGGATGCACCAATATAAACATAACTTAAATATGAGATCTAAGCTAAACTTAAAATAAATACAATAAAAACAAGCTTAAGTGGGATTTGAACCTGGCCTAGAGGGTAATATCTTTAGCTTCTATTAATTGCACAAGGACACTTTTTTGTTTTTTATGGGTTCACTGTTAAGTATATTATAATTTCTATCAGTCCGGTCCGCCCCTGAAAGCAAGCGCACACACGCACGGACGCATGCGCACACACACAAGTGTAAGTATTTATTTTGTATTCATATTGCACAATACAATTACATTGTTATAGATATCATTTTGACAATAGTCTTGAATATTATAAATTTAGCATATTGAACATTGATATTTTAATAAAAGTATTTTGTACTCACGTGATTTTTATTTTTTTGTAATGATTTGTATTCATAACATTTTAAAGTTCTAGCCTATCATATAGATAAGTCAAACTATATTTGATCTCTTTTTTCAATCACTCTATGATTGTTAGAAAAATCGAAAGAATTAAAAGATCAAATAAAAGAAAAAAAAACAGATTTTATGTTGATTTGATTTGGTCTATATATTTGATTTAATTAATTTACATAATTGATCTAGTTATTTTTTAATCAAAAAACAAATTAATCTGACTTATATACACCTACTCGCAACCTAGAGCCATTATTAAGGATGGCAAAATTTCAATCAATACACCACATTATAGAGGGACCCCCCTCCCCATATTAATCTCATACAACCAAATAAACCAAAATAAAAAATTATAAACTTAAATTTGCCTCAACATTAATCATATACGTATTTTTTTTGTCTCGGTTTATGTGACACACTTTATTATTTAGTCAGTTTTAAAACAAAATAAAATATTTTTATATTTAATTTGTGTTTGAACATGCAATATGAAGTCATGATTTTTACGTCATTATATGGACATACAATTTGAGATCATGATTTGAAATTCACCAAAATGCACGATTTGAGATTCCAAATCATGTTTTTTTTAAAAAATAATAAAATATAGAGCCTGATTTGAGATTCCAAATCACGATTTGAAATTCACCAAAATGCACGATGATATAAATTGTTGTGGTCATTTCTCAAGTGACTTGTGGTTAATGTGTGAAAGTGAGAAATTGGATGATAGAATTTTTGTGTTGTTAAGTACATTTGTGCTAACTAAAATTATTGTGTCCGACACTCAAATTGGAGAAGAAGAATTTTTTTTTATATGTGTTGATGATTCTAGAACTAGCTTTTAGTTCTTAGAATTAAAAAATTCTTCTTAAACATTCACATCTATATACTAGCATTTTCTTAGGTGGTACATGATTGTAATAGTCAAGTCAATATGATTTTATGTGATTATTAGAAAATGAATGAATGTTTATATGAGTTTAATAAAATGAAAATCATGGTGGTATCATGTGCTTTTAATGTTTGATTTGCTATTATATTTTGATAATTATAAAGAAAAAAAATGATAAACATGCCTTGTTTTATGTTTGCAATTAACACATTAGCTAACGTTTGTGAATATTAATGACATGAGTTGTATGCTTTGGAATAGTATGGTAATTTATTTATCCTAACTGTTTGAGATTGTTTTCAAGACCGTTAATGAGTGGTTGTCTAAGTTTTCTATATGAATTTCTTTTGATGCATAAAACTATGTTGAAATTAAGATTACTAAAAAAATATATGTTGGTGTTTTTGAGGGCTTAAGTTGTTAGAAGTAATTCTATCAATTTTCTTGAGACTTGTATACATAATGACTAGATGTGAAAAATATTTTAGTGTAGATGTTGAATGTTATTCCTCTATTATGATTTAATTTGAAAGTGTAGGGCTTTGTTGCTTAGGTTATGAATGTTATTTCCGTCACGCCCCGAGCCTACACAATGTGAGGGACTGACACTCGGTGACCATTGCTAGCCTAGAGCGGACCCTTGACCTGATTTACTTTATACAACGGAAGAAAAAAATCACACTTATAATGATAAAAGAACTTGTCTCAACTGCATAAAAAAATAAGTGAGAATGTCTTAAAGATCTAAACATTCAACACCGCCAAAATGACAACCCAAGTCTTTAATTAACACAAGAATGAAATGTAAAGACTACTGAACTACTAACTGTCAATGAAACCTCTAAACTGACTGAGATGAATGTTGAGACAAACCCCATAACATCCTATTGAACTAACTATAAAGCAATAAAGGATGTCCTCCGGAGTGCAAGGAGGCTCACCAACTGATTCTGGAGTGATCAACTGGATCAACGGTGTGCCGGATATTGATCCTAGTTACATGCATCTGCATCATGATACGATGCAGGCCAACTAACATTAGTACATTGAATGTATGAGTATGCAAGTTGGAATGCTAACAACACTTAAGCTTGAAAAGGAGTAAGAAGGAACACTTACCTTGGCTTTGCTCAACTCATGAATAAATTAATTCATTTCAATATAATGCAATTTAACGGTAAGTGCAATATAAAGAAAAATATCTGAAACATATTGTAAACACTGAATGCATGCAAGATACAATTAACTCTGGCATGCATGAAAAAAATACAAGTAAACTAATGTATATGAGAATACAATAACTTCTGTGGGAGTTTCTCTAACCAACAATCATCACTTAAGAATTACAGTGATGATACAACGATCTAACTCACGCTGCCAGCGCATCCTATACACAGCCAAATGTATAAGACTTGAACTGCCTAATGGATCCACTAGTCTACTATGAAAAAGGTTTATTTAAAAAGTATGAACCTTTTCTATTCATGGCGGTTACATGGTTTATGGGGGCTGTGAGTTGTCTGAACTCTCCCCCAAATTGGCGCTCAATACTAAAAAAATATGCTTGCTATTATGTTTTAAAAACATACTAATTATGTGGTTTTGAGATTAGTGCTCAAAATACTTAGCTTATAGCTATCTTGGAAACCATAATTTCCCTGCTTGCTTCTTTTAGAAAGCTATAGTTCTTTTCTGAAAGCTTGCCCTAGGCTTCTTGGAAATCAAAGTTTTCTTACTAGTTAAATGTTAAAACATTTCAAGTCTCTTTGAGAATACTTAGTCCCTTTATACTTTTGAAGAAAAGAACTTCAACTTCACTCTTTACTAAACTCAAAAATTAAGTCTTAAAACAAAGTTTAAATGTTTGTGCAAGACTTATGAAGACTTGAAATGACTCCTCTCATTTGACACTTGATTTCTCTTAACTTTAATTTTTCACTACTATTGACTTGACTCTTAACTGATCCTTGAATTGAATTATGGACTCAAGGAATTAGATTCGTATTTGGAAAGATCTCATGATGATTAGGAATGATTCTAGATATCTTAATATGAGAAAAATCCAATAATCAGAATTTGAGGGTGGGTCCGCGACGGGGAGGCATAATTTAATTTTTGTTTTGAAAATATCCTTTGAGGAAGGACACCTCATGTCGCGGAGCTGAAATTTTAAAACAACGTGTTGGACATGCGAGGGGTCCAGGTCCCAGTTTTGCCCGTCAAATTTTCTTCTTCGTTTTTCTTTCCCAATTCACCCAAACTCAGTTATTTTTCTTAAATCTCTTTTAGATACAGATATCCAACAAATTTACCTAAGAACCTAACTCGAAATGAACGCATAATGCGACGTAACGAATTATAAAACTTTACAACTCATGCAATTCAAGAACAACATATGAATTCCAAAAATGGGTACCGAGATATCAATATTTTAATGATTTTAGAACGAATCCAAACTGAAATAATATGCTTGGAACGTGGGAGAACAATCCCAATGTTATGAGCGCCTCACATACCTGTTTGAAGCAAGTTCCTTAGCGAAAATACCGACGTTCTTGGTTGATCTTGATGATTTTGCCCTTTTTCCCTTCTTCTTTTCTCTTCTCCTTTCTACTTAGGCTAGCGTGAAAATTTTAATTTTCTAAAACTGACCAAGTTCAGTCTTGACCAATATTAAACTCCTAAAAATGGAATAATATAATAGGGTAGCCAAAAGACCATAATACCCTTAAAAATCCCGGATTGAACATTTTCTTAATTTGACAGCCCAACTTCAAAAGGGCATAACTCACTCATACAAGGTCGAAATAAGAGCTTTTCAACCATATATGAATGTAACTCTAACTCATCCTGAGCTAGAAGTTATGGTCGCTTGAAAATAACCAAAAACTCACTTTTAACCTACTTAATATTTTCCAGATTTTTTCATACTTTCAAAAATTAACTATTTCAAGATTTCACACTTTCTTCTAGTTCTTTCTAGTTGCGAGATGTTACAATTTCTCTATTATGAAAGATTTGGAAGTGTAGGGGTATGTTACTAATGTTGTGCTACATGATCCTAAAGAAAAGTATAAAGAAAAACATTATCTAAGATTTTAATTGTAAGTTAATAAATATTGCATTTACATAGTTGTGATAGTTAATTATTAGTTGATTCGATGTTAATGTTTGAGGAGGAAAAATATGTTGAGGTTTTAAAAGAAGTGATTATATTATTCATGTTCTTATTGAAAATTATATTGCTTCTTGATGCATTATGTTGAAAAGTGTATTTGGTAATACATGAAAGGTATAATAAGTACAATATTGAATAAGTGAATAGTTTTTTTGTACAAAAGAGTACAATATATTACGAAAAAGGCAAAAGAAGTTGGTATATTTTGTGGATGCCATAATATAAAAACAATTAACTAGAATTAGTTGTTGTGCAGTTGATTGGTGATGAGACTAAGTGGTTAAGACAACTCTTAGTGTGTATTCCAATTGGAATAGAATAAATTTTTATGTGAGAAAATTGATACATGTGTTTGAGACACAATTTAAAAAAGTGGCTATAGTGGATGAATTATTTACGAAAATACATTATTTTTAGTCAGATGTGAATCTGATCAGTTTATACACTAATGAAACATTGAGGGGAGTAAAGACCTTTAGTCATTTGAGAAGATCAACAATGATGGTAATCTAACCTATGTGATTTGAGATCCCATGAATTAGGTTCATATGAGTAATAACAAGTCATTAGTTGATCAAGTAAATACTATAAAGTTTTGTCCCTCCTATGATGTGTGAATATAGTGTGATAATCTACAAAACAAAGTGAGACAGAGTTAGAGCTCTTAATCCAAGTTATATCCTTTAAGGTGGTGTATTTCTCTGCAGAATACACTTGATGATTGGACTTATATGAGTATGAAACGGTACCGCTTCTATGAAATTGTGACAGATTTCTAGAGCACTCGTGAATACCAGGACACACGCATGCTGCTTAGCACAAAATTGCTATAACGACAAAGATTGTGCGAGTATAATGTAATATAATAAGACGTTGGACTTACAAAAGAATTATTGGTTCACAGAAGTTCTAAACTTCACCAAATTATTCTAAAGTATAATCTTGTTTCATAGGTCTGGTTCATAGTCTACGGACACCAAATTCGATGCATTAGACTCATATGTCAAAACTAAGCATAAATTCTTATTTCATTCTATTTTGTAATATTCTTTTTGATATATGTAGGTGAATGTTGTAAAAGTAATTCTAGTATCTCAAAAAGAAGTATTCATATTATTATCTAAGATTCTTTCGGTTAATCTATTTATTATTAATGACTCTTTATTGTATGACAATAATATTTAAAACGTTACTAAAAATAGTAACATCTTCCTTATTCATTATTATTTAGATTTAATGAGTTATTATTACTTATTATGAAAATACCTTCATATCCATTTAACCATCATATTTATGAGCTATATTAATTTTCTTATAGCTGTTGAAAACTATACGTTAAAGGGATTAAATTTTTGGTCTTTTGGTGGAGTGATGCCCTTATATATATTTTTCTATGTGTTACTATTTGGTTTTAAAAAGGTTGGAATGGAAAATGAAGAGTTGCGACTTTTATGAAGAGTGGCGACTTTTATGAAAAGTTGTGACTTTTATGAAATGTTGTGATCTTTCCTAAAGATTGTGACTTTACAAAGGTTTGTGACCTTAATGGTAAGGAACAAGAAGAACTTTTTCACACTACCCTTTGTTTTCTATAAATTGAGGGATTTCCTCTCATTTTAAGAACCAATTTCTGGACTTCTTCTTCTACTACTAAATCTAGTATTCTAAGTGTACTTTACTGCCGTTGAGCGGCTCGCTGACACCAGCATTTTGGGAATCAATATACTGGTGATTGACATCATTTTATCTTGGGAGGACATATTTCAAATTAAACCTCCGATACTAGAGGGGAATAATTTCCTTGAGAGGACAATGGCTTGATCTTCTTTCTGTTTTTCGAGATTCTGATATGTGTTACCGATTTTAGATTTATGAATTAATTTTTATTCCTTTGTTCATATGTTCTTCAGTGGTTCATTAAACTTTGGTAACTTCGTGTTTCTGCAAAGTTTGTTGAAATCAGTTAGATTCTTTAAACATAGATTAACAACAATTCTTCTTTAAGTAAAATATTTCATATATTTTTTCTGATCTGTTTCCTATTCTAGTTTCTTTACTAGTTATAATTTTCTAGTTCTGAAAATGTTCTTAAACTTTGTTGTAAGTGTCTAATCAAGTTCTTCAAAGTTTTTTTCTAAGTATCTTAATAATACAAGTTGACAACAGTTACTACTTTGAGAGTATAGATGAACACAATATCACTAGTAAGAAACAATATTTTTCTTTATCAATTCCTTGAGTGCTGGATTTTCTGTTAGATGAATTATTGTTAGTTTGTGGCTCCTAGTTTTATATAAGAAGAGCTTGTTGAATTCTAGGGGATACACCCATACTGGGTGAAATATCCTTAAGGACAATGTCTTTTGACACGCCTCAAACAATGAAAATTTCCTATGAAAGTTATTGATAAAGTACAAACTTTGGTGAATCCAGTACAAGTATTCGTCAAGAAGATATTTTGCGTAAGATTTTCAACACCTTTAAAATATCATTATATGTTTCATTTGCTATCCGAATGTCTCCCAAAAGCCCAAGAAAATCTATTTTTTTAAAAAAGATTTCTGTAGACAGTAAAATTCGCGTCGAGTAAATAATAATCAAGAACGGAAAATTATAGCAACAATCGATTTTATTATTTCAAATGCGAGTTTTAAAATCTCTATAATTCCTCTGAATTCGCCTTTTCAAATATAAATTCAAGGGCTTTAAAGCTTGTTCTTGAATCTATGATGAACTTGAACTTGAACATTATCTTGATCTTGACTTTTATTTGAATTCAAGGGCTTCGAGCTTGTTCTTGAATTCGGTGGTCTTGATCTTGATTGTTCTTGAACTTGAATGCTTGGATTCTTAAACTTGTAGCTTTGTAGAGAATTAAATGGCGTTAATACCACAAAGTTTCTCTAGCTTCTTGTTTAGAATTTTCTGTCTCCTTTTTGAATTATGAGGACCCCTATTTATAGTTTTAGAATAGAGGAGTTGCGATTGGAAAATGATTCCGTTCAGCCAATCAGATTTAAGTGACATGACATTTGGGCTTTATGGAGCGGGCTTGTCATCTTTGACACACGTCATGATTCTATTAGTTTCTTATTTGACTTGGCATGCCACATCATTTGAACATGTGGAGCCAAGATGGGCCTCTAGAATGAGATGAAATTGGGCTCAACAAATTGTAGGCCAAATCAATTAATTTGGATTTTAATTAGGGAAACTTTCACATATAGCAAACAAAAAATTCATATTTGTTGCTATAGCAAACTTTGCATAATTGCGCTCTATAGCAAACATAAAACTATATAATTTGTTATACATATACAATTGTATAATTCGCTGGCCTAAATTGTATAATTCGCTGGCCTAAATTGTATAATTCGCTGGCCTATTTCGCTACAATTGTATAATTTATTTTGAATACACTTGAATCGAATTAAAATGTATGTATATTGCATAATTATAACTGTATATCAAGAAGATATATGTTTTTCTCGCTTTATACAAAAATAGAAACACAATATATACACTTCTGTTGTGTAAAGCTACAGAAAATTGTATTTCACTGCAATTGTATAATTTGTTGGCCTTTTTCTCTGCAATATTTGAAGTAAAATGTTTGTAAATTGTATAATTAAGTGTATAACACGAAGATATACATTTTTGCATGTGTATATACAATTTTCTCTCGCTTTATACAAAACAGAAACACAATTATACACTTATGTGTATAAAGCGAGAGAGGCGAGCGAGAATAGAGAGTGGCGAGCGAGATTTTTGGGAGAGAGACGCTGGCAAATTTTAGCTAATGTTTGCTATGGAGCACAATTAAATCAAACCCTAGCTATTCCATTTAATTTAGGTTATTAGTTTGCTATTATATACAATTTTCCCTTTTAATTAAGTCCATATTTGTTGTACTTAAATATTTAAGTCAAATATATCAATCCATAATATTTATTTGGATTAATATATTTACGAATTTAATATAATCCAAATTATTTTATAAATTTATGTTTAATAAATTTTATATGATTACAAATGCCTCCTGCTTCAAGTCTCGTCGAAACTTTATATTTGATGACAAGACTTGAAGTATTACTTACACGATAATTATATACCATGTATTTTAGATTATTCTATTGGTATACACTCCAACGTAATTGAAGCATATAAATGATATTAAGATATCATATTGCCAACCTCTAATTATCCTTAGTCAATTAGATTAAGGAGAAAAGATAATAAGCAAACAATCCAATTGTAGCATGAAAAGGATTATTTTGCCTTTTTTTAAAATAAATAAATAAATAAATACATTTATTTAATTATTCAATTCCTAATGTTATGCTTCCTAAGGATTTTTTAAAGCAAAAAGGAATTATAATTGGTATAGAATATGAATTCTTTTAGTGGCGTATTAACACCTAAAGAATAGAGTTACAATTGGTATAGGATATGGATTCCTCCACCGCCATAACCCATATTAACATCTATAAATAGAGGCTAGTGTTTTTTTTTAATTCTCAACATCAGTCATCACGAGCTTCTATTTCTCTCGCAGACCTTCGAAGTGCAATACGTGAGCCTATATGTACGTATTTCTTTATGTATATTTTTTCACTTCGTTCCTTTTTTTTCTTTAATGTTTGCAGGTCATGGGTTATATATATATATATATATATATATATATATATATATATATATATATATATATATATATATATATATATATATATATATATATATATATATATATAACATGTAATGGAGAGCTATCTTAACGCAAAAAAAATTTGATTTTGAGGTGTGAAGGGATGTTTTTTTTTAACTTCCCTCTTTAAAGATCATCGACTTGAGGCTAAACTAGAATACCGTGTAACGCTCCTGCCTTGAAATAAACTCAAGGTGTTACAAGGTCTCAAATGCTTGACCGACATAAAGCTTTAATAGAATACCGTGTAACGCTCCCGCCTTGAAAATAAACTTAAGGTGTTACAAGGTCCCAAATGATTAACCATGAAGCCTTACTAGAATACCGTGTAACGCCCTCCCGCCTTGAAAATAAATTTAAGGTGTTACAAGGTCCCGAATGCTTGACCAACTTGAAGCTTTAATAGGATACCGTGTAACGCTCCCGCCCTGAAAATAAACTCAAGGTGTTACAAGGTCCTGAATGCTTGACCATGAAGCTTTACTAGAATATCGTGTAACACTCCCGCCTTGAAAATAAACTCAAGGTGTTACAAGCTCCCGAATTCTTAACCAACTTGAAGCTTTAATAGGATATCGTGTAACGCTCCCGCCTTGAAAATAAACTCAAGGTGTTACAAGGTCCCGAATTATTAACCAACTTGAAGCTTTAATAGGATACCGTGTAACGCTCCCGCCTTGAAAATAAACTCAAGGTGTTACAAGGTCCCAAATGCTTGACCATGAAGATTTACTAGAATACCGTGTAACACCCCCGCCTTGAAAATAAACTCAAGGTGTTACAAGGTCCCGAATGCTTGATCATGAAGCTTTATTAGAATACCATGTAACACTCCCGCTTTGAAATCAAACTCAAGGTGTTACAAGGTCCCGAATGCTTAACCAACTTGAAGTTTTAATAGGATACCGTGTAACGCTCCCACCTTTAAAATAAACTCCAGGTGCTACAAGGTCCCGAATGCTTAATAGACTTGAAGCTTTAATAGGATACCGTGTAACACTCCCGCATTGAAAATAAACTCAAGGTTTTACAAGGTCCCGAATGTTTAAATTATTCGCCCCTTCTTAACGACCCTCTTTTTCGAGTTTTATCTTCTTTCGTGCATTATTATAAATAAACATTAACACTTTTATTTATTTCTTATTTTCTGTAGTTTGAACAATGGTTTTCTTCAAGGATTATGCTTTTCAATCTTCTAAACTCGAATATCTCATCGTTGGATCAGAGGGTAGTACGATACTAAGTTTTTGGTCCAGGTATCTTTTGTTGGTCGTTATGTTGATCCATGGCCACAATTGAGAAACACACTTTATATGAAAAGTTGGACATCAGAATACGATCATAAATCTAATAAAGCCTCTAAAGACGGTATCTTGAGAAACCAATTCCTCATCATACAAATATTGCGAGAACCTTTTTAAATTTAGGTCGCCGCATGATTCATGAAGAACTACGTTAGGGGGGAAACATTGTGGTTGAAAGTGAATATCGTTGCATTTCGGGGTATTGGGAATGGACAGAAGATGTCTTTAGCAAAAATGGTCAAACTCTAAACAGTGCTTGTATGCGTGATGCTGTATTTGCTTCTCTTTTTACCTATGATCGGAACTCCAATATTATACCAGCCTTTTTTGAGGCTTGGTGCCCTCAAACAAATACATTACTTACATCTGCTGGGGAAACATCCATATCTCTTTGGGACTTGCATATTCTTGGTGGTTTTCCAATTAACGGATACTCTTACGAAGACGTGATACCAAACTCCACTAAACTTACAGGATTTAATGATAAGAGGGAAAGATTTCTTCCTCAAACTTGTGAATATATGTTTGCCGCCTTTCATCACCTTAAAGAGAAAAATCATGGTAATATGGGAGTGTCTTTAAATGAATGGATACAATTTTGGTGCAACAAAGATCTCAAATATGAGCTAGCTCCCCCAAGAAAAGAGAATAAATCTCGACGTCTATCGTCTACTCATAATCCTGTAGGAGAAATACCTACTGAGATAAATACACGGTCAAGTACTCAAGAGATGGTATTTTCTAAGCTTGGAGCAAAACATAAAAAATATGAGACTTATCTGACGGCCTTTTTGTCATGCTGGTTATGTGCCTTTGTACTTCCGTCTGAAGAAGGAAATTTCATTCGACCTGAGACTTTCAAGATAGCGAGCTTAATGGCGAGCGGTAAAAGGGTTAGCGTTGCAGTTCTAATTTTAACAAGCATATATCATGGCTTAAATAAAATTTCAAATTCTTCACAGTTGGACCATGTAAGAGTTTGTTTTCCCATTCACGATGTCTATGGTTGGCTTGCTTATTATCTCAAAACACACTATCCGCTTACTAGTGCACCTTCTCTACCACGAATGGTGGTATATTCTGGAGAAGGTGCTGCAAAGTATTTTGACAAAGATGAGGCAAGAAAGTGTGTTCATCGGGGGGAGAACATTGTATGGAATGCAACCATGCTTAGTAGGCCTCACCCAACTTATTATATTGATGATGAAAAATCATCAGAGTTGGAGCAAGCTTATTTTATGAGCATTACTTTTAATTATCTTCCATTGAGGATGGGAGGTTCCTTTGTCATTGAGCCATATAGTCCGCACCGATTTAGTCGCCAATTTGGTTTCCATCAAGATAATCCTGGTATATTTGTGTTGAGTCACTTGATGAAGGCCTTAGATATTGGCTCATATGTGTATCACGTGTGACTATGTCTAAAGCGACATTTCCTCCTACGGTAACTTCCGCAAAAAAGCTTTATACCACCCAATGTTCATCTTTGTGGGAGAGGTCCTATGGAATGTTTCTTGAGGATAATTTGGATGTTATGGTGGAAAAAGCTGGGTCAGAATTTGTTACCTTTTTAAAAGACAAAAGTCAAGATATCGAGAAAACACTTTCAAAAGTCAAGACACCACTTGCTCCCCAACATCAAAGTAAGAAGCTTAACTTTTCTAAGAAATCTAAGAAAGTTCATACTCCTACTGATAAAGAGAAATTCCCTCAATTTCTCTTCTCTAGTAAACGGCCCCTTCAAGAAACAAGCAAAACTAGCAAGGATCGATGTTGGAAGAGGCAAAGAGTTGAACTATCTGGGGCTGAAATTGTAAAAGTCTGAAGTGTCGATAGTCCTTCTAGATCATTGACAATTCAGAGTGACAAGGTGTATATATATATATATATATATATATTATATTTTTTAAAAAAATAAATAAATAAATAAATAAAATGACCTTAATAACCTGCCCCTTTCGCTTGTAGGTTGATGCTGCCAACATTTACAAGGATCACCACGTGAAAAGCCACAAGTTAGCGAAGAGTCTACCGCGATATTGAGACCTAAGGCAAAATCAATTCCAAATATCGAGAAAGATCAAAAGTCATCGTCTACTTCTCGTGGACAAAATTTAAAAGGGTTGGATCCTAATTCAAATGAGCTTTCCCGATTTCTTCCCAAGATTAATGGTTCTATGTCTGTCTTCGAAGGAAGAGGTGTGGTGTTCAATTACAAAAGGAAGTACATCTTGGGTCTTTGGGAAGAGATCTGTGGAAAACTTTCCAGAATTTCTCTAAACAATATTTTATCTTACAAAGATGATATTTATGAGATTTTCAAGGAGATGAGTGAGATGAATTTATTAGATCTTTCACCATTAAAAAGCTTGGTAGATTCTCTTTTAGATCATGCTACTTCTTATGATCAAGAACACTCTAATTTTGTTTACAAGGTGCATAAATATAGGAAGATGGAACTGCTTTCCAATGCCAAAGAGCGTCTCGAATTATTCAAAGTAGAGGAAGATGAGAAGTCAAAACATGTCTCTTCTAACAAGAAATCGCTAAAGAAGGTTAAGCGGAAGATAACAACTTTACAAGGAGAGCGAGAGGGTCTTGAAGTTCTTTTAGAAGCTGCTAAGAAGAACATCGAGGAGATTCAATCCAAGATTTTAGCTACAGAAGATGATATATCCTCGTACGAGAATATGAGTTTATTAACGCCTGAAGACTCAATTCGCATGGAACATAAAAGAGAGTGCTTGGAGGCTAGTCGTCAAGATTTGACCAACTACAAGTTACGCTTAGATTAGACTTCTTTTAAAAAAATTGCCTCTCCCATTTTATTTTATTTTACTTTTTAGCTTTCGATTGGTCGTTAATTCTTGATTGCAAGCTTTTTTTAATTCAAAATCATATCGTATTTTCCATGCCAATACGAATGAATATAGAGCAAGTGTCATATTTTTATTTAGTTTGCACATTTAAACTTGATATATGAATTTTGTGGAATCCGATACTTCAACTCGTAACAAGTTTTAGAACCTTTAACTTGTAAATTCAAAAAAAAAAACAATTTGAATACATTGAATTACAACTTTGTTGATGCAAACATAGAGGATTTGGATACTTCAAATAATAAGCTCAAAAAATCTAAAGACTTCAATTTGCATACTTAGTCTAATTTAAAGACTTCCACCGTACTAATAAGAGATTTATATTTTATAAGGGGTTTCCCCTTCCGTAGAACCATCAATACTTGGTGCAAGTCTAAAGTTTGATGAGACAATATATAAAATACATATCGCTTTGCTGTTCTATGAATTTAAGTGGGAACATTTTTATTTTTGACACTCATGCAACTGAACTTAGAGTATGGTTCTAAGCGCCTACGTACCTCAATAAAGAGGATCAAGTCACAACGTAGTTCTAGGGATTTGAGTGATTTTTTTTGTGGTTGTGCCGTACACAGTTTATACTCTTGCGGGACAGGAGTGACATGTAGTTTAGGCTCGTACCTTAAGGAGCATCATCTTACTTCAAGGATAGTATCTCTTTAGGAATTTGGCATTAATAGGACCGATCCTTAAGCCATCAGCATCAACAAGCGTGTAAGCACCATTTGAATATGCTTCTTGTACGACATATGGTTCATCCCACTTTGAGGTAAATTTTCCCTCGGACTTGTGTGAAGTAATGATGGGTCTTCTAACCGCGAGAACTTGATCTCCAACTTGTAAGCACCTCAAACGAACCTTCTTATTAAAAGCACAAGACAAACGAGCTTGATAACATTCAAGATTTTGTTGGGCTTCTAACCTCTTTTAATCAAGTGCTTCTAACTCAGCAAGACCCAATCGAGCATTTTCTTCCTCAGTCAGCCCTTCTTGAATAGCAAGTCTTAAAGAGGGTATTTGACGCTCGAGTGGCAGGACTGCTTCAACTCCAAAAGCAAGTGAATATGGTGTTTCTTGAGTTGGTGCGCGATATGTTGTCCTATATGCCCACAAAGCTTCTTCCATGCTTTCGTGCCATTCCCGTTTGGATTTGGAGACAACTTTCTTGAGCAGGTTGCATAGAGTCTTATTAAATGCTTCAGCAAGACCATTAGCGGCAACATGGTACATAGAAGATTTACGCTGCTTAAAGTAAAAAAGATCACAAATCTTGTTCATTAACTTGTTATCAAATGGTTTGCCATTGTCTGTTATTATATAGCGAGGGATGCCAAAGCGATAGATAATATTTACTCGGATAAAATTTGCAACATTCTCTTTCTTTACCTCTTTAAGAGCGACAACTTCAGCCCATTTTGAAAAGTAATCAGTTGCAGCCAAGATGTACAAATGTCCACCAGAAGACTTTGGTAATGGTCCTACAATATCCAGTCTCAAAACGTCAAATGCCAAGAAGTGATGGTTGGGTGCAATACTTTGGGTGGCTGATGAATCGAATTCGCATGAAATTGACAAGCATCGCACCTCCTAGCGTAACATAAGCAATCTTTTACCATGGTTGGGCAGTAATACCCCATCCTCTTTATGTGAAAGTGAAGTTTTGGTTCAGATTGATGTGATCCACATACTCCTGAGTGTGCTTCTTGCAGAGCTTGAGTCGCTTCTTCCTCTCCCAAACATCGTAATATCGTACCCTCAAATGATCTCATATATAATGTGTACTTGTAGTAAAGGAAACAAATTGCACGACAACGTATGTCAGTTTTTCTTCTTAGATTTTCTGGAAGTATCCCATAACATAAGTAGTCAATGATGGGTTGTCTCCAATCTTCCTTCGTGGCTTCAACAATGGCGATGATATGATCAAGCTCATTTTCAATATATTCTTTCTCATTTGAAGGTGGTACTATCCATTTTTGACAGACAGTTACTTGCGTTTGATCAGGAAGGGTTAGCGTTGAAGCTAGAGTAGCCAATGGATCAACTTTCTTATTCTCTGTTCTACGCACATGTTGAAGGGTTACATCTCCAAGCCATCTTATAAACTTTTGAGCATAATCATGATAAGGTCACAATTTAGGCTTTTTTACCTCATACCTTCCTAAGAGTTGATTAATCACCAATTGAGAGTCACCAAAGACCTGTAAATGTAATTGTTTCATGTCAACGGCCATTTAAAGTCCAAGTATCAGTGCTTGATATTCAGCGACATTATTGGAGCAACATTGTTTTAGAGTAAAAGAGAATGGTAGAATCTCTTCTTGTTAAGTGATGAACACCACGCCAGCACCAGCTCCGCCGCGATGTGCAGCCCCATCAAAGTACATTTTCCAAGGAGATTTAACTTGAATTAACATCGCATCTTCATCAGGAAACTCATCAGTTAACTCCCAATCATTTGGTATACGATGGTCTGCTAAGAAATCCGCTAGTGCTTGTCCCTTCACGGATTTTTGAGGGATGTACACAATCTCAAATTGTTGGAATTGGATGTACCATCTTGCTAGTCGGTCACTAAGGACAGGTTTTGACATAACAAACTTGATGGGACTTTCTCTAGAAATAAGGCGGACAACATGAGCTTGAAAATAATACTTCATCTTTTGAATTAAGAAGACCAGTGGCAAGCATAACTTTTCAATTGGCGAATAATTTAGCTCATTTGGCGTCATCATTCTACTTAAGTAATAAAGAGAATTTTCTTTGCCTTCACTATTCTCTTGAGCTAACAGGGCTCCTACAGATCTTTCTTGTGCCGCAATGTAGAGTATCAATGGTTTTCCAGGTATAGGGGGTGCCAAAACCGGAGGTTTAGCTAGATACAATTTGGTACTTTTAAAGGCTTCGCTACATGTTTGGTCCCAATTAAAAGAAGCACCTTTCTTCATGAGATGACTGAATGGTTGACATCTTCCCGCTAGATTTAAGATGAACCTTCTCAAGTAGGCTAACTTTCCTTGGAGACTTTTTAACTCATGAATATCTCGTGGTTCAGGCATCTTTGATATTGCATCGACTTTGGCTTGATCAATTTCAATTCCTCGATATCTCAAAATAAATCCAAGGAACTTGCTGTAAGTAACTTCGAAGGCACATTTCAATGAATTCATCCTTAGTTGATATCTTCTAAGTAACTCAAACACCATCCTTAAGTCTTTCAAATGATCACCCCTCTTCCTCTACTTTACTACCAAATCATCAACATAACATTCAACATTTTTATGGAGCAAGTCATCAAAGATATTTTGCGTAGACCTTTGATATGTGGTGCCAACATTCTTTAAACCAAATGGCATCACTTTGTAACAATAAATACCTTTTGGCGTGCGAAATGCAGTGAGTTCTTCATCTATTTGGTGACATGCGGATTTGATTAAATCCAGAAGAACCATCCATGAACGACATTGCCTCATAACAAGTGGTGGCATCAATCATCAACTCTCGAATGGGAAGAGGAAACTCATCTTTAGGGCATGCATTATTAAGATCTCTAAAGTCAACGCAAACTCTAATTTGAACAATACTTGAAATCCATGTAGGATATTTGACCTCACGAATAAATTCTGCCTCAATGAGTTTGTTAACTTCATTTTCTATCAACAGAATCAAGTTTGGTCTAAAACGTCTTTGAGCTTGTTGAACAGGATGAGAACCATTTTTGACTGCCAATTGATGGACCGCTACTCTAGGATTCAATCCAGGCATTTCTTTATAACTCCAAGCGAAGACATCTCTATATTCTTTGAGTATATTCATGTAAGCGACTTCTTTATGAATTTCTAGAAACGCACTCAAGTAAGTTGGCTTTGGGTCTTCATCAGTGCCAATGTTAACTTCCTTCAAAGGATCTATTGTGATCTTTACTCCTTCTTCAAGTTCTGGTGGAGCATCTTTAGCATCTTCCTCTTCCACGGGATCATTGTCATTGACCGATATATGACAACACGAGACAATATCTTCTACCTCTTCCTCAATATTCTTTTGAGGCAAAGAATCATACTCATTTTGGATTGTAACATGATTTGAAGAACCTACACTTTCTTCATCTTTCTCGAGCTCTTTGGTGTAAACCACAGTATGAACCTTTGCCTTGAGTTCCTCTTTATAGGAAACCACAAGTTCCACTCATCGCCTCATCTTAGAAGGAATCAAACTTCTGAAATCCTTTCGAATCAAATGTGAAGTAGGCATTATAACTTTTAAATAATTTCTCAGGTTCTTGTTATTCTTCTTCAGAGGACCTAACCTCTCAAACAGAGAAATTCTTGTTGCCGCTTCACCAAGTCGATCAAAGACAGAAGGCCTTTTATTGGGAACAGTGACATCATCTTCAAAAGTTATATGATTATTACTGGCTCTTCTTATGGAAATGCAAATTGGCGGTGGTTGGCTATAACCTAGGCCTTCACGCGCTTTCCTAGTTGTATCTTCGGATGGGAGTTTCCCTAGCGCTGATGGTTCACTAGGGTTATATCCTGCCATCATAAATAACTTGTAGGCATTGGGATCAAAACCTTCTCTTGTGCTTTTTGTAGGGAGAGTCATATCTAGCACTTGATCTTGAGCAACTGAATTTTCTGGCAACTCTGAAGACAAGTTTATTGCATCAATCCGTCTGATAGGAAGAGTTAGCCCTCTCAATGCATTTTCCTTAAGGTTCGATGGTTGATCTTGTTCTTTCTTCACTTTTGGAACATAGCAAAGACTAGAAGTCAGCTTCTTCTTTGAAGACATGATCTTCCTTTCATTAATAATGGAACAAGAGTCTTTAGTGTCAATTTTCACCTTTTCGAGAGCAGCATCAATTCTTTTTATTATGATCTTATCAATCTCGATTGACTTGACGTCATTGGATTTGACCTCTTTAACAACATAACTTCTCAAATAGAATTTCGCATCCGCAAAGTGTGTCTCCACTTCAGTTTCTGCAACTATCTTTCTTTCAATTCCACCTTCAAGATATTTCAAACATTGATAGTAAGAAAATGAGACAATTCTATTCTCATGTACCCAAGGCCTGCCAAGTAATATATTGTATGATGTCTTTGCGTCAATCACATGCATCCATGCGCTTGATCGTAAATTTTCCATGTGGATTTCTAATTTAATAAAGCCTATGGACCTCTGCCCGCCTTGATTAAATCCTTGTATCAACAGACGACTTTCACTAAGTTCCCTAGTCGCGACGCCAAGTTCCTTCAATATCTGGATAGGCAAAATGTTGACTCCAGATCCTTCATATATTAAGATTCTATTTATCTTTTTCTCTAGCACATGACCCACTATATACAAAGGACAATTGTATAGTGTTTCACCAAATAGAATATCGTTATCTGTTAATATGATTTTAGTATCACAGACATGTGCTTCTTGGGAAGAAAGTTCAATAGATTTTTCAGAAGATGAAATAGACATCAATTCTGATATTTCCCTTGTTTCTTTTTCTTCTTCCCTAGGAGACACTTTTGGTGAGGATTCACTCGTTGTTCCTTCTTTTACAGTAGGAGGCACCTTCATTGTTTGTTCTTTATCCGCATTGAAACATGATGCATCGACATTGCCTTGAGTAGACTTTGTGTCGAACGAGCTTGGCAAGAATTCCTCCAGAGTCACAAGACGTCGAGGTTTTTGGTAGTGATGCACTTCAACCTTTGCCCTTTTAAGGCGCTTGATTGATTTTTGCTTCTCTGATTTCTTCACCATTTTTCCTCTAAACTGTTGCTCGGATAATTCTTTTCGTAAGCTTGACTTGTTGCATCTTCGCCTAGTTACAAGAATCCAACACTCATCACCATCTATGTCAATGTCCTGGTCTACTGGCTCTTCTTCATGCTTTTCAGAGATATATATTTGGAACGGATCCAGTGACCCAAATGTGATAGAGATCTGGTTAGAACTAGCCTTCTCATCATCAAGGATAATTTTATTTCGTTAACCAATCACATCACTCTATCCTTAAAGACAAAACATTTTTCAAGAGGATGACTCACAAGTCTGTGATACTTGCAATAATTTGGGTCATCAATTTTTCCAGCTTCATCGGGTCGCTTCATATCTGGCAAGTCAATGAGCTTTAAATCAAGCAATTCATAAAAAATTTCAGAAACGTCAGAATCTAAGAAGGGAAACTTTTTTCCTTGCATCTCCCTTAGCATCGATTTTTGATTTGAACGTGCTTGGAAAGTCGTTCTCACATTTTGTTCTACGCCCTCATTCGTAGTGAACTTTGCGGGTGACACATTTACACTCATGAATTCTTTGTTGTCATTTTTGGGAAGAAACTTGCTCCATCTCTTGGGTTCCTGCTTGTCCCTTCCTTTGCGAGGATCATGGACAATAGTCATCTTTTCCGGCAGATGACATGCTCAACTCCATATCATGAGCGCGAGTAGCTAAATCCTCGAAAGATTTTGGTTTTATTCCTTGCAAGATGTAAAGAAGCTCCCAGTGCATTCCTTGAATACACATTTCGATTGCAGAAGCTTCATTAAGCCTGTCCTTGCAATTTAGGCTCGCTTTCCTCCATCGATTTATGAAATCTATGACCGGTTCATCCTTTCTTTGGCGAGTATTCGTGAGTTCTTCCATGCTCACCGTGCGCCTTGTGCTATAGAATCGATTGAGAAACTCATGTTCTAGTTGCTCCCAACTATCAATAGAATTAGGTTCGAGATCCGTGTACCAATCAAAGGCATTTCCTTTTAGAGAGTGAAAAAACTGTTTGACAAGATAGTCTCCATATGTTCCAGCATTATTACATGTCTTCACGAAGTGCGCGACATGTTGTTTCAGATTTCCTTTTCCCTCAAATTGTTGAAATTTGGGAGGTTGATAACCAGCAGGCATTTTAAAGTTATCAATCCTAGCAATGCATGGCTTAGAATTAATATGAGAAGACTTGGTGGAGACTTCATACTTATCTTTGATAGTGCATTCAATAAACTCCTTCAAGTGATCGAATGGGATCATTCCTTCAGAAGAAACTGGCATCTCTTTAACAAACAGGACTTTCTTAGTAGGATCTTCGATTTCTTGAACTTCAATGCCCTTTCCAGGTGAATGGATCGCATATCCATCTTAAAGTCCTTCTATCCTGTCCATCAACTTGTCAATTCCAGATTCATGGTGTTGTACATGCTTCGTCAATCCCTCAACCAACATCGTCAGTTTTGCGAGTTGTTCCTCAGGAGAGGAAGCAACTGTCACGACTCAAAATGAGCCGCGAGTGGCACCCACATTTATCCTCCTATGTGAGCGAACCAACCAATCTAAACCCCAGTCATTTACAAATATTGTAACCATAATGAACAAAATATAATGCGGAAGACTTAAAACTCATTAATATAACCAATAAATAACTTCTAAAATTTAATACTTATTATTCCCCAAAATCTGGAAGTTATCACCACAAGAACATCTATCCTCAAATTACTAAATCTAAGAGTATCTAAGAAGCTAAAATAAATAAACAGCTAGTCCATGCCAGAACTTCAAGGCATCAAGACGTGAAGAAGAAGATCCAGTCCAAGCAAGAAGCAATAGCTCACCCTGAAATCTGGTGTGATGAAGACTGGCTAGAGTTGCGGACGAGTCGAAGTCGATGGCATGTTTGCTGCACTCCACAATAACAAGAAAACAATTTACAAGTAGGGGTCACTACTAGGAACATGTACTGAGTAGGTATCATCGGCCAACTCAGAATAGAAAGCAATATATAATGAACAATAACATAAAATCGACCACAATACTTAACAGGTGACAATCAACAAGTCAAGAATCATTTGCAACAACACCAAACACCTCTATGAGGACTCAAGCCTCCCAATCATACTCGTTTAGGAATTAGGTTCTTCAAATTGAGTATATTAACATAATTCAAGATTCATTCTCTTTATTATCCTGGTGTCGGAACGTGACACTCCGATCCTCTACTATCCTGGTGTCGGAACGTGACACTCCGATCCTCTACTATCCTGGTGTCGGAACGTGACACTCTGATCCTCTACTATCCTGGTGTCGGAATGTGACACTCTGATCCTCTAATTCTATGTGTCGGTTCGTGACACTCCGATCCTCTAATCTCATTCTTTTAGTTCATCAAGCCTTCTTTTATACCAAGGCATCATCATTAACAAAGTGGATTTAATATTTAAGATTCACAGCCTCATCTTTCGAATCCATTACAATTACATAATCACATCATGCAAGCACACAATTAAGCATATAGAAGACTTTACAATACTACCCAATACATATCATTCGCTATTAAAAGTTTACTATGAAATAGCATAAACCATAACCTACCTCCACCGAGGAATTCGTGATCACGCAAGCTACTCCTCAAAGTCTTTGCTTTCCTCTTCGTTCTCTCTTCTCTTGTTCGTTCGTTCTCCCTTTCTCTCTCTGTTCTTTCTATTTTTCTTATTCAAACCCTTTTTCTTTTACCCTAATTGTCATATAATTAAGTATAAAAGATGATAAAAATAACCCACTATTTATTTCAAGGTTATCTCCTTTAACCCCCAAGTAATTGAATTATTAACATTAACCCACTATTTTATAATTATAAGCATGAATAGTCCAAAACGCCCCTTAAAAACTTTTAACAGAAATCCGACTCAGCCAGGGTTACGCAACCTGTGACGGTCCGTCATGACTGTGACGGTCCGTCCTGCAGGTCCGTCATAAAGTTCAGAGAGTTAATTCTGTGGAAAGATTTGTAACGGTCCGTCATGCCAACGACGGTCCGTCCTGCCATTCCGTCGTGAAGTTCAGAGAGTCGATCTCAGTACCCAAATTTTCAGAATCTAAGTGTTTTGGAACGAGACCCCCTCGACGGTCCGTCATGCCCATGATGGTCCATCGTGGGATCCGTCAAACCAGACAGTTATTACCAGAAATAAACTCTACTGCTCAAAATGACTAAACAGGTCATTACAGCAACAGTCACTATCGTTTGCACGATCATGGGAGATGCAGGAGAGTAACATGGATTGTCGCGTAAGTTAATTTTCAGTGGACTCACGTTACGCGATATACGTAGAGATGACTCATAAGTTGATCACAGTTCTTCCTTGTGGTAGAGTTCTTGGAACCAGATTCCTCAAGTAGAGCCAATGTCTTCTTGATCTTTTCAGCAACACTACTTCCTCCTTCTAGAGCATATGTGGAGGAACTTGCTCCTTTTGGAGTCGAAGACCCAAAAACAGGAGTTGATGCAGACGACACTTGAATCGGTTGTTGCCCTAGTGTAGCAGCCTTGCTTCTCGTAACAACTCCAAAACTTCCAAAGGTACCTCCAAGGATGTCTTCAACTTCAGTAGGGAACTTGGAGCTAGTGACCTTAGAGGCGGTTGATCGAGAGTTGTTGTTCATGGAAGTCATCTCGATATTCTTTGACGTTTAAAAAGTTGAGATGAGAGGTAGAGATTGTCCCACTGGGCGTGCCAGAATTTATAGACAATAAAATTTGCGTCGAGAAAACAATAATCAAGAATGGAAAATTATAGCAACAATAGATTTCATTATTTCAAATGCCAGTGTTACAATCTCTATAATTCCTCTGAATTCACCTTTTCAAATATAAATTCAAGGGCTTTAAAGCTTGTTATTGAATCTACGATGAACTTGAACTTGAACTTTAACTTGATCTTGACTTTTATTTGAATTCAAGATCTTCGAGCTTGTTCTTGAATTCGGTGGTCTTGATCTTGATCGTTCTTGAACTTGAATGCTTGGATTCTTAAACTTGTAGCTTTGTAAAGAAATAAATGGCGTTTGTACCACGCAGTTTATCTAGATTCTTGTTTAGAATTTTCTGTCCCCTCTTTGAATTATGAGGACCCCTATTTATAGTTTTAGAATAGAGGAGTTGCTATTGGAATATGATTCCGTTCAGCCACTCAGATTTAAGTGACATGGCATTTGGGCTTTATGGAGCCGGCTTGTCATTTAAACATACGTCATGATTCTATTGGTTTCTTATTTGACTTGGCATGCCACATCATTTGCACACGTGGCGCCAAGATGGGCCTCTAGAATGAGATGAAATTGGGCTCAACAAATTGTAGCCCAAATCAATTAATTTGGATTTTAATTAAGTCCATATTTGTTGTTCTTAAATATTTAACTCAAGTAAATCAATCCATAATATTTATTTGGATTAATATATTTACGAATTTAATTTAATCCGGATCATTTTATAAATTTATGTTTAATAAATTTTAAATGATTACAATTCCTACAGAATTAGAAAACATACCATAGGTTTTGCAAGTTCTATTGAAATGTTTGAAAAGGAAATGAGAATAGACATAGGAACCATGTAGGTTGTAACTTTTCAGCTATTTTGTGTAACCTTCTAAAAAATGCTTGGTTGGAGAATGAAAAATTTATTCTCTAGAATATCTTTTATTTTTGGCTTGAGACTAGAAAATAATCTTTAGAAAAATAATTTCTGACCAGAAAATCAACTTCGACAATCGACCTACGACCTCACCTCGACGACCACTCCAACGTTCGACCCAAACCTAAGCCAAACTTCCGAATCCTGGAATATTTTATTTATTTATTTATTTTGGGGGGGGGGGAGAGTAAGAGTGGTAGGAATTAGATAAGGTAAAAATAATCTTAAAATTTTAATTATTTTTTTGTTTGGGGAGGGGGGTGGTTTGGGGGTTGATTGGGGTAGGGGTAAACAAAAAATTTTGAAACTTTAAAAATAAAAAAATTAAAAATTTTAAAACTTTTTTAGATGGAGAAGGTCAGCTACGTGGTACAGAGTAGGGTAAGAAAAAAAATTTGTAATTTGGTAAGCCAAAGAAATACTATCATATTACATTCTTTTTTTCTACCCCTCTGGCAGGAGCTTCCACTTGTTTGCTTTCTTAATGACTCGAACTCACAACCTTAAAGGTTAAAAGTGAGGGACACTTACCATCCTAATAACTCTCTCTTGTCCTATCATATTATTCATCTAGAATTCAAATAATAAAGATAATCAACAAATGTTTTCTTGGTGGATTCCATAGTAAGTTCACACAATCTAGCACAAGAATAGGCAACTAAACAATTACATTTAAATAGTTAATTTATTATTTTCACAATTACGTCAATTTGTAAAATAACCCGTTCTTTTTAGAGTGGAAAACATTTTACTACTATGTTTTCATAGTAAAGATAATTGTGTTATTGAATGCATCCTTAAATTTTATCATATTTTTAAAATGGCAGCGTTAAACTTGTACCTGCAGCTATGATTCATTGACAAAGTGTATCAAATTGCTTGAGAACGAATAAGTTTTATACTTGGCCACATGGCGCCAATTTGGTCCTAGTGTATGATATTTGTTTAGTGTGTACTTGGATTATTGGGGAGCTAATGGAAAGAAATGCGTAAGAAATAACATATCTACGATAGAAGTCGAATACGATTGAGTAACTAGGGGGAGCAAGGGTACATGCCAGTTTCATATGACCAGGTGGAGTGGCACAAGATCTGCCTCTTGGCTTATGTATTAATTCATTCACACAACAATTTGCTTCTTGTATCGTTGAATTAGAAGAGATGTCAGCTGACAACTGTATCTGGCAACAACGATTAGTGGATATTGGTATTGTCACTGTACATCAAGCAAAGGATTGGGGATTCAATCTTATCTCATTCCTTACTTGCTATTACTTGGGGTACTTCCAATGTGGCTTTGCATTTTAGTTTTTGAGGCTCCACGTTGTTTAGCACTTTTAGTTCCTCGTATATCTAAGCTCATATGGCAACCACTATTTCCTCGCCTCTCCTATTATTTGTTTTCCTGTTATCTTCCTTGTCCTTCTCCAATTAGTGTCAATCTCAACGCTCACACATTATACAAACACATTACATATACAGAGTATGCCAATATAACTTGCCACCAGGAAATGAATGATAGTCACATAACCGACGAAGGACACCTAACATAGCTTGATCGATGCACATTGTTGACATCCCTTCTGATGAAGTAAAAGAAAATTAGGAGCACTCTAGGTAATTTATTAGTGGTTTTCGGTTTTGTATTGCTTGCACCCTGTCTATCAATCCATATGCTCTGCAAGAGAGAAGCGAAAAAATGGCAAAACTATGTTGAAGTGGATCGCCTGTTGGAGAATGATAAGGTTGAAGTGGCATTTGATGTTCACATTCCTATTGCACAGGGGAAGGGCGCTTTTGGAAATATATTACTATCTATGTCCTAATTTATGTGACAGATTTCATTTTTTTCGAGAGTCAAATAGTTTAAGTTTGATATGTTTAAAATGAAATTTATATATTTATAAACTACGCAAAAAGTACTATAAGTCGCAATAGTTGACAATTCAAAATAATTAAGAGACATATGAACAATTTACGTTCAAAGATAGACTTGTTTAAATCTCGAAATCCAAAAAGTGTCACACAAATTGAGAAGGAGAGAGTAAAATAAAAGGGAATTCCGACTTGTGATGGGTCCTGGGATTCTCTTTTATATAAATATAAATTATATAACATAAAAGATAAAATAAGATTGTAATTTATTTATTTTTTAGCTTAATTAAATTAAAGGTTGTATGCAAGAGAAACTCCTCATTATGATAGAATTGATGTTCATCTCATAATATTGTGAACCACTCGAAATATTTTTGCGACAATCATGCAGAATCACACAAATACAACAGGTATATTCATTGCATGTCTAATTCTTTTGAAAAAGTTACGATCCTTTTACAACTTGTATTCATAATTGCAAACATAGAGCGGACTAGTTCTATTAGGCGAGCTGCATTACAGACGCCTTCATATATGATTGTGGATGTTATTGAAGAATTAGAAATTCTAAAATGTACGGAAAGATAAGTTCGCTATGGATAAGTTTATTGATGTCATTGATATTGTTTTGTGGTGAGATACATGTAAGAGCTTACTTGGGCATAAATTGGGGGAGGATGGCAACACAAAAGTTTGTTCCATCAATGGTTGTGGATTTACTCTTACAAAATGGAATTCCAGAGTTGAGACTTTTTCAACCGAGTTTTAATGTACTTGATGCTTTTGCTGAAACCAATATTGGGCTCGGCATCACCTTACAAGAGAACTTTTTAAGAAATATTGTCGAGCAAAAACAAATGGACGATTATATTCATGAACGTGTCAAGGTTTATACAGACCAAGGAGTTAAATTCAGGTAGATTATTATTATTATTATTCATTGTTGTTGTTACATTAATCTAGATTTGAAGTTGTAGTTATTGATTTGTAGGTATGTGTACGTGGGGAACGAACCCTTTACGAAATCATTATATATGAAAAAACAATTTAATGGTACTATCGGTTACCTGAAGATGGCGAGAGATGCCCTTGATAAATTCAACCTCCCAGATGTCAAAGCAACAACTCCTCATTTCACGGACATCTTAACAAATGTGAGCAAGCCATCTGAAGGTGATTTTCGAGATGACATAAAGGGGAAAATGTTGGAATTTCTTGATTGCATTAACAGAACTGGTGCCCCTCTCTTTATCCATATCTTCCCAATCTATTCGGTTAATCTATACGGATTTGATGTGGACTTTGCTTTCTTTGATAATAAATCCAACTTCAAAGTAGTAGATGGCAAGAACACGTATACTAATCTCTTTACTTTCATATACGATACACTTGTTTCTGCTCTAGCAAAGGCAGGTTATGGTGATATGGAGATTGTTGTTGGACAAATTGGTTGGCCTACAGATGGATATGTGAGTGCAAGTGAAAAAAATGCTGAAAGATTTTATCGCGGCCTTCTTCAATATATTGCTAGGAAGGAGGGAACTCCACTACGCCCAAATAGAGATATAAGTATGTATCTCCTTGGCTTAACAGATGAGAATATGGTTGTTACAGATTATGGACCTTATCAACGACACTGGGGTATCTATAAACACGATGGTGTTCCCAAGTACAAAATTGATTTCACGTTGCAAGACCGAGATATCAAACCTTCCGTTGCCAAAGGTATGTATATATATATGTACTACTTAATTACTTAATGTTCCAATTATATTTCGATATAATGCATGACTTGTTAGGTATCGTAATTAAATAGGTACTGTGCGAATGCCAAACCGATGGTGTGTGTTTGATGGTAAAACGGATCACAATGAGACTCTAGTGTTGAAAGATTACGACTTTGCCTGTGCGAAATCAGACTGCAGTGCGTTTGGCGCTGGTGCAACGTGTGATCACCTGAGTTTCACAGAGAAGGTGTCTTATGCATATAATATGCTTTACCAAATGGGTAATCAAGATATGAGGAAATGCAAATTATTAGGAGCAACGTTGACAACAAATAATCCTTCCACTCCAGACTGTGATTTCCCAATTGAGATCTTAACTGCAGAGGTGGTGAATAGTGGATCTGGATTAACCAAGAAATACTAACCAACACATACATTCCTTATTTCCTTCTTAACTTACTCTCATGTATGATGTACATACTCCATGATTTTGAGTATGCTAGCTCTATGAATTTTTGATAAATCTATAGAATTGTTTGTTGGTAAATTAATCATGTTACTCTCATCAATGCACAAGAAGGTAAGCTATCATATCTATAGCTCAAGTTATTAGATGGAGGTCGATACCTCCAAATTACTGTTAATAATATTTTTCCTAATCTTAACCTCTTTTGTCAAACAACTCAAAATACAGACAAGTTCTTAATGTTTGAAACCATAAAAACAGTCTTAACGAAAGAAACCTTAATATGCAATGATCACCCCTTTCAGAAGATTAATGTTAATGTAAATAATCTATTATCATCATCCCTGAGTTTAGCTACTCATCTATCTTCTCTATATATATATCTTCTATATATATATATATATATATATATATATATATATATATATATATATATATATATATATATATATATATATATATATATATATATATATATATATATATATATATATAAATATAGATATATATATATAGATATAGATATATATATATACACACACACATATATACACTACCTTAAAAACATGAACTTTCAAAAAAATAAATATTAAATTACTATAACAGCCCCATTAAAAATATTCAATTTATTATTATATAAAAAGTAGAAACCTTTCACATTATAGGATTGTGACTTTTTCAATAAGTTGTGACTTTTTCAAAGAGTTGTGGCATTTTCGATGAGTTGTGACTTTTTCAATGAGTTGTGACTCTTCCAATAGGCAATGACTTTTTCAAAAGGTTGTGACTTTTCTAATAAGACATAATTAGCACATTCATACTACTATATGTTAGTTGTAAATAGAGGGATATCGTCTCACTTTTAATCTACGAATTTTGTAAGTTTCTACTCTTCTTCTTCTTAAAAATCTCAAGTGTTATTATAAACAATTGATTAAATTCGAAATTCAATGAAATTCGAGTTACCACATTAGTTTGTGAAAAAATTATAGCAAATCATTCATCAATTCACACTCATATTTTTTTCTTACGATTATCATGAGTTAATAAATTGTGAGAGGCATAACAATAATAAACAAATATGAAAAAAAGCCACATGATTTGGATAAAATACTTCTTTATTTTTTATTTTCTTATTATTTTATCCTCAAATGAAGGAATTTCTTTCAAATTTTGCTTAAACAACGACATAAATTGTCCATTGAGTTATTAGTTTTGATGTTCAATCCACTATTTTAAAAATAGTTTTTTACTGTTTACTTATTATATGATAACATAACCACGAAAATAATTCTTTTTTTTATAGGATATGTAAGTAAAAACGAATGAGAAATAAAGTGGTTGTGGCAAGAGTTACAATCAAATGGAACACTAGAGTGAATATAACATGAACTTATTTATTCGTTTTCCTTCTTAATTGGCTATGTATTGTTCCATAAATTATTTTTTTAATATTTACATTGAGTATAAAATTTTTTGAATATGAACTCTATGTTATATTGTGTTCATTATAATTTGAGGAAATGTTACAAAAGATACACTACTTGCTAACTATATAAAAATAAATAAGAAAATTGTGATTGCTCATAAAATGATCTTAAATGAAATAAAATATTCTATGAATAATACTTTAAATTTTATTTATCTATTAATTTTGATTATTAATGAAGTTTAATATTTTATATCACGATATGAATTTTATAAGATACTAGATACTTTTATTAGACAATAATTATATGATATGCATGCGGCAGAAAAAAAAAAAAAGAGAAGATTACAACTCCACAAAGTTAAGGTAGAAAATATTATTTACCATGAGTGATGTTGTGTGTGTGTGTGTGTGTGTATATATATATATATATATATATATATATATATATATATATATATATATATATATATATATATATATATATATATATATATATATATATATATATAATTGGTCAAGTTTAATGCTTCAAAAAATATTTTTGGGGCGAGTTTCAGGGCGGGACGTACCAAAAACGCTCCGGGTGTAAATTAAATGTATAGATCCATAAGGCGTGAGTTCTAAAATTTGAAGCGTAAGCCTTGAGTATAAAAACATAAATCCTGGGCGTAAAAAGGTAGGTCCGGACGTTTTAAATTTATTTTTTGAACCTTTTTTGCTTTAAATAATTTTTTTTATTATGGGTGTAATGATTTTTCTCAAATAGTAGTTATGATACTTTTTGTTTCTCATTATTGCTTATAAATTCTTATCTCAAATAAAAATCACAATATAATTTCTGTATATTATAGGTTATTTATAAAAAATAATTTATAATATCATTGCCAGGTTTGCTTTTTTTTATTTTATTAGTGATAAAACTATGAATTGAATATACATGAGACTACGAACCATAGATCAATGGGACTTACGCTCCGTGTCTCGAGGCTTACACCCCTTCCTTTTAGAACACTGGTCAAGATACATATTTGGCATACCCTCAAACTTCTATTGAACCATCATTCGTTATAACAACAAACTACACCTTTTGCTTGTAAAATTATCTTTCTATGATAGTCTTACTCAAATATTAATTGAGTAATAGTAGTTTGTAAAAGATATATTACGTATAAATATAAAAATTGTCACTTTCTCCGCATATTTGAACTTTAAATCTATTTTGAAATGTTTCAATGATATTGATCATTATGATTTCAAAATGTATTAATCGTTTAAATACATTTTAACATCGTAAACTATACATACTATACACGCGTGCAGTAAAACTAGTACTATCTTAAAAGCATGAACTCCCTAACTTGAATATTAGATTGTTATAATACCCCCAACATAAAACACCCAATTAAGTATCTATTCTATATTTTATAATAGATTTATTTATTTTTTCTTAATTATTTTAAAAGCTTTTACCTTTTCACATGATGGGTAATGACTTTTTTGAATGGTTGCAAGTTTTTGATACAATTATGACTTTTTCTATGAGTTATGACATTTCTGAAAAATTATAATTTTTTGAAGGGTTGTGACTTATCAGAGAAGGTGCGATAAATACATTTTCATATTATAATTTATTTTCAATATATAGAGTGGTTTTACTCCCACCTTTAAACTACAATTTTGTAAGCTAGCATTTGACCATAGATTTTCAAATATTCTTGGCACATATCATGTGGGTGAAAATTTGGGTGAAATTTCACCTTGTGTTTGGCCATAGTATTTGGAAAATATATTTCAATTTTTTTAAAAATATGATTTATACACATATGTTCTTAAAAACAATCAAAACAAATCATACGCTTGCATTACAAGTCAATTGGATCTTCGTTGCAACAATAATAAATATTGTTCATGACACTAGAGCAATGTGGTAGTTTGGCATGAGTACAATAAACATCATTCTATACATCGTGAACTACACAAAGCACATGACTTTGTTAGACGAATGTTCATCATTTTCATCTACAACCATATCATCATTTAATATTGACTGAATATTTCATCACTACTTTAGTGTTCATGTAAAAAATTATGTAATATAACTCATAATTACTATAGAGGGTGTTTTTGTAAAATATAAAAGTTTGAGGTAAAATTTCAATTTCAAAGATCCCAAATAATGAGATTTGACCTTACTAGAAAAAATTAGTAACTTGAAATTTGAAATATTTGCCAAATAATGGAAAATTGTATGGACAAACACTATTCTCCAAAAAAAATTCCAAATATTATTTGGAAAATCTATGGCCAAACGGGCCCTAAGTTTTGTATTCTTCTTCTTATAACAAGAAAGATTGTGAGCATTGTTCAATTATGCAATTACAATACTTTTAGTGGGTAAATCAGATAGATCAATAAAAAATTAAAAGGAGAATGTATTAACTCAACTAAATGAGAAGAGTATCTGGATAATTAAAATGTACTCATTTCATAGCCATAAATATACTTTTTCAGCAACTTCTACAAGACAAGAAGTTCACTGATTTTGTCTTGTACAAACTACAACTTGGTGTTCAAGCTTTGAAAAGTCTCAAATTGTTGGCGGAAAAGGTTTGATCAAATACATGTTTGAAGAGTCCAAGCTAGAAGCAATAAGTTCTCCTCCATTTAAAATTTATTTGTTGTACTTTTATTTTTATTCAGTTTAATATAGAATATCCTTTTTTTCTGGGGTGGTGGTGGAGGAGTATATTTAAGACCAGAAAGTTAAAAAGCATATATATATATACATTTTACATATCCCTTAAATTAAAAGTCTTCTTTATTTTTTAAAATCTTATATCAAATTAAAGTTAGACAAATTTGTATCTTTCTTTTTTATCTATACTACCTTAAAAGAATGAACTAGCTACCTTTAATGTTTAAATTATTATAACAGTCCAACTTAAAACACAATTTTAATTTATCTTCTAAACTTTATATTATATTATATTTATTTATCTACATTATATTATATTATACTAGGTAATCTACCCGCGCGAAAACATAGGCTTTAAACTTTTGTTAATATCCAAAGATAATAAGGAAAAACATAACTTAAGTTTTATAATGTTGAAATTCTAAAGAAAATTTTAAAAATCAAATGTATTAAAAAATAACTATTTGGGAAGAGATAATCAAAAAATTTAATCCAACATAAAAGCAAAAGAATTACTATTGAAGAGAAGGGGATATATTTCTAGCCAAAAATTAATGAAAATGTATGTTAATTCTATTAAACACAAACCTTGAAATTATGTATTATGAGATGTTTTTGATGCTTCAAAAATATGATCGAGATTTTGTAACATATTTCGTTTGATCTAATTCACACCATATGTCTGTTGGTTTAACAAATGTCCTTGCACTGTTCATGGATCTTATGAACAAAATCTTTAAACCTTATTTAGATCTGTTTGTCATCACCTTCATTAATGACATACTGGTTTATTCAAGGAACGAAGAAAATCATGTTGGTCACCTAAGGATAGTTCTTTAGATCTTGAAGGATAAGGAGTTGTATGTCAAGTTCTCCAAGTGCGAGTTTTGGCTTAAATCTGTGGCATTCTTGGGACACATAGTTTTTGGTGATGGAATTATACTCAACACTCAGAAGATAGAGGCAGTTCAGAGTTGGCCTAGACCCACATCTCCAGCAGATATAAGGAGTTTTTTTTTTGGGTTTGGCTGGCTATTATAGAAGATTTGGTGAAGGATTTTCATCTATCTCGTCTCCTTTGACCAAGATAAATCAGAAGACAGTCATGTTTCAATGGTCTGAAACTGATGAGAAAAGCTTTCAAGAGTTGAAAAAGAGATTGACTACCGCTCCAGTTTTGGCCTTATCAGCGGGTACTTAAGTTTTTGCGGTTTATTGTGATGCATCAAAGGTTAGCCTGGGCTGTGTATTTATGCAGAATGGAAAAGTTATGGCTTATGCCTCTAGACACTTGAAGATTCATGAGAAGAATTATCCAACTCATGACTTAGAATTGGTTGCAGTATTGTTTGCTTTGAAATATGGCGCCACTACTTGTATGGTATTCATGTTGACATATTCACTGACCACAAGAGCCTCTAATATGTGTTCACTCATAAAGAACTCAATCTCAGATAGATAAGGTGGTTGGAATTACTCAAGGATTACGACATAAGTATTCTTTCCACTAGGTAAGGCTAATATGGTTGTTGATGCCTTAAGCATGTTGCCCATGAGAAGTACTTCCCATGCCGAAGAAGGAAAAAAGGAGTTAGCAAAATATATGCACAGACTTGCACGTTTGGGAGTCAGACTTATGGATTCCACAGAAGGAGGAATAGTGGTGACCAATGCGGTTGAGTAATCATTAGTGTCAGACGTGAAAGAGAAGCAAGACCAAGACCCTATTATGCTTGAATTAAAGGTGAATATTCATAAGCAAAAAGTGTTAGCTTTGGAACAAGGGGGAGATGGTGTGCTGAAGTATCAAGGCATATTGTGTGTACCAAAAGTGGATGAACTCCAACAAAACGATCATGGAAGAAGCTCATAGCTCCAAATATTCTATTCACCCGGGTTCCACAAAGATTAATCATGATTTTAGCGAGGCCTATTGGTGGGAAGGCATAAAGAAGGGCATTGCTGAGTTTGTTGCCAAATGCCCGAATTTCCAACAAGTGAAAGTAGAACACCAAAGGCCTGGAGGTTTAGCTCAGAATATAGAACTTCCGAAATGTAAGTGGGAGATGATCAATATGGACTTCATCACAGGCTTGCCAAGATTTCCTAGGAAACATGATTCTATTTGGGTGATTTTTGATAGAAATGACAAAGTCAGCCCATTTCTCGACGGTAAAGACTACTTATTCGGCCTAGGATTATGAAAAGTTGTACCTTCAGGAAGTGGTAAGAATTCATGGAGTTCCGGTATCCATTATTTTAGATAGAGGTACACAATTTACTACACAATTCTGGAAATCTTTTAAGAAAGGTTTGGGTTCAAAAGTGAACTTGAGCACTGCATTTCATCCTCAAACAGATGGACAAGCGGAGCGTACTATCCAAACCTTAAAAGATATGTTGAGAGCTTGTGTGATCGACTATAAGGGAAATTGGGATGATCACATTCCCCTCATTTAGTTCGCTTATAACAACAGTTACATATCGAGCATCCAAATGGCTCCATATGAATCTCTTTATGGAGAAGATGCAAATCTCTTATTTGGTGGTTCAAAGTTGGTGAAGCAGGGTTGATAGGACCAGATCTAGTCCACCAAGTGATCCAATAAATATTGAAGACAACACAAAGTCGCCAAAAGTCCTAAACAGATGTTAGGAGAAGGTCATTAGATTTTGAGGTGGACGATTGGGTGTATCTTAAGGTTTCACCCATGAAAGGTGTTATGAGGTTTGGTAAGAAGAGGAACTTAGTCCCCATATATTGGACCTTATAGAATCTCCAAGAGAGTGGGCAGTGTGGCTTACGAGTTGGTGCTACCCCAAGAGTTAGCAGTGGTTCATCCGGTATTCCATATTTATAAGTTGAAGAAGTTCTTGGGTGATCTTTAGTTGTTAGTACCGACAAAGAATCTTGAGATTAAGGATATATCCTATGGAGAAGCTCTGGTTCAGAATTAGATTGTCAAGATTGCAAGTTGACAACAAAGAAAGTTGCTTCAATCAAGGTCCTTTGAAGGAACCAATTCGTTGAAGAAGTGACTTGGGAAGCTGAGGAGGATGTGAATAAGATACATCCACATCTTTTCGAATCCATAGAGACTACATATCAAGGTACTAAATTATCTTCTTAGCACTTTAAAAGGCTATGTATGAGCATATTATTACTTGTTTTTGTTTGTTGAGTTCTAAATGATGTTACTACCCTTACCTTAGTGAAAGAGTTCTCATTCGAGGACGAATTTAACTCGAATTAACTAAGATTAAGCTAAGAAACAAAGAATAATCAATTTTGGAATAAGTAGGGAAATCTGGAAAAAAAATTCTAGCTTTCAAAAGTGAGTTCTCTTCATTATCAAACAGTCATAACTTCCAGAATAGAAAGAGTTTGGATGGGTTCTATATATGGTTGAAAATTCCTTGGAAAGATATTTCCAACGCTGTCGAGTTTGTCAAAATCCAATTTCGTATAAGGGATATATGTCTTTTGGAAGTTGGATTGAGAAAAATCCAATTCGGATTTTAGTAAGGGTAAAGTTCTCTTTTCACCCTAGTATTTTCTAATTCGTTTTAAGGTTATATTAGGGGTAAAAACAAGTCCAAAATCAGTTTTAGAAAAATTAAGATCGCATAGGGCTTGGGAGAAAAGAGGAAAAAAAGGAAGATCAAGAATTATCCAAGAACGCCAAGATCGTTGCGTGAATTTCGTAGGGGGTGATCCCTGTCGAGGTTCGTGAGATCATTTTTTTATTGTTCCATTCATCTACACCCTAATTTGATTCCATTCATCCATGTTAGAGTTTATTGAATGATGAACTTGGGAGTTCTTGATGAAAATTAATTAAATTCTTGTTGGTTGAATTGTAGTGTATCTCTTGTATATTTGATTCATGTTTCCCGACTGCTTTTTGGTCTAATATATTGGGTGATGAAGTATTTAGAGCTCCTAAGTGTTGGGGGTGGGATCCATGGAAGCTTAGGAGGTTTAGATATGAAAACGGAGAAGAACAATTGGAGGTCCCATTTGTGACACCTTGGGGCGCCGTGCCTGCCAGAGCCCCTCTTGGCAGGCTTTGTTTGACAGGCCTTTCCGCGCCGCGCCAGCTAGAGCGCCTCAGATCAGAGTCTGTCCGACAGGCTCTGGTTCTCCGCTCCTCTCAAAGCGCCAAGACCCCTAGAAACCCCGTTCTTTCCCTACCTTTTCGTAATAGTTCCTAAGTGATGTACCTATCATTCCTAGTTGATTCCAACACTCTAAAGTACATCTAAAGATCATGAAATCATTCATAAACATAAGATCATGATCTTTGAATCTATAATTTAATTCAAGGAAAGTTAAGATCAAAGTCAAAGAAGTTAAGAGTCGAGTTTAAAGGTTAAAAAGAAAGTCAAAGTAAGTTCTTAGAGTTTTCAAAGAGTTTTAAACAATCATTTTAACTTTGGTTTAAGGATCAAGTTACAACTTGGACAAAGAGTTAGGAGTTGAGTCAGATTCTCAAAAGTTATAAGGGAACTAAGTATTCGCTAAGAGTTAAGTTCAAGTCAAGTAAAGAGTAAGAGTTAAGTTCACTTTTTAAAAAGTTATAAGGGGGCTAATTATTCCCTAAAGGTTTATAAATGTTTCACATTTAAGTAAAAAGGAAACTAAGAGTTTTGAACTAAAAGGGGAACATTGATTTCAAAAAGGAGCTTTTTACAGCTAAAGGGTTCTAGTAAATTATCTCAACCCAAAAGAAGGAAGTTTTATTAAAAGTATGAGATAATGTATATTTTGGGAGTAGTATTGAGCACCAATGTGGGTATGAGAGTTCATATTAACTCGAGTATCCATATAAATCATGAATCCATTATGGGAATTGACCGGTCATACTTTTAGATGATCATGTAAGTTGAGATAGTGGATCCACTAAGTTAAGTAAGGTCCTATACTAATGGCAAGGTAAAGGATGGTCCTCGGCAGCATGAGTTAAAACGTTGTATCATCACTTAGGCTCAAGTGATGGTTGTCGTTTACAGAATCTCACACCAAAGTTATGTTACTTTCATATATAAGTAAATTTAAGTTTGTTGTTGCATTTATTTAACGAACTAAGTTGTTTTATGGTTTTACAAGTTTTATATATATCGCATGTATTTTAAATTGCTTTATATACATGCTTGAGTTAAGCATTTTCTTGAGTTGAGCAGAGCCAAGGTAAGTTCATCTTGATCCCCTCAAACTTAAGTCGTGATTTAGCTTTCCAACTCAGATACTCGTACATCCAATGTACTGATGTCAGTTGGCCTGCACCGTTTCATGATGCAGATGCAGGTAACCAGGATCAGCACGCAGTGCACCATTGATCCAGTTAAGCACTCACAGTACTTGGTGAGCCTCCTTGCATTCCGGAGAACATCCCTTTTATTGATTTTCTAGCTTAGTTCATTAGGATTTTGTGGGGTCTGTCCGAATATCCATCTCAGTCATCTTAGAGGCTTCATAGACAATGTAGTAGTTCAGTTTTGAAGTCTCTTTTATCTTATACTTCACATGTTACAGTATTGAGACTTAAGTGTCATTTTGGTCAATACAGTTATTTAAGTTATCTTATAGAATGCTTTTAAAATCTTTATCTGAGATGAGTAAGTCTTCCGCTGAGTTAAGTAAGTCAGGCCAAGGGTTCTCTAAAGGCCAGTAATGGTCGTTGGGTGCCGACCACGTCCAGAGCGTAGGCTCCGGGCATGCCAGTTGTTAAGAAAATATAAAAGTAGGAACTTGTATACACACAACATTGCAATTTTGTTAAATACAATAACTAAGAAATTTATTTGACTCTTAATTTTAAGAAGAATCTATACATATATAATTTACATAGTGTAATTGTCTATTTTATCGTTGATATCAAACAATCTTCTACGCAGACAACTCCCTCTTTTAAATGATGACTATACTAATTATGTTATATCCACTTAATTTATAGCAATGAATGGAACGCAAAATAATTAGATTAGAACAGAGTGATTTTATACACCTTATTTGTGATACAGATCACACGCTATGTCTCCGTTGGCACCACTAAAATAAACTAGAAGTAAAAAACTTGAAACATCTTATGCTAGTCCATATTAATCTTATTCAAAATATTTTTTTCTAATAAAGGGATTTTAAATTACTAAAATCAAAAACGTTCCAGATACAAATGATTATTCCATTGTAATCTCACAGGTGAGGTATGAGAAGAATAGTTTGTACACAGATTCTACTCTTGTGTTAAAGGATAAGAAGGTTGTTTTGGATACACCATCAGTTCAAATCAATAAAAGGAGTGAAAAGTTACAACTCTTCATAAAATTCACTATTTTTCATACAAGTTACAACTTTTCATGAAAGGAGAAGACTAGTTTTGGAAATAACATAAATTAAAGTGAATCCTGGTTTGTAGTGGCGCCACATAGGTGGACTTAGGATTCTCTTTTATGTATATATATATACTAGTCCTCGACAAGTGTTTTGCTTGTGAGTCTCACTTTTATATATATATATATATATATATATATATATATATATATATATATATATATATATATATATATATATATATATATATACTTCTATCTAAACAAAAGCATATTTTGCATAAACTATTCAAGTATTATCAAACTCATCATGCATTAATAGAAGTTTTGTCAATTAAAAATAGCACTTAAAAGTATAATAACACGAAAATAAAGAAAAAAATTTATAACAATGCAAAATAATACATAATTTTATAAAAATATGGGTTGCATACCAATTCATTTTGGACGACCATACCTTAACTACAAAGTGAAAATGAAAAACATAAAATCATAACCTAACATAAAAAAGATCTAAAGAAATATATAAGTCATATCTTATACTGTTTAGTTTAACAGTTGAACTATATTCTACGAGAACTTCTCTTTTAATTTCAGAATGAAGCTATTTGTTTTTCTCCCAATTAGCTTCTTGATGACTTGTATTCATATCATAATCTAGGAAGAAGAAAAAGAGAATAGTAGATGATAGAAAAAAAAGAATGTGATGACCTATGAAGCAATTAATTTGTATTTATAGTGCTATTTGATTGTCTTTTCACCTACCAAAATTTTTTAATGATGCACATTGAATCATGATAGATAAATTTATTTTGTTTCAAAATTCAAAGAATCACAAAATTTGAAGAGTTTTCGTATATTATTTCTTCATTGTAGATAAATTTAATTTCAAAATTCAAAGAGTTTCTTACATTATTGTTTTCTATTTTAATTTAATTCAGCCTAATTAATTATAATTATAATGTCATAACAAAAAAAATTAAAGTGTAGTTGTTGGACATCATATTTTATCATTATGTAATTAAATATTAGTATTTAAAATTATATTAATTTCTTTTAATTTAGTGAAGGGTCAAAATGGTAATCCAACTTTTAAGGTTGGAGCTTCCCACTTATAATAATATATGATATGATATGATATATGATTATACTATAACTAGACACATTGAAGAGTTGTGACATTTCAAAGAGTTACAATTTTTTTTTTTTGAAGAGTTATGACTTTTCTACAGGGTTCCGACTTTTCCAAAGAGTTATGAATTTTCCTATGGGTTGTGAATTTTTCAAAGAGTTATGACTTTTCCGTATGAGTTGTGACCTTTTTGAAGGGTTGCGACTTTTCTTTTATAAGGCACCCACTACCGTTTATTGTCTATCAAAAGAGGGATTTCCTCAAATTTTTAAACTAGAATTATGAAAGTTTTTCATTGTTCTTATTCCTCCTCTTCTTTTTGAAACACTTATATTAAAGATCACACATAACATCAAATCATTATGACTTTTCCAAGAAAAGTTGACTTTTCCTATGAGTAGTGACCTTTCCGAAAGGTTATAACTTGTATGATAAGAAATATGCACATGCTCATACTACCCTTTGATGAATATAAATGGAAGGGTTTCCTCACATTTTAAAATACGATTTTTTATAGTTTCTATTCTAATCTTCTTAAAAACTCAAGTTTGATTTACATACGTTGACATTCTCAAAGTTCACTGAAATTTGAACAATCCCTAACATGAATGTTAAATTAAAATAATACTCCAGCAAAAAAATATCTAATTTCGTATATCTTCTATATTTATATCAATATTTATTTATATTATTATATTATATTTAAAGTAAGAACTCAAGTAATGCACCATGGGAGAGGGATGAGAAAGTATATGTGACAAAGAGGTTATAAGAGTGACTAACTTTTAGTAGTTATCATAAGAAAACTTGTATCCACTATTCATATGAACTTATAACTTATTATTCATTTTATAATTATTTACTTAATTTTTTATTAAATAATATTCAAATTATTTTTAGAAGTAGTGAAGTACATGGTTTATATTCTCGTGCAACGCGCATGTGTTAAAACTAGTACTAATCTTAGTGTCACATCTGGGGAGCACCCCTATACGTAACCAGCGTGGCATCCTCTTTGAGGGCTAATACTAGCCTCTTAGCATACATCATTACATTCATAGATTAAAATGCCGAATTTTTTTTTAAAACTTTTCATTACTTCTCCATGGAGGTTTACATAGACCTCTACATACACATAATATATTCATATCGAGTATACATAGACCCTTCGTATAGGAAGATTACATAGTCTTCTACTTTTATTGCACATAAGTATATATAAGATAGAGCATAGTCTTTAAAGAGTGTCTCATCTCATAACCATCTAACAAGATTATAGTCATTTGGGCATAGCCCATACATCAATGTAAAAGAGCCACATATATGTTGTACAATTCGTACTCAAATGAAAAGGGAAAGAACATAACAGTCTTCAAACTAAAATAACTTCATGAGATCGATATTGACATCGCCCTCGGAAAGTGAGGACCTACCCACTTGGATTATTAAGAAATTTCAAGTCTTCTTCAAATGTCGTCTCAAAGAGCCTTCAACGACCAAAACCCAAAATGTTGGAGAACAGGAAGAAAATGGGGTTAGTACACCACTTGTACTAAGTATGAGATCACATACACATATAAGATCAAATCATGCTAAAAAGGGACATTTCATTAAAACATGTTATTTTACCTTTTTAAAGCCTTATGCATAATCAAGTCAACCATACCAATCAACAATACATATGCATTAAGTCAAAACAAGTAACATGCACATCAACATACTTAACAACCAAACCAAATACAACCCTATATCAAGTAATAGCATCACAAGCATGACTAAGAGTCATCATATCATAATAAAGCAAGACAACTACTCATGGATACTCATAAAGTCAACAAGTTCAATGACCAAGCGAATCCACATAACCTTACTCAATCAAGTAACTCAATAAGAACCATAACCAATATCCACCTTCACATAACATAACCTTTAAGGATACATAACATCATACTTTAACAATATAGACCAAATACATGTTCATAATAATGACCATCATCATATAATGTCATTCGCATATAAGACCATCATGTTATCATCATTTGTATTCATTATCATATACATACATAAAATCAATCCTCTAAGGTTTCCCTCAAGTCAAATGAGTGCAAGAAATAAGTAAAGTCACATACCCTTACCTAGGCTAAGTCAAACCTATCAAGTCACCCTAGTTAATTTATACTTTATTACTTAATTTTAGTTTAGGGAACACTTGCCTTAACCGACAGAGACCACAAGAGCTAAGTGTGGATCGGTGATATACCATGGTTTCACGGTATTTTTAATGCTTTTTTCTTAAGTTTAGTGTGTTCAAAAGCCTTTTTGTATTAATTTTTATGTAAGTTTCTCTTTATTTGCAGGAAATTTATCTAAAAGATGAATGCGGAGGTTTTTGAACAAGAAATACAGAAAAGTACCACTTACAGAGCTTGTGACGGTTCGTCGTGCCCGTGACGGTCCGTAGGTGGCATCGTATGCAGCTGCTGAAGGAAGATGGAGAATTCTAACCAAATGTGGGGTTACGGAATACGTGACGGCCCGTCATAGCCATGACGGTCCATCCTGCTGGTTCGTGATGAAGATCAGAGAAGTAGTCCCAGTACCCAATTTTCAAGAGTTCAAGTATTATGGAACAGAGATCCCCGACGGACCGTTGTGCCTATGATGATCCGTCATACCTGTCGCCGAGGGTGATGAAGAGAGCAGCAGAAGAAATTGCACAAGTATGGTACGATGGAGTCCATGACGGCCCATCGTGACCACGACAATTCGTCGCGAGGTCCGTCGACCCAGTCGCGTTTTGACAGTTTTCCAGCAAATAGAGTCCTTATATAATTAGGTTTTTATTTTTTATAAATAGTTCAAAAAACCTCGTTTTTGAGGTTAGACTCTTGAATATTTTTAGACTCTTTGTTAGACTTTTAGTTATTTGAGCTTCTTTTATGGATTAGGCTTGGTGAGTTTTGTTGATTAATCAAGTGAACTTTTGGATTTATTTTTTACTTCTTGTTGATTAATCAAGTGAACTTTTGGATTTTATTCTTTCTCATTGAAGTAAGTGCATGAATTCTTATATTACATATTTGAATATTGTGATTATGACTATGGGTAACTAAACTACATAACTAGGGTTGTAGGAACCATAGGCGAATAATGAGGTAAAACCTAACTACAATAAAAATTCTAGAATAGTGTCTTGCATGTATTGATAATTCTTTCGCTTAGAATTCTTTTTAACGGATGGCCAATGTTAGAACTCGCCTTAATGCTACTTGCCGGACCAAGGAGGTAGATAATAGGAAAAGAATTATCAACATAGATTTAGTATATACTATCTAATAGGATAGTATTGATTGGTACGAGGTAATAACTTAGTCGAATATCGAATAAGATGCTTAATATGAGGTAAAGGTAAGGGTTAGTATAGCAACACACGTAGCCAGACCAAGGTGCGGAGTGAAATTTTCTAGATGCCGGACCAAGGATTTAGAAATACATAACTTATCACTTTGCATGAAAGATACTAGGAAAGAATTTTTATAATTAGAAATATCAAGTTATGAACCTGTGGGAAACACGTAAACCCTAGTTACTTTTATTAATTGATTAAACTCCAACATTTGAAGTTGTTAGTTGTCTCCTTTAATTTCGTTAGTTATTTTCATTTATTTAGAAATAGAAACCCCCTTTTTATCATTTTTTCTTTCCAAGGAAATAATTGAGTGAACAATAGTAATAATAGATTGAAGTTAAGTCTAAACTATTTTCCTCGTGGAAACGATGCCAACCTCATTAGTTGGGTTATTTACTTGACACGACCGCTTTACTTCTTATTTGAGAAGTAAGTTTGAGCGTATCAATCGGTTTTGTGAAACCTTACACCGATGGAAGGTGGTCAACCGGCCAAAATAAAACCAAACATAAATGTAGCTTTCTAAGTGGATCCACTAGCTAGTCTTTCTATGAGAGCAACATAGTTCAAGAACTAAGAGATAGGTATGATTCCTCTACATACCACTTGGAAATTGGGGACTCCTCTCATGGGAATCCATTGGATGAGCATCCCTCATTGGGGAGTCAACACCACATGTGGAACTATAGGGTGAATCTTCCTCTATGGAATGTCATCACCTCCTATTGTCAAGTTCACTCTGTGCTAAGCTAAGTCCCTTTTTGAAATGTACTTAATGTCTTTGTTGATCATTATAGCTTATTGTAGGCCATAGGGTCTAACCCTTGTATATTCATCATCATCATAGATCAATAGGAATTGCATGAGTATAATCCATATAATCACAATTAACCATAATTTGAAGTAAAGAATAGGGATCATAAGACTTACCAAGTCTCCTTCATGATTCATCATCAAGGTCTTACCATCAACCCTTAATTCAACCCAATTAGGGTATATTTTCATCATAAAACAATAACCAATATAATAACAAGGCTAATTGAATCACTACATCACAATTCATCACTAGTTCATAGCTTAAGAGAAGATACTTAGGTCAATTCACAACATACTTCATAACCTAGATCATCTTCTCAAGAATTAGCATGATAGGACTATAATTCATACTAATCTATTCATGATTGATTCAATAACATAATCTAGTATTAGTTCAATCAATAACTAAGTCAATTGAACCAACACTAAACAATTCATATCAAGATCATAATCTAGGGTTAAGGGGTGAAGTCATCTTCTACAAATTAGACCAAACCATCAAGATATATCACAATTAAGTTAGAATAAATGTTAATATATTCATATTATCAAAAATAAATCATAACAAATCAATTCTTAACATCAATTTTGCGATTGAATGAAACCCACTTGAAAACTCAACTTTTGAAATTACTTTGAAGGAACCCTTTGAGGAAAGAGGTCTCAAAGGTGAATTATATCTCATACCTTACTAATTGATGAATATTGATGGAGAAACTTGAGTCTTTTCAGACCTTAAACCCTCCTTTATCTAGGTCTTCAATGGAGTTCTTCACTAGAGAGAGAAAGAACAGAGAAGGAAGACATTTTTGGGTTTGTGAGGTATAAGAGTTTAGTTAGTCTTAATTAGGTTAGGACTTTATATATGGGGTTAATTCACTTAATTAAACCTTAACTAAACCCTAATTAAATTCCTAACTAATTCAACCAATTAAATGGAACAAGTCAAATAAGTGCAGAAAACACAGGCCTCACCGACGAGACCACGATCAACGAATCGTTGGTCAGTCGGCGGTCAGCCCCTCCTTCCATGATGCACATTCGTCTCTAAGTTCGGAGACTATGAAACATGACCCTTCAAGATTTTTTTTAAGTTTCCATTGACGAGTAGCATCGATGCCCCATCGATATGCCAACGGCTCCTCTGTGGCATCCGTTGGTGACACTGTCTCTTGACAACTTTTGCCCATTCTTGCAAGGGTCCTCCTTAAGGGCCTTTGGTTGGTCCTTGGGTAGTCTTACCCGGACGTTTCAACCATGAATCAACTTAAATACATGTTAGACACCACCAAATTTCATGAATTTCCGACTTATAAAAGCTATTCAAATAGGCTAAGGCACGCTAGTACCTCCTTGAACTACTTTCCGGACGTCATGGACGTTCTTGGACTTTTTGGTTTCTAGACTCCATAAAAGACTTATATTCATTAAAATGGACCTTAAAACAGTGTCTAGACATTATGGCACGTATGTTAGGCTCTAGAACACGTCTTAGATTTTCGAAGTGTTACATTATCCCCCCTTAGGAACATTCGTCCCCGAATGACACTAAAAATATTTTGAAGGAAGGAATAGACTCAAGACTAGAATCCCAACCAACAACAATACATAACAACATAAACCATATCACATACGTAAGGCAATTCAAAATTTTCAATTTCCACACTTAAGTCCCAACATTACATTATGAGGAATATCCTTCTCACAACAATAAGAGCTCAACATAGCATTTATGAGTCAATTATATCAATGTCCAACTTACAACATGCTACATATCATTTCACAAAGACTTACCATATCAAAATGCACAACATGACTCAAAACAAGCCAAAGAGCAAAATTTCAAGTCCAAGTGCACAATTTCACTGTAAGTTACTGTAACAACCTTCAAAGATGCACATTTTGCAAAACTTCACCAAAAATCAAGAAACTTCAATTTTTAGTCATTTCTTTCATTAAAAACAGAAGTAACTAAATAGTTATCAAATAGATGAGGGTAATGGGACTTCATGTTGGCCTCGGCCTCCCATGTTGCACCATCAACTAGGTGATTCTTCCATAACACCTTTGCGGAAGCCACCTCTTTGTTCCTAAACTTCTTTACTTGTCTATCAAGGATTTGAACTGGAACTTCCTCATAAGAGAGGTTAAGGAAGAATAGACTCGGGATCATCGATACACTTCTTAAGCATGGAAACATTGAAAACCGGATGAACCGAAGTCAACTCACTAGGAAGTTTCAATTCATAGAAAACCTTGCCAACCCTTTGCAAGATTTCATAGGGACCCACATAACTAGGACTCAACTTTCCTTTCTTGCCAAATCTAACCACCCTTTTCATAGGCGAAATTTTCAAATAAACCTTATCTCTTTCTTCAAACTCTAAATCCCTTCTCTTATGATCAGCATAAGACTTTTGCCAACTATAGGCCGTTTGCAACTGGTTCTTTATGATGTGAACTTTTTCCAAAGTCTTATAAATAAAATCGGGATCAAGAATCGAAGACTTACCGACTTCAAACCACCCAATAGGATATCTACACCTCCTACCATATAAGGCTTCATAAGAACCATGGATATGGATGAATGGAAACTATTATTGTAAGAAAACTCCACCAAAGGCAAGTCTTATCCCAACTTCCTTTGAAGTCGATGACACAATCTCTAAGCATATCCTCAAGGGTTTGAATAGTATGCTCCGCTTGACCATCCGTTTGGGGATGAAAAGCGGTGCTCAACTTCACCTTAGTACCCAACCCTTTTTGGAATGACCTCCAAAACCTAGATGTGAATTGTGCACCCCTATCTGATATGATGGATAACGGAATACCATGGCGACACACAATCTCATCTATGAAGATCTTTGCATAATCCTCTACCGGATAAGTAGACTTGACAGGAATAAAACGAACGTACTTGGTCAATCTATCCACCACAACCCATATTGAGTCATATTGTTTTTGAGTCTTAGGCAAACCTACCACAAAATCCATATTGATGTCTTCCCACTTCCGAGTAGGAATTTGGATTTCTTGAAGTAAACCACCTGGCTTTTGATGTTCGGCTTTCACTTGTTAGCAATTTGGACACTTAGCAACGAACTCCGCTATGTCCTTTCTCAAACCTTCCCACCAATACACTTTCCTAAGGCCACGATACATCTTTGTTGACCCCGAATGAATGGAGTAACGGGACCCATGAGCTTCCTCAAGAATCCGGTTCCTCAAATCATCTACATTTGGAACACACAACCTTCCTTGATACCTCAAGGCACCATCACCTTTAAGGAGAATGACTCATTAAGCTTACCAAGAACCGATTCCTTTAACTCCATCAATGGTTGATCAAGGTGTTGTTTGGACTTCACCTCAACCACTAAAGATGACTCGGAGTTATGATGGACCATGAAATCACCATCTGGAGAATCTTCCAACCTAACACCCAATCTAGACAACATATGAACATATTTCACTAGGTCTTTCTTGTCTTCCTCCACATGAGACCCACTATCCATGGTCATACGAGTTAGAGCATCAGCAACCACATTGGCCTTGCCGAGGTGATAGAGGACACTCATATTGTAATCTTTCAACAATTCTAACCAACTTCTTTGTCGGAGATTCATCTCATTTTGAGTAAACACATATTGGAGACTCTTGTGGTCGGTATACACATCAACATGAACACCATACAAGTAATGCCTCCATAATTTTTAAGGCAAATACCACGGCCACTAACTCAAGATCATGAGTAGGATAGTTCTTCTCATGCATCTTAAGTTGTCTAGAAGCATAGGCGATTACCTTCCCATGTTGCATAAGCACACACCCCAAACCCACTCGGAATGCATCACAATACACAACAAATCCCTTTGTACCCTCCGGTAAAGTCAACACCGGAGCGGAAGTAATCCTATCTTTCAAGATTTGGAAGTTTTTCTCACATGCCTCCGACCACTCAAACTTCTTAATCTTTTGGGTCAAAGTAGTCAAGGGAGATTCAATGGACGCAAAACCATCCACAAACCTCCGATAATAACCCGCTAGACCCAAGAAACTCCTAATGTCGGTTGGAGTCAATGGTCTCGGCCAATTTCTCACTGCCTTTGTTTTCCTTGGGTCAACCTCAACTCCCTCACTAGAGATGATATGACTAAGAAATGTCACCGACCTCAACCAAAACTCACATTTCCTATACTTGACAAACAACTGATGTTCTTTAAGTACTTGCAACACCACTCTCAAATGGTTCATGTGATCACCCTCATTTTTTAAATATACCAAGATGTCGTCAATAAAGAGAATGACAAATGAATCTAGGTAACTTCGAAACACCCTATTATATTTGGCTTAAAATCAACCTAGTCGTACCTATTAGCTCATCACAACAAACATACAATAAAAACATAGATATTCATAAGATTATACTCATAATTTAGCAAAATAATGGATAAAATACGATGATTGGATGTGTAAATATACCTCAGATCACCAGTTCTAGTTGAGTAACCTTCAATTTTTTCTTAGTCGTGGTTCTTTTCGGGATATTAGTTTGATGTTGAAACGGACAATTGTTAGGCATAATCGAGTCTAAAGTCAGATTTTTCCCAAAGATAGATTGGTAGGGGACTTTCTTAAGGGAATAGTCTATGTTTAGTTTGAGTAGAATAGAGTATGTTTGACTTTAATGGTGGTAGATTGTTTGCTTGTGGCATGAAACTTATTTTTGATGAAAAAATGGATCCTTTTGGAAAAGTTGTCTGAACTTCACCTGTATTTATTGACATATATCACTCTTTTGGTTATCATTGAAAATTACATGATTCCTTGAAGTGTACTAGTTTGGGAGTTATAATGAAAGCTATAAGTCTGATGTCATTGTGTGTTAGGACTTGGTGTTGTCACTGTGTTTATGCATGTAATCAAAACTTATCTGGTTAGTCATGTCACATCATCATGTGTGAGAATAGCTTAGTTATAGAGATAAATTTAAGTCATATTTTGTGAAATGAAAGTCAATTTAACCTAAATAATGCACCTAAATGTAAAATATTATACTTAATCTCCCATATTAAGCTTTAAACTGTTTTGTTGGCTAATTGTAACTGCGATATGATGCCTTAAAAGCTTAAGTTGGGGAGTGTTGGATGAAAAGAAAGGTGAGAATAGATGTTTTAAAAAGTTAAACTTAAGTAACTATGGAGTTAAAAATGAAAAGTAGAGAAGTTCTTAATTTTAACTTTTGACTTTTTTTAAGTTATTTTAAACTAATTATAAGTTTTTTTTAAACTTTGTCAAATGCTCCAAAAGCTAAAATAACTAAGGTATAACGAAGTTTTAAGTCAATCCAAACAGACCTGTAGTAACAAAGAATTATAATTTTATTGGCCATGAAAAGTTGTTTTAACATCAGAATTACAGAAATAGATTAAAGATATAAGCAACTAATTAACTTCTCAAAAATGACGTGAATTTTGTTGCAGCACACTGGTATTCTGTACCTTCTGTAGTTAAGTTTAAAGATTTGATTAACCTCTAAAGAAAAAAAAAATAATAGGAGCAATTACTGCATTTGAAAAAGATTAAAGAAGTCTATGAAACTCAGGATCTCCTTGACATGAGTGTACCGAAAAGTTTAAGCTCCAACTTTCTCGATGTTTTCTGAGACAGTTTTCATCCTTGGTCGAATATCCGGATCTGCCTCGGTGCATGAAAGAGCTATATGAAATACAGCTAGTACTTCCTTCTTAGCATGGACTTCTTGAAGCAACATTGGTTCTACCATATCCGACAGTGGATTTTGCTCCTCGAATCCCTTTCTTACCCATCTTACAAGATCTGGAACCTCCGTTGAAGTGGATGTTGTAGGAACTGAGAGGTCTGGAGACTTTCCAGTCAGCAGTTCAAGCAAGACCACCCCGAATGAGTACACATCCCATTTTTGTGTTGGTCTGTTACCAGTGATTCGAGCTTCTGGTGCTCGATAGTTATTGGGACGTTCTGGTTGAGCAGGCTTCAAGTAAGGAAGAGCTCCACCCATAAATCCACCAGAAGAGGAGGGGTTGTTTCCCGTGATATTGATTAATCGATTGAGACCAAAATCAGATATATATGGCTGCAGTTCAGTATCAAGGAGTACATTGGAAGGTTTGACGTCTCCATGGACAAATTTCCTTGGGCTACACTCATGGAGATAGGCTAAACCTCGCGCTGTTCCCTTAGCAATTTTCAGTCTCGTTGACCATGTTAAACTAGGTGATGGTTGCCCATTTCTCCCTGTATAAAGGCAAATGAGATTGTCATCACAACATTTACCACAGTATGACGAAGAAGATACAAGTTAATAACTTTTCAGCTCAATATTAACATTACAGTTGAGGCAAATCGTTGTTCATATTAATTTGGTCAATCTCAATCAGCTAGAGCATGAAACTACTGTCACTACGTCAATACATTCAGATCGAGCACATGGAAAAACAATTTGGAAAAAGAGATGCAGAAAGAAAACACTCTTCAACTTCTTCAGAATGCAAAAGGTAAGTTACTGTACTGTCAAATTCCAGCTACATATAAAAACCGGATATTAAGAAACTGGGAACATCAAGTACCAGTAGAAAGCAAGCAGTTACTCTTGGGTAACGAATGTGTTATAGATTCATAGTTACATGTATATGAGGCAGTGAAGTAGATATTCATAAATGTAAACAACGATTTGTATCAGGGGAAAAAATCTAATTCCTTTTAAGAATATAACATTCAAGCAGCTATACCAACAGCTACAGTGCAAAATTTCAACTGCAGAACACTAATTTTAGAAATTCTAAGTCTAGGATCCATCTCAAGGAAGTATAAGTCCCAGTTCATGCTTGATGGAAGTTACCAGACCAGATACTGCAGATTCCAGTTTGCTTCGAAAAAGTAAAAATCTGTACAGTCAAACTGCACCTGGCGGAGTGATTCTCAAATTCTTGAATATAATGTATGCAAATCAGGTAATACATCTCTAAAAGACATAATAAACACTGTAATATCTAGATTCTGTTAGAGTGATAGAATATGTGACTCCACAACTTAAGGAATTGACCTAGTACATGACATAATTTAGTTCTTGGTCCCTTGTACTTATCGCTTTTAATTGATGATAAATCATTTTCCGCAAGGTTTATAGGGGCAATCAACCATATGTCATGTGGATAAAAAGAGACTAAATTCTTCAAAACATGCCCAAATGCCCTTCTACCAGGTTCAATATGATGTCAACATATGATTATTGCATCGGTAGTAAATCGTTAAAGTCTGCAAATTGACTTTAGCTGGATCACTAAATGGTAACATACTACGATGTGCTTTAACTGTCCATTGGATGGAAAGGTTATGTTTTTGATTTACCCTTCATGCAGATAACTTTCATCTATGATACATTATAAAAGACTTTATTATCAGCTAATACAATTAGGCAAAAATCCTACGCAAAGTATCAAGTTGCAAACAAAACTCATCCTTCGCTAAAGGATTGCAAGCACAAGGAACACATTCAATATAAAATTATCAGTAGATGGCATATAAATAATTGCTATTCAAAATCATCAAGGAACACACAAAAGCTAATTGTCATTATTTTGTCATCGGGCATATATTAAACAGTTATACTAGTGAACAAATACTAGAACATCCCAAACTCCTAACTAACCTAATACTAAAAGTCTTTTACTGTATTTCCACTCCTCAAAAGAGTGATCAATAAGTAAAATACCAATCCAGCAAAAGAATCACTTTGCACACATCAATCTTGGAAAGTACGAAACATGCATCAGTGTATCATGCTACTAAACGATAAGAATATAGTATAGCCCAATATCAAAAATATGAATGCGTTAATGATTCTTTCAACAGGTAATATCTACTAGACAAACAAAACTGAAGATGTTTTACTATAATGAAAAGCTCACCGTGAAGAGCAGAAGCCAAGTTGCCATTGGAAATGAAATCACTAATGAGAAGTTTCTCATCAGGAGCCCAATAATAAGCTCTTAACTTCACAACATTAGGATGCTTAACCCTTCCGATTGCCTGAATCTCAGCGACAAACTCCTTATATCTCTGTTCCCCACCTTCCCCTAACCTCCTCACTGCCACTGGGATACCGTTCCCAAGCACAACCTTGTACACTATCCCCAACCCACTCTTTCCCAATACATAAGCAGAAGCCCTCAACAGCTCATCAAGCTCAAAGCTAAAACCTTTATCGATAGCCACAAGATCACCCTCCCCACCACTAACACCACCACCACTAGCCCCACCGCCGCCTCCCTTCTCAGACTCAACTTCCGAATCGTTACTCGGAAATCCATTAAAACATGGGAAATCACAAAGCATTCTCTTCTCATTCCCACCAAATTTCCCTTTGCCAGTACAGCTACAACCACCAGAGTCTTTCTTTTTCCAATACAAGTAAATAATCACTAGTCCTATAAATGCCACTCCAAATGCATCAGCCAAACATATCAATAAAATGAATCCAGGTTTTAACCCCTTACGCGAACTCGTTCCCTCTTTATCCGATGAACCCTCAACTTGTGTTGAATTGTTTGAACTATTTTTACAGTTTTTTTGTAAAGGAAATCCACATAACAAGGGATTATTCAAAAATGCCGTCGGACCTTGATTAGCAAAAGAACCCGTCTGAGGAATTTCACCAGATAAATTATTATTCCTTAGATCAAAACTAACAGTTAAAGGCAAATCACCTACAGATTTGGGAATTCTTCCAGTAAAATGATTAAAAGAAAGATTCAAAGTCCCAGATAATGACTTCAATTCACCAATATCATGAGGAATCGAACCATTAAACAAATTCGACGATAGATCAAGTTGTTCCAAATTCGCCAACTCCGGGAACACCCCCACCGGAATCTCACCGGAAAATTTATTCCGAGCTAAAATAAGCCTCTGTAACTGCCTACAATTACGTAGATCCTTAGAGAAAGTTCCAGAAAGTGAATTATCAGAAATATCCAAATTTTGCAAACGAGGAAGATTACAAACAGAAGGAGGAAGTATACCAGAGATATTATTATCATACAAATAAATACTATGAAGCGACGTCGCATTGAATAACGGGTCAGGGATAGAACCGTAAATATTATTTCCATGAAGATTCAGTCGCCGGAGATAGAGTAGCGTTCCCAGCTCAGACGGTAAGTATCCCCGGAGATTCTTACCGGAAAGAGTAATCCCAACGACACGTTGCTCTGAAGAACCAGAAATGTTAGCACATGAAATGCCACTCCAAGTACAAGGAGTATCATCGTTTTCATTCCAATCGGAGAAAACTTTGTCTGTACCACCACCGCCGTCATCCATGGCGGATTTAAGAGATAAAAGTGAAAGTCCGTCGGAAGTAAGAGAAATTCCGGTATGAAAATTGAGTAAAACAAGAAAAAAAACGTATATCCTCCACATTATTTGTTATTTTTAACAAAATTGAGATACAAATGAAAATAATATTTTGATGAACTTGTTATACAAAATTTTAAGAAAGAAATGATACAATGGGGAGTTGGAGATATTTATGTAGGAGAAAGAGACAATAGCAGAAAGAGTTTGATTACAAAGGGGGTCCACTTCGCGCCTTTACTAACTGAAGTAGTAGTACAGTTAAAGCAAGCGCACATTTTTTTTTACCGAATCAAATAGTAACAAGTAAAAATAAATAGATAAATATTTATTTGACTTTCACTAATATTAAGGTGTTTTTTGGTCATAAATATATTTGGAAAAAATAAAAAAATTGTTTGACCATATTATTTAGCAAATTATATTTCACAAATTCTAGAAAACTAAAATTTAAAAATCATATCATTTTTTTATATTTTATAAGAAATGAACACCCATTATTTATTGACTATTAAAAAGTAACTTATCTGAATCAGCGACATATTTGAGTATGTAAATATTGTACCAATCTTTGTTCATATTATTGTTGATTGTCATGAAATATTTTATCATGTTTATTTTTTTAACTGAATATGTTAACTATAGAATTTTAATACAAATTTATGGATAATTTTAATCATTTATTGAATTTATAAATATAAATTATATTTTATAGCCTTGTTATAGTATAGGTATACAATCATTTTACTATTAACAGCTAAATATAGGTATATAGTTATTTTACTACGGCTATAAAAATTTAAGTGTATAACTGGTCAAGCTTATGATCTGAAGATTGTCGATTCAAATCTTGTCACTATCTGATCAGTAAAATATTATTTATCAGGATAGAAGGCCGGTCCCAACCTAATATTGGAATGGGTTAGTGTTCAATTGGTTGATTTATCATCTTACCATAGTGAATATAAATTTTTCAGACAAATATTATTACTATAATTTGAATATTGTATATAAGATTATTTACCCGTCAACGTTTAGGTTACTTAATTTTGCTTATGGCGAAAGTTACTTGTATTAAATTTAAAATGATTCAAGTGTAAAACTTTTTTTAAAATAATTAATGTAAAAGTAGAACTTAATTCTGTGCAGTATAATCCTAAATTTATAAAGGAGATAGGATTAAAAGAAGTTGAGTTTCTAGGGTAAATTTATTTATTTGTTTGAAAATTTTTTTAATTACATTTTATTTACAAAAAATTAAAAATCATAACAATTAGGTACTCTTTGAATTGTGATAGTGTTACTTTTTGAATTGTGATAGTGTTATTATTTTTATGGAGAGAATAGTACTTGCTTAGCTTTCACTTTCACTTTGAAAGAAACTTGACTTTTCCTACCAAAAAATGATGGTTATTAAATAGTACTAAATAGTTTATTGTGTCTATATTTTTTTCTATTTTGTACTTTTGTCCCATTGGTAATGTCATTTAGCCAGTTCAAGCTATCTTTTCACTAAGCATCCCTTAATTATTATTATTTGTTGTTTCAATTTTGAAGAGATTATTTCATTCATAATTAAAGATTTCAGATTTGAGTTGTGTATTAAAAAAATTATGTTGGAAGAGTCTCTCTTAAAATAGGTATGCAGTTTCTGATTTAAATTTAGTCATAATTTCAATATGAGCATTGAACACTGAACTAAACTTAAAAAATAATTATCAATTCAAATAACTAATTTGTTGATTATATATTTTGATGTAACTAGAAAAAATTGGGGTTCGTATGTCATAAATGATCAAGTATATATTATTTTATCTTGGGATAATGCCCAAGTATCATCCCCTCAATCTATGCCCAAAATCTCAAAGACACACTTATACTATATTAAGAACCTATTACCCCCTTAACTTATTTTATTAATAACTTTATACCCTTTTTCGACCTATGTGGCACTATCTTGTGGGTCCAACGATGGTTGACTTTTTTTTCAAACTAGTGTCACGTAGGCTAAAAAGGGGTAGAAAATTACTTATAAAATAAGTTCAGAAGGGTAATAGGACCTTAGTATAGTATAAGTGTGTCTCTAAAATATTCGGGCATAAGTTGAGGGGGTACTTGTGCATTTTCCCTTTTATCTTCTTTGAAACTCACAAGTCATATGAGTGAGCAATATACAACATTTTAACTATTCCCTCATATTAATTCATCATTTTTTTAATACGATCACTTTTATTTTAATAGAAATTATAAATAAGACGATAACTTTATTAATTTATCCCTTAAAAAATTTCTTGAAATTTTACAAATGAATACTTTAAAAAAGAATTAAATGTAAAGGAATTATAGAAAAAAAATATTTTTTTCTTCTTTTATTTAATAAGGTAAATAACTAAGATATGAGATAATTCTTTTCATATAATGATCAACAAATACGAAACATAAAAAATATTACTAAAAAATTATCATTATTCAGATATTCTTTTAATAATATTATGAATTTCTTACTTTTTTTCTTTGTGATTTTCAACACCATTTTGAGATGTAAATAAAGAAATTGACATAATTATATTCATGCAAATACTTGGTTTGTGCATTGTTGGATGTAAGTTGATGGTTGGGTTAGTTTCTATATTCCATGGATAATCGAACAAAGTAACATATTCTCTAAGGAAATAATTTTAATAAATATTACTCTTATATGCACATGAATTTAGAAATTTATGAGTGGTATTTAAAATTTCAGTAAATTTTTTTATTCTTTTTAATGGGACATGGATCAATATGATATGTGAATGGTGTCAACAGGGCAATTTGATTTTTAAAAAATTATATTGAGATAAATCATTCAAATCTTGAATAAGATTTGGTGATGATGTAGAGACACATCTCTAAAAACTTGATTGTTTATAATTGCATTAAAAATGAGAATGTTGCATTCATTGTGGAGAGACAACCATAATTCTTTAATCCTTATTTAACTTTTTTACTTTCACAAAATAAAATTTTAACTGTCAATTAAATATTCGTTTAATATATAGTATCTGCCCTATTCTCTATGATATCCTATCCAACCTTATTTGGATTATTGTATTTGCATACAATAATATTACATCATCTTAAGGTGTAATTTAAAGTATATCACTTTGTAGCCTCTACCTTTGTCAGCTCTTACTCTCTTGATGATGTTGAACAAGTCATCACAATTTTTGAGGGAGTGAAAAAAAAAATAGAACCTCAATTAAATCAATTGAGTATACATGATAAATAATAAAAGAATAAAATTATCCAAAATGTCACATAGTTTATTGAAGATAATTAAGTAAAAAATATTGTTTACTTATCCGCAAGACTCGAGGATTTTCATATAAAATTATCACGATCCAAAATCTACAAGCGGTGAGAAAATCTAAACCTAAACCATTAACGAATCATAACCAATATTACTTTAATTTAACAATTAATAAAAGGATACAAATGTAAGGATGATAAATAAGTCATAATCATGTCTCATACTCATAAAATACAGAGAATATAACCAGAAACTTTCGAAATTTGAAAGTTAAAAGTACGATTCTCTAATTTAATATATAAGTCTGAATCTATCAATACATTATCTAAAACAAAGTACATGAATAAATATAAATAAAAAGATACTGATATCGTAGATCATTCAGAAAGTTCACCATAATATCTCGTCAATCCAAAAACAAACTAAGATTACTCCCTGAGCTTCACTCATATGCGGCTCTAAACCTAGACATAAAATGAGTAGTACAAATAGTATGAATACAAAGACACTGTGTACTCAATAAGTATTATAGACGGACTCTCTTTGAAGTAGTAGTGCGATTTTAGTGATTGAAAAGTCAAGTGTCAGTATAACACAAGTATAGATTATAAAATGAATAATTAATTAACAATTCTAACAAATAATTTTAAATTCAAAGATAAAGCTTTTACATAGTATAATCACAATATAAATGTATAACACGATTCAACAATTTGAAAATGATAAATATAGTGGAATACAATGTGATATAATGTCATAACTACTCATAACTTTATGCATTAACTAAATCTGACCTACATTGGTATTTGAGTCCATCAATCCCCACATTATCAATTTACATTTCCTGAAAATTATTTGAGCCCTTTAGTGCGATTGTGCTCGCACCAAATATATATAAAGAACTGTAGTTACCAAATTTAGTTTTCACCCTCCAAAATGGAAAATGGATGTAAGCTAAATATACAAATCATTCCTAAAAACACGTTACGAATTTTTTGAAATACTCAAATCACCGATCTAAGGTCATGTCGATTTATTTTTGACAATGATTAACACTTAACTTCAAATTAACTAGTAAGCTACTCAAAGGTTTGAACACTACTAAGGCTTCATGGAACAGAGTAAATTGTCCATCGAAAAATCACCTTTCAAACCTATTAGAACAATTAAATCTCAATTCGAAGTTCGTTTCTCAATTTTATTTACTTTGATCAAACTTCAAATCATAAATCATATTATAATGCAATAAAAATATTTTTTTAAGAAAAAGAGGTCCTAATACTCAAAATAACTGAACGAGTCATTACAACAGCATTTGAAATTATTCATATTGTACTAAGAAATACCAATTCGAGACAAAAATAGCATTTTTCTATTAAACTAACCATCATAATTTCAAACTGGAACTATTTACCTATGAATCAAATTGTGACTATATATTCACAATAGATCTAGAACCCTTACTTAAACTCTTGCATACCACTATCACTAATCTATAACTTTAGGGGCTTACACCTAATTTAGACATGAGTGTTCATGGAAATTACTAAATCATGCAATGTATAATCATAACTTGCTAGTTGTTAGGCTTTGCTTTGGAATTAATTCAAGCAAAATATAAAACACCATTATACTATAGACTATAATCCAATATAAATTAGTCAAAATGGGAAAGTGGAGCCCACTATGTATAATTCATATACACAATCAAAAAGTAGTACAACTAAGTGCTATTTGGAGATCCCTTTTAATCAAAGATAACATCACTGCACTATGGAATTTTTTATTTTATATTTATATCATTTCTTCTTGGAATAACATGAATTTTCCCAAAGGAATTTTGGAACTTCCTTGCCAAGTAATATGACTCATAGAGTATAAACTTGTATTAATAATAATAAAAAATGTCAATAGATATTTCTTTTTTTTAAAAAAATAAAGGTATGAAAATATCCGTAAAATATTTAAAATGGAATAAAAATATCATACGTCAATAATTTGCTCAAAACATATTCATATCATCAATAATTTAATCCTAAAATATGCATGTCGTTAGTAGTTTGATCCAATTTTTTAAAATCTTTTAACACATTATTTTTTCTAAAAATTATTACCTTATTGTTGTTTTGGATCAATTTTTCTTCTTCTAATAAACATATGATTTTTCATTTAGAACACAATTTTTTCTCTAATAAAACCATTGCAACCCTTCATTATTTTTCATAGATATTACTTATAATTAATTTTCATTTTGATAGAACAGAAAATAATTTTATTACTTAACTTTTTTTCTGATTCGAGAAGGATCAATAAACATTTGTTCATATAATTTTTGGCTTCAAAGTTAAGATACAAACAATTATAAAGTCATAAAACATATTGTTGATGAATTATTGTTGAACATTTATTTCATTTTAACTTTAAAACCAAGGAATATAAAAGAAAATATTTATCAGACTTCTATTTGAAACAAAATTAAGAAATGAAATATTTTTTATTTATTTAAAAAAATTATCATCAATTAAATTTAAATTAATGATGATGTTAGTATTATTGTGTGTGTGTGTGTGTATATATATATATATATATATATATATATATATATATATATATATATATATATATATATATATATATATATATATATATATATATATATATATATATATATATATATGACTTGTATTATCGTATTAAAAAAAACATGAAGTTATACAATGCTATTGGTATGTTTTCTGGAGAGGCTTTGTAAAAGTTTATAAAAATACAATGCTAATTTTATTAGTATGTTATTACAAATTTAAATATATTAAAGAATAACTTAAAAATAATTATAATCAATAATAAAATAAATTAAAATAAAATTATAAATTACCTTTTAATTTTTTTAATTGAACAAATAAAAATAAACATTTTGTTTTGATAAATAAATAAGAGTGAGTAAATTTCATTTTAATTTTATTAAATTAATCTTTTTCCTCGATTTGAGTTCTTTCGAAAGAATTTTGAAAGGTACTTCCGTAGGACTCAGTTAAAAACATTATTATTACAACCTACTAATATACAAAAATAATTAAGAAAAAATTCCCTTTTGTTATATATAAATTTAGAAGAAGAAAAAAAGTAGGGAGAAAGAGAAAAGACTTTTTATTTCTTTTGAAGTACATTCAGGATTCATAGATCTTTCACAAATCTTATTTACAATGAAGGAAAATCCTTTATTTATAGGGAAAACCTTATTTGGTCCCCAAGTAGAATTCTAACTATATTCTACTAAGACTCCGCATAATTAGACATTCACTATAACATAAATATGTTTATAACATTCCCCCTTGAATGTCGGTAGATTATGTGTCTCGTTAAAACCTTACTAGATAAAACCCAGTGGAAAAAAAATCTAGTGAAGGAAAAAGAGTACATATATCTAACAATACGCATTATGGATGCCTCATTAAAAACCATACAAGGAAAATCCAGTGGGACAAAACCTTGTGAGGAAAAAAGAGTACATCGCGTATTAATTCCCCCTAATGACAACATCAATTCAGAGACTTGAATCTTCGTTTTCCAAGATTGTGCACCATCTTCTTGAAAGTTGTAGTTGGTAGAGACTTGGTGAATAAATCAACAATAATATTACTTGAACAGACCTCTTGCATCTTGATATAACCATTCTTGGGAGCTTATCAGTATAGAAAAACATTGACGAAATATGTTTTCTTCTATCTGCTTTTATAAATCTTCCCTTCAGGGTCAAAGATTTCTGCAAGTTTCTTACTTTAACTTCTTTAAGCAAGTAATCTATTGTCTTTTGAAAACTCTTTAAGAGTTTCAATTATAGTTATCAACTTGCATAACAATACTTGTATATGCTCTATGCATTTTGAATCTATTTAATCCTTATGAGGATGATAAACAAGTTTTTCAAAAACATGTATATGCTTTATATTTTGAACCCATTGGATATTTTCATATCAATTTTGTCAAGTAACAACATTCAATATTAGATGTATGACATCTTCTAGTGCCTAGATTGCAAGTCAAATAAGCTTTACGCTTACCAAGATGCATCATTCCATTTTTCACTTAATAATTATTTCAACACAAGCATGCTATAATATATGTAGAATTCATATCCTCATAATCTTTTACAATATTGCGCGTTATTGTATCAAAGATATCGTCAACAATATACCATTTTGTATCGATTCACAATATGACAAAACTTATTGAGATCTCATCACTTCATTATTTTTAGGTAGCTACCCCTCTCATGAGGTTTCATAAAGTGTTATGTCGTAGGCTCTCCAAGAGCACATTGTCTCCTTATTATGATCATTTTGATCCTTTGATCCTCTCCCTTTTTCAAAGATTATTTTATTTAGAATTGATTAGTCTATCATGCTTCATGTATGTCATAGACTTTATCCTTAAGGGACTTTCAATAGGAGTATTTACAACTTTTGTGTTGCTTCTAATCTCCCTCTTATGTTAGACAACCTAACATATATCTCAATCTTTTGGAGAATCTATCTTTGTGCATCATAGTATATTCATTAATCATATATTGCACATCAAAATTATCAGATGAAAACTATTTGGTCCCTGACCATAAATCAATTAACAGAAAAATTGATCATAACTTATTGGTTTGATTCATACAATTATGTTTGTATGCAATATCAAATTTAAATCAACATATGAAACTTTATTTTCATAAGCAATGATTCACTATATGAGACATTTAATGTCACATCATCTTATATATTTTTTAATATTATCAAGATGAATTATCTTGATTTCATATTCTGAAAGTTGTGCTTTTAGCTCAATTATCTTGCACAAACAATTTTGCGAATGTCAAACTGCAAGTTGACAACAAACGCACATGTGATTATCTTATTGATGCATCTTTTTAACATATCACATGATAGGTAAACGGGCCCATATTCACCTTTTATACTTTTCAAAATTTAGGGATTTAGTCCCAATTTTAGTTGATCCAATCAACTTTATCACGAGAACAAGCAACGTAAAGAATTCTTCAAGAATCTTCTAGTTTTTCAATGTATGTCCATTACTCAGTATGCACATCTCTGGGATGACCAAATTATTCATGTCAACTAATAAAATTATTAGTACTTGTAAACTCCAAGTTTACTACGTCATGTGTCTTTTGCTTTAGTAAATTTCTTATTTACTATTATATGAGTAAATTTCAATTTTATTACTTCAAGAGTAATTTTTAGATTTATTTCTTTTCAATTACTTTACCCTTTAGATGAGTCGTGATTCCATCATTGAATGAACTAATCTGAAGAAAATTGTGCATGTAAACATTTTATTTGTGCCAATATTTTTGCAAACATCAAGTTGCGAAATAATAATAGACACACATGAGACCATATAGAAGAAACATTTGTTAGGATCATTAAATATCTAAACAATCCACTTGATGGATGACTAGGTCCACAAATATCTGTATACGTTCCTAGAATGCAGAAAATTCAATCTCAACTTTCGTTTATGGTGATCTCACAATTAGCTTGCCTTGCTAACAAGTAGTACAAGAAAATTCACCATTTAAAAGAATTTTTAGTTTCTTCCATGAAAGTCCATTTTAATTTTTCATAATTCGTCTAAACATTATAGACTAACGATGTCTCAGACAGTCGTGTCAAACTAAGAAAATATTGGAATTAGTAAATTTCTTATTTACCATAGAATGTGTCTCAATTGCATTAATTCTTGTCCAATACAAGCCCGAAGATAAAACATGAAACTTTCTATAATACATGTCTTCTTAGAGACATTCTTGGTGATACCACATCATTGACCAAGGTCGCAATCTTTCTTATGACTAGCATGGTGGCTTACACCTCATTCCCTTTAGATGAATGGCTCCATATTTTAGCATTTATCAGAAGTTCTCATTCTTCATGAATGGAACACAAACATGTGAGTTATTAAATTATGATAGCTTTAGTACCTTATTCCATATTTATGTACATTATTCAATCACTTGTCTTCTTTCAGACATATTATGCACTAATACAACATTTACTTTTGTAATGGAGTAAATTCAGTAAATTTCATGACTCTTCATCTAAAACACATTAGTTTTTCTTTAGTCATTATTATATCATCAATATGGTGCATTGAGACTCACATTCAATGTCTTATCCATATGAAAGTGTCTTAGGTCATAAATCGACGGGTCTTGAACCCAATATTTTATCATCATGGTGCATCAGGACTTTAATCCAATGTCTTACCCTCTTAGTGCGATTGGACATAAATCCATCGTCTTATTCTTTTGGTGCGATAAAACTTAAATTTATTGTCTTATCCACAATGAGGCTCAACCTCAAGCCTTCAAAGTAATTGTAATTTTACCAATTTTGATGACCATTAATATGATCGTACATTATTGTTACACACAGAATTGAGATTATTGATTTCTTATAATCAACATTAGTAGTTAGTAAATATAGCTTAATAGATCACATACCTCATATAAAGGTTGAAAACACACCTTTCACTAAATTGTGCTTATTCAATTATTAAAATAAATTAAGAAATACTCTTCCCAATCGATTAAAATTAAACTAATAAAAAATCAACAAGTCTCTTTAAATACTTACTTTAGATGGTACCTCCAGATCTGTCACATAAATAATTATAACATAAAGATAAATCATACCTTGAAGATATAAGAACCTTATTGCATAACTTATGCAAGATCTCTTTTGCATTGTTCCCGTCTTCTTCATCATTCTTTAAGAATAGAACAATCGTGCTGATAACGTGTTATGAAACTATATAAATTTAGAAGAAGAAGAAAGTAGGGAGAAGAGAAAAGACTTCTTATTTCTCTTGAAGTATATTCAGGATTCATAGATCTTTCACAAATCTCATTTACAATGAAGGAAAATCCTTTATTTATAGGGAAAACCTTACTTCATCCCCAAATATGATTCCTAACCATATTCTATTAGGACTCCACATAATTAGACATTCACTATAGCACAAATATGTTTATAACACCTTTAAAACTTTGCATGATTTTTAACACGTTTCTAAATATTTTTTACAAAAAGTATAGCCTCGTGAGTTCACTTTCAAAAATTCAAATAAATTGAAAAATTGAAGAATGATTAGGATCTTAAATGGGAATAATTAGAACAAAATTAATTTCTTTTTTCTATTATTATAAATTAAGTATCATGACATTTTAATATTAAGTGTAACTTAAATAAATTATAAGTATTAAATTAATGTTATTAAATCATGCACCGGACATTGATAACTAGTTCCTCGTCTTCATATTTAATATAAATTGACTTTTTTGGGGGGGGGTTTTAAAAGGAAAAATTGTATATAATAGCAAATTAATAACATATGGAGTAGCTAGGGTTTGATTTAATTATGCTCCAACGTTTGCAAAAAATTGTCAGGCGCCTCTCTCCCAAATTTCTCGCTCACCACTCTCCTCCAATCTCTCGCTCGCTTCCTCACTTTTTATACAAACACAAGTGTATAAAAATATTTCTAATTGTATAAAGCAAAGAAAATTGTATAAATACATATATTTTTGTTTCCTTCTCTCCCCTCTTCCAGATCTCGCTCGCCACTCTCCCAAATCTCGCTCGTCACCCTCGCCTTTTGCATTTATACAAATAGAAAGCGAAATGTATAAATTGCGTTTCTGTTTGTATAAAGCGTGAGAAAATTGTATATACACATGCAAGTACATATATTTTCGTCCTATACACTTATAATAATACAATAATAATACTCCCCTGCCCAGTTTCTTTTGTCTTTCTCTCTTTCTCGTTTTATACAATTTTCAAATTGTATCTAATTTCTCTCTTTCTCGTTTTATACAATTCGATGCAATTGTATATTCCTTGTCAAGTCTCTTTTGTCTTTCTCTCTTTCTCATTTTATACAAATTCAAATTGTATAAAATCGTTCTATACACTTATAATAATACAATTCATTTTATACACTTCTTTTTATACAGTTCTCTGCCCAAGTGTATTTCTCTTTCTTATTTTATACACTTCGTTTTATATAATTTGCTTCAACTGTATATGTATAGCGAATTATACATTTTCTATGTTTGCTATGAAATGCAATTATGCAAACTTTGTTATAGCATACAAATATGAATTTTTATTTGCTATATGTGAAAGTTGCCCTTTTTTTATTGTACAGTATAAATGAACTATTAAAAGTTTATAATTGATATTTGAAATTCTATTCGTACTTGTCCTTTTTAGTGAAACATATATAGTACTATTTATAAAAAGATAGATCATACTACTTATAAAGTCATATTTATAATTTCACAAAAACTAATAATAAAAATTATGATTTAAAGTATGTCCTTGAATAATTTTTTTAATATGTGTGCATTGTATCACAAATTCAGTTGATATGTAATATAAGAAGTATTTAGTACTTTCTCTATTTCAGATTAACTAAATTTGTGAGGGAAAACACACCTATTAAGAAAAGCTTCAATGACATAATTTGAACTACATTTTCTACTACGTTCTTTTGTTTATTCACAATTTTTTTTTAAAAATTTGGGCTGGGCGTTTGATATTCTGTTTGAATTTCTCAAATTTTGAGTTTGATAATTCGATAATTGGTAGTTAAAAATAGATTTCAAATATCAAATTTTAAAGTTTTGATTTGGTAATTCGATAATGGTAACTTAAAATTAGAATTGGTACGATTTTCAATAATATTGTATTGAAGTTGTAACCGATTATATTACAAAGTTAACACTATTTCTCCAATTATTTCTATTTTTTTATGTGGAGATACAATACAATAGAATATCAACAAGTAAGAAGACTCAATAAAAGCAAATTATTGCAACTAAAAGACACATGTGTGTGAATTGTTCATGCTTATTCCTTAACTTTCTCTTTGAACGTGTACTGGACTTGTACTAATGAGTAATGAATATGTTAATAGATGATCTTCATTGAGTAAATAGTTTGGTATTTAGAAAATATTGAATACCAAATGGTAATAATAATGTTTTATACCATACTCAAGCCCGAATACCAATATACCAAATGCCGAAGTATCAAATTACCAAAAAAATTGATTCAAATTGGTAATTTGATTGTTGTATTTTATTCCCAAACATGTTCAAATTATACAATATACATAAACCTCATAGTATTAAGCGATAATTACATTATTTTTTATTCTTTTTTAAATTACAAAGGTCCCTCAAACTTTATGAATTTCGAATATATCACTGGACTTTCGAATAATACATCATTAGACTTTTGAATACATCAACAGTAACCTGAATGCATAGGGGAAGAATGTATTCAAGAGGAGATGAGAGCACCAGAGAGGGGATAGAATTCGAATACATAGAGGAGGGTTGTATCCGAAAAGGATAGGGATGTATCAGCGAGGGAGGATTTTGAAACTTTTTTTGAATGGTAGAAAATTTTAGAGATCTTGTATTTGGATAATTTTTATAGGGCAAATATAAAAAAAAAATATATGTTAAATTTTGAACATTTCATATATTTTGAACAATTAAAAAAACTCAAAAATTCATTTAGGCCCTGGTTGAAAAATCACTTTGGTAATTGAAATTGGTATCATTGGATATTATTACAATATTTATCCTGTTTAATTGACCATTAAATTACCTGGTCAGTAAGTAATGTAGTGCAATTGATATGATGTAATTATATTGTCCAATTAATAAGAGGGGGTATGAATTGCTAGTAATTACATGTAATTACAAGCGGATCATTTTATTTCATTTTTAATTTTTTGAATTATTTTATTATTTTAAATTCTTTTTGATCTTTATTATTTTAATATTTTCTAAAAAAATCATATATTATTTATATTTTATTTTCTTCTTATTCTCAACCTTTACTTCATGTGATTTCATGCAATTTCTCGTATTATCTAGACAAATTGTTTGTAAGGTTTTGTTAGTATTTCAATTTTTAAATTAAAATAGCATTTTTCTTTTCTTTTAAATTAAATTTGTGTATGTTATGTTGAAATTTGACAAAAGAGTATTATGCTAAATTTTTTTGTTTTGAATTTAGAACTTATTTTTTATTTTCAATATCATTTGTTCAGGAGTATTGGCTCGAAATTTTACTTTGCAAGCTATTTTTGTAAGTTATACTTGATAAATTTTTTTTCTCAAATTTTTTATAATTTTATGACATTATATTTATAATATTAATCTTTTTGTGAAACATGTATTTCATTATGTTCGTAAAATTCTCTGCTTATAATTTTTATGATTTATTTAATTAAAATATACTAAACTAAAAAATATAAATTAATTACTTTTTATAATATTAGTTAAGAACATATGTTTATTAGCTAATATATTTTTACTAGACAAGATATACCATAAATATTCAATTTAATATCATTTATAAAATGCCATCATTTGTCTAATTTAATTTTTATTTTATTTTTAGATAATTAATTTTTTAATATTCAACATAATTTTGTAATTATACTTGTACAATTAAATAGTACAATGTAACTACACTATGATAAACAAACGGTTCTATATAATTCCTAAACTAATTATTATTATTATTTTAATAATTGTGTCAATTTTAATTACCTAATGATTTTCCAAATTTATTGAGGAGTTAATATCTTAAAAGATCACTCAATTTTAGGAATTGATTTAGCAAAGTCAGTAAAGTTTGTTTTGTATCAATAAAATCACTCAACTTAGATATTTGTGGTAGTAAAATCATTAAACAAAATTTATCATTATATTTGTTTTTTTTCATATAAAATAGACCCTACAAATAAATAAATTAAGAAAACTAATTTAATTTTTTTTATGGAAAACTTCTCTAGTGAAACAAATACTTTTACCTTAACATACTAATTAGTAATTACTAAATGAAAAGAAACAATTAGGAGTTCTATTTATTGGTCCACTAGTATATGTTTTTGAGAATTAGCACAAATAAATTATCAATGAAAGTTGTATTTACGAATCTAATTAGGATTCATTAGAGAATAAGAATATTAAAATAATATTTAAAATTGTGACATCAATTAACTTTCTAAATATGTTATAACTGACAGTTTTTCTTTAACAATGCAAAAATTAAAGCAAAAAAATTAAGTTGAAAAATTAAAGTTATAAAAAAAGTCAAGATTAACAGTGCCAAAATAATTTTAAGCTTCAATGAAGAAGTACAATAATATATAACATAATTTTTTTATTTTTTATTTTTTGAAAAAAAGTTACAAAACAAAAAAGACAAATATTATTAGAGCACTGTTGTTTAATTTTTGCATTGTTAAAGAAAAATTGTCAATCATAACATATTTAGAAAGTTCATTGAGGTCACAATTTTAAGTATTATTTTAGTACTCTAATTCTCTAATGAGTCCAAATTAGATTTGTGAATACAAATCTCATCGATAATTTATTTGTGTTAATTCTCAAAAACATACACTACTGGACCAATAAATAGAACTCCTAATTATTTATTTTTATTTAGTAATTAGTATATTAAGATATAAGTATTTGTTTCACTAAAGATGTTTTCCATAAAAAAATTAAACTAGTTTTCTTAATTTTTTTTATTTGTAAGGTCTATTTTATATGAAATAACCCAAAATAGTGATAAATTTTGTTTAATAATTTTACTAACACAAATGTCTAAATTGAATGATTTTATCGATATAAAAATTTAAGTTGAATGATTTTTAGATATCCAAAAAACTTTAGTGACTTTGTTAGATCAATTCTTAAAGTTGAATCATTTTATTGATATAAAAATCTAAGTTGAATAAATTTTTGATACAAATAAATTTTAATAACTTTAATAAATCAATTCTAAAATTAAGTGATCTTTTAAAATATTAACTCACGACACAGAGGGTACGTACTAGACTGACCGTTGATTTCGTACATAAATGATTGTTTAGGTCACTAGACAAGATACTAAACAAGATAAAATGGGTGTACATATATTTAATAGAGAATTCTATGTGATTATGGGATCCATGATTTGACATAATTAAATTTTTCAAAAAGACTGGACCCCACCAACATCTATACCTAATCTTAGATCAAACATTTATTACATTTTTTGTATAGAAAATGAAATACATTATTTTATTTTTTTAAAAAAAAATTCATCCTCTTTAGACATTTACTCCTCCACTAATGGTTGAAGCATTGACATTAGTGTCTAAATTATTAATTTTTAATTTTTCATAAATAAGTAGCAAAGAAGTATTAAGGAGAGGAAATAAACATCTTGATCATAGTGATAAAACGAGTTTTTTTTTTAGCTACTCCGTCTCAATTTATATGATTTTTTTTAGATCTTAAAAATTAATTCAGTCTATTTAACTTAATTTTTTAATATATATTTGTTAATATTTTCAATGGTTAATCAGTGTGATTTATAATATTTTTTTACAAAGTTACAAAAATATATATTTTATTTCAAAAAATTTAAAGATTTTATTTTTAAATTTGAATTACTAGACTCTCAAGCTTCAAATTGTACCACATAAATTGAGATAGAGAAAGAGTCAAAAATAACAATTAACTACTTCACCAATAAATTTACTTGGAGTTGGTTGGTTGGACAATTTTATGATATTTGATTTGTTTTAGTTTCAAATTTGTATCAATCAATAGTATATCAAAAGTTCCAATTTTTTTTTTTTAATAATTCTCTTCCATCATTGTTAATTATTACAATATTTTTAGTACATTAATAGATATTTGATTAAAATTTTAAAATATTATTTTTTTATTATATTGATATAAAAGTTATTGCTTTTTAAAATAAATTTTTAATGTATTAAAATTTAATTTATTTTTAAAAATTAATTAAATTAACTATTGAAAAACACAATATGACAACTAAAATAAAACGTAGAGATATTTTCTCTGCGTTCACTACAACAATTTTTGGAAATTCTTAATGTATGAGAATGACACAGAAAGAAATAAATACAGTAGCAATATATGATAATTGTAAAATAAACTAATGGATTCAACGTGCACTTTCAGACAATTAAGTATGTTAGCTTCTAAGCATGTTTTCATGATTAGAAAGTGAAATATATATGATCACATTATTACTCAATTAAAATAAATATATTAAGCACCTTTTGTTATTTAGACAAATTATATATCATGATTTTGATCATTCAACGTTCAATAGTGAAATAATTACAAAATAACTCGTGAAGCCACTTATAAGTTTTTTTTTTCCAATGACATAATTAGTTGTTTGACGATTTCACATTTTTCTTCAGTTTCTTACATATTCACAAAATAAAGATTAGGAGTGTGTTTGATAGTTTTCCCATGTTTGGTTGGGACAAAAGTTATGGAAAATGTTTTCCAAATCAACTTATTTTCCTCAAAATTAAGGAAAATGACTTCCCTTCAAAAATTAAGGAAAACATTTTCCAAAATTCTCCTCCAATTTCAAATTACATTTTTTTTTTTGGAAAAACATCAATTTTTAAAAAAATATTTTCAATTTCAAAATTTTATTTTTTCGCCCGATCCCTAACCTCCCCCCCCCCCCGAACCCCAACCCCTCCCCAAAAAATTAACCCACTACCCCCCACCCCACCCTCAAAAAATAATAATTTTGATTTTAAAAAATATTTTCAATTTCATAAATTATTTTTTACTCTAGTAAAAATAAAAGATGTTCTCAAAAACATTTTTATTCATAAATCAAACACTAAAAATCATTTCCGAAAAATATTTTCTACTCACCAACCAAACATGAGAAAATAAGTCCAAAATCTACTTGTTTTCTGGGAAAACATTTTCTAGGAAAACATTTTCCATGGAAAACATTTTCCTTCATACCAAACACACCCTAGAGGAATGAATTAATGAGTAATTTTTTGTTTAGTTTATCGTCTTTTTCTTTTGGTAAGATGACTTTATATTATAACGTATTACGATAAACTTCAGCAAAATAAATATGACTACGAGTCAAAATTAAGTATATCGCATATAATAAATTGCTTTACTACATATATACCGGGCAGCTCAACGGAATATATGGCCTAAAGACAAATCTTAAAAAAGGCCTAAATATATTTCATTCATTTTATTTTATATGTTTTAGTTTAACTCGATCTAAATGAAGTTTCAGATATTTTTCGTCGTTTCTTAGTTTGACACTTACTTTAAAACCACTCTTTTCTAAGTAGCTTCCTCGTAAACTGAGACTAAGGCACGCACGATATCAAGAAGCTAGTGACTTCTTTTAGGTCATTAATTATAAATTGTATGAGGTATCGCAGTGGGCATGTGTTATATTCGGTTCTTGGGTCCGGTCAAACTTATAATTTGAAATTACATCTCTGCCTCTCATATAACTCGAGTTGCTCTGCTCCTTTCACAATTAAAGTAGCTCGCTTCAAAAAGTAAAATTATATCCCTAGGGATATGTTACAAGTCCTCTTGCTAGTGGAAGTAAGCAGGGGCGGACCTAAAGTGGGTCAAGTGGGTTTATATGAATCCACTTCATTGAAAAATAACATCGTGTGTATGTGTGTGTATATATATATATATATATATATATATATATATATATATATATATATATATATATATATATATATATATATATATATATATATATATATATATATTTTTTAAAAAAAACAAAAATAAAAATTTATATGTATATATTAACTCTTGACCCTAATAACACAAGTGTGACCCTTGGTCGAGTGGTGAAGAGGGTTCAATTTTTCGAGCAACCTGAGTTTGAATCCTGCTGCAATATTTTAGTTTTATCTCTTACATCTTCAATCCCTTTTCGCGAAAATCCTGGGTCCGCCACTGAAAGTAAGAGTAGCAAGGTTAGGACCAACTCAGACACTAGGTAACAAAACGGTGTTAGCTCCTAACTCCTATAGTTTTTTTTTTTGCAGTGCTTCTTTTACCCATCTCGACCAAAGGCCCTTCTTTCCTCATCTGAAGGACATTTTCTTTAGAATTTCTTTATAGAAAAATGAAATTTGTTGTTCAGAAGAGAATACAAATAATCGCTCGAAGCTAGAAGAAGATCATTGCTATCTTGCTATCTCAAATTCCATGTATTAATAAAGGGACTTTTAAGCACTTCCGAGTTGCGTATTCAACTCACATCAAAATGTGAGAAGGATTTTGTGCCATTTAGAATCACATCAGGAGCATATCTTCTCTTAGTACAAGGCGTGCAAGACTTTTGCCACGAAGAGCTTCTTGCTCTCTAGGCCTGAAAGGAACGATCTGCCTCCTTTGACTCATGCCTCCTTGCGTTTAGATAGGTTATATACTTCTTATATTAGGATAATCATTGTAAAGGAATAGTAAGGAAGTGAAACGTTGATCTAATCTTACAAGTGCGGGGATAGTCCTCTGAATATTCATTGGAAATGTACGCTTGCATTTCGTCTATAGGTCAAATCAAATATGTAATTATTGAAAAAAATAATCGACCGCATCAAAAATTTATGCAAAGAAATTGAAATGCCAAGAAAACATCAATTAAAGATGAACCTGAAAAAGGTGCATTTATGATTAGGCGGAGGCCTTACATTTGTAGGGCACTAGCATAACTATTATTGACTTAAGCCTACTCTTTATTCAAGATAGGAAACGAGCAACAAAAATGATTGTCCCTATTGTATGTTAGATGGAGTCATATACAAGGCTAAGAATCTTACCTTTACTTATATAGGAGTAGCGGTAGCACGCTCTAAGTCCACACTTTAAATGAAGATAAAAAAAAAAAGGAAGGGGAGGGTTCGACCAAATTTGTGGATATAGGGAGGGTGGAAGATAAAAAAAAGCACTGTACTTTTAATAATAAATATAATATATTCGAATTCATATTCGAAAATGAGATTATCAACTATACTTGACTGGAAAACCAATCAATCTACTCTTTTGGTCTCTCCCTTGTAACTTGAGAATTCATGAAAGAAGGTTTCATTGCGTAGGAAGTAGTGCTTAATATCTCCTCCATTATTGTTATTTTAGAAAAAAAGAGCAAAAAACTTACTTTTAGGTAGTAGCCTAAACTCTTAAAGGGCATTCCGCACAATGACCAGTACAATTCGCTTATTTGTCGGTAGAGGGTTCAGATAAAGTAAGTAACTCACAAAAAGGGAGTTCCCGTACCAAAAAAAGATAGAACTACTAGAAAGGTAAGAAAAGATGGTTAAGAGTGAATGGAGTTATAACCTTTAAGCCTTAAGGTGAAAAAAATATAGCACCTAACAAGGAGTAACTGTATAGGTCCAGTTACGTGGAATCTAGTGTAGCACTGCTCACAGGATAGTTAGTTAATAGCGAAAGCAAAACTTCTTACATCTCTACGACTCTTTGTTCTCGTGACCTCAAAAGGATTGACTACATTCTATAAAAAGAAGAAAAAAAGATTTATCCCCATATTCAACTACCTATCCAAGAGTATTTGTCTTCAGATTAGTTTCATCTTTTTTCTTTTTCTACGCATTGCACTAGATATTCGAAGGTGTGAAATGAGATGTTATGAGAAGTAGAAAAATCATAAAAGACGATGATAATTATCACAATCACAGGTATCTGGAAGAATACCAATAGAGTGCATGAAATACAAATATTTAACATAAATGGTCATAGATCTTCTGTTATAACTTGATCATGAACGAATTTGTTGATACTGCACCTATAAAGTGTCGTAGCTAGGACCTCTCAAATTATGTTTGAGCCTATGTTCAAGCCAAACCAACCCCTATTTACTAGAGCCGAAAAGAATGTTCACCAAGTCTAGATAAGAAAATGTTCTTTCCATCCATTAAAGTAAAGGATCGATAAAGGGAGGGAGGTATGGCGGGCAAGGAAAAAGTTGTTCGAGATTGAGATTTTTCTTCATCTAAAAAGAATAAGACCGAAGATGGCCTACAATGTGTCTAATCTGAAGGGAACACGTTCTTTGATCGTCGTGGTATGATTACCAATCCCCCGCCTTGCAGTCAAGTGACTTTTAGCTCTTGTTCGTATTCGACCCTCCTATTGGGATAGCAGTCTTCAAGCTTTGCCTGCCCTTTCTAATAAAAAAATTCGTCTCAGCCCGATAAACGCTGGCAACAACTGAAAGAAAGAGGTCCATGTAGCTGATGTGTGCACCCCTCTTCTTAGTCAATGGGGCACAAAAAGTTCGACATTTACTAGATAAAAGAGAATTTGCTTCAGATAACCACATCTCTGCTAGGCAAATTGTGGAATGGCCGAGAGCGGACCTTTTTAGATATATAATTTCAATCAAGATTAGAATTACAGGAAAAGCCATCTGCTGAAAAACTACTTTCACGTTTGGTTTAGAGAACACTTTTTCATTGAGAATTCCTTGTTCCCTTTCGGGTGAATTTCATACTTGTGGGATCCTATCTATTCCATCTCTCAAGCCCCAAGGAAAATCCTCTATCCTTCGGACTCTATATATTTTTTGACTCTATGTATGTGGGCACCTGATATCTATTAGGGTCCACCCACCCCGGTTACAACATTCCTTTCGGTCACTAAACTGAGTTATTGAACTCCACCTTCTCAAAATTTCATTTCAGTAAATCAGGTCCTTTATAATTTTCAAAATATAATTATCTAAATTAAAAGTGTATAACATAAAAAAATTCTTTTGTATATCTAAATGAAAAGTGTATAATATTTAGGGCGGAATAGTCTGGTGGACCTTTGTACTTGTATGTGTTTGTATTGTGAACCCTATTACTTACATGTTTGTCAACTGAACCCTTAAACTCAATTATAATGAGTCTTTTAAACCCCTCCAACGATGTGTGTAGCTCAATCTCTTTTATATAAATGACATGTCATATCCACATCACATATATATATGCCATGTCATAATTGTTTTTAAAATTATTACTAATAAAATTGTTTAATAAAAGAAAAAGAACAAAATATTGATTATATTTATTTTTACACTAGAACTCCCTTACTCTCTCCTACTCACACTATTTCACCGCCAAAGTCGTCGCCGGAAAACCATTTTTTCCGGTGATACCACTCATATTCTCTCCTTTACTTGTCTTCATCTCCCGCACATTATCATCATTTTCCTTTCCTCTTCCGACCTCCACAAAAGCAACAACCTAAGCCACCAACCATCACATCTAGGCAGTCGGCCGCCGTCAAATTTCTCCCTATTTGAATAACAGCAGAAGAGATCAAGAGCATAAAGATGAGTTGCACTACTTCAACATTGCTGAGAATGAAGTAGATGAGGAAGATTAAACATAGCTATTCAATGCCCTTTTATCTTCTTATTTTGAACCTTATATTATCTGTTTGATAAGACTCATTAATAACTCAATTTTTACGCTCTTGATTTCTCATTTCTAGATTATTGATTTTTTGTTCCCTAAAAAAACGTTACTTTGATTAAAACAATCATCAGATTTAGTCGAACACTATCACCATTTTCGCCTTCATCTTGGAAGCAAACAATCACCATGTTTGTCTCCACCCCCTAAAGGTTATTTATTTATTTGTACTTTCACTATTCTAAGAATCTTGATCTATCTCTGCTTCATTCAATGGCACACTGATACTCTTTCCTAGTACTCTTTTTTGTGTTCAGGATGCAAGGGAAACTTTCTTGATTGTATTTCTATTCGAGCAACTGCTAGTAGTAGCAGTAATAGTGGTAGTAGTGGCGCTAAGGATGAAATTCCAAGAAGAAGAAGAGAAAAAGAGGGCTGAGGCAGAGGAGAGACGGGTGGGAGTGGGGTGGGGAGGAAGATGGGTTTTTATTTTTTTTTTAAAAAAATTGATAATTATTATTTTTATTTAAATATTTTAATGTAAAATACCTTTCACTCACTGTCAAACGCGTGTTGTCATGTAAATTTCCAGCTCAGCATTATCAATGACACATAAGTTTGGTCAATTGTCAAAAGGGTTTAAAATATTATGTTTTGATTATTTTAAGGGTTCAGTTGACAAACATGTAAGTAGAAGAGTTTACAATACAAACGCATACAAGTACAAGGATCCACTAGACTATTCCGCCTAATATTTAGTGAATTTGAGGCCTTAAAACCGTGAGGCCTAAAGCAAGTGCTTTACTCGCTTTAGCTTTCAGTCACCCTCTACTTATATATAAGAGTAACTTTCACATGTAGCAACATTAAAATCATATTTGTATGTTATAACTATGATTTGCATAAATATGCTCCATAACAAACATAAATTTGTATATTTTTCTACATATATACAAAAAATAGTTGTATAATTCGCTATACATATACAAAAAAAGCAGTTGTATAATTCGCTATACATGTACAAAAGAAAGTAGTTGTATACAAAGATCAATTGTATAATATGTATATGTATAAAACGAGAAATGGAGAAAGACAAAAGAAAACTAGGCAGACAAAATAAAGCAGTTGTATAATTCGCTATACATATATAAAAGAAAGCAGTTGTATACAAATGATCAATTGTATAATAGGTGTATGTATAAAACGAAAAATTGAAAAAGATAAAAGAAAACTGGGCAGAGAAATATTTATTTCATTTAATTATAAGTGTATAGGATGAAGATATATGTAATTGCATGTGTATATACAATTCTCTCGCTTTATACAAACAGAAACACATTTATACATTTCGTTTTTGTTTGTATAAGCGAGAGGGGCGAGAGAGCGAGAGGGGCGAACGAGATCTGGGAGAGTGGCGGACGAGATGTGGGATAGGGGAGAGAGGGGTGAGAGGAAAACGAAAATATATGTATATATACAACTTTCTCTTGATTTATACAAACACAAACACATTTTATACATTAATGTTTGGATAAAAGCCAGAGGGGAAAACGAAACTGCCACTAAACGAGAGTGATGAGAGAGATTTCACCAAGAAAAGAGGCGAAAGTAGCAATAGTTTACTATAGGGTACAATTAAATGAAAGTATATTTATATCATTTAATTTAAATTAATAATTTGCTATTATATACAATTTTTCCTATATATAAAGCAATAAGTAGAGCAGCTTCCGATAGTATAGGTCTTTTTGAAACAAAAAGTTAATTTTTTTTTTATATATCACAAAAAATTGAGATGATTTATCGACAAACAAATATTTCAATATGGTTGGGGATGGAAATGAGTTATGAAAAATATAGGATAACACAATTTAGCTAGTGTGAGATCCTGGCATTTCACAGTGTATTAGAATGTGAAGAAGTTATTGTTTAAGGAATTATGTTCTAATTAGCTTCAAATATCATTCAAAACAAAGAGTGTCCAATTAATATCAACAATTGTTGGTAAAATTAAATGCCACACACACTCTTGGTTGATCTCATTTCATATTTATTTGTTTAAGCCTAAAATAACATCTTTTACCAGCAATAGTCAATCAAAGATTGGAAAATAGAGACATTAATTCGTTACTTGCATGGCACCTTAATGACCCGATCTCATGCGGAATCCTAAAAATGTTTCCTCCTCTGTTCTTAATTTATATAACTGAATTTCATTTTTAGTTATTGTCATTAAAATATCTAACTTATTTAAATCATAAATTTCAAAGAAATAAAATATTCTTAAACTTTGTTAAGTCAACCCAAGGATACATGTAGGATTGAACACAAAATATCAAATATCGAATTTCAGAATCAAACCAAAATTTTAGTAATTTGGCATTCGTTATAATATTTGAAAGTAAAATTTTAGAATTACGATATTCATATTTGATATGAAATATTAGTACTATTTGATATTTGTTACTTTTCAAATGTCGTATTATTTATTTAATGAGAGTCATATATGATCAATGGGTTCCATCCATTACTCATTAGAACAAATTAACAAAAAAGGTTAAGAGACTAAACATAAACAACCCAAATCATATGTTTTTTTAAGATATGCCAATTCACTTTTTTTTTAATGTCTTCTTACTTGTTGATAGTAGTGGAGCCAAACTATGTTCAAGGGTTCATCCGAACTCCCTTCAGAGGAAAATTATATTATTTTTATATGGTTAAAAATATTTTAGGTATATATAATAGATGTCGAATCCTTTTTTGCTATTTCATATGTCTATTTTTTCAGATATTGAACCCCCTTATCGAAAATTCTGGCTCCGCCTCTGCTTGTTGATCTTCTATATGTTGTGCCTCAACATAGAAAAATAAAAATAATTGATACAACAAATTAATTTTGTAATTCAATCGACTACAATTGCAATACGATATTACCCAATACCGTATCAAACTAATTAAAGTTTAATTGATCGAATTACCAAATGAAAATTTAAATATTTATTATTTGGTATCTATTTTTAGCTACCAATTATTAAATTCAAAATTGAAAATTTCTGAACTGAATACTAAATGTCCACTCCTATTCAAACATGTGAAGTGGGTGTAGTTATAATTGACATGTGAACAACCTAGCATGAAAAATGATAAGATAAAATGTAATAGATTTAAATTTATAATACGATCGACTACAACTTTAAAGCGGTATTACCTAGGATTACGTATGGTCGCTTTGGTTCGATTTTCTTATTAGTTGTCGGTTCGAAGAGATGCTAATTCATAATCAAACCATTAAAATATTGGCTTATTGGTTATTGGTTTGTACGTTTTTTTATAGTTATCATTTCGATTTATTAGTTAAACTGTTAAGATTTGACACCAAAAAAAAATTAAAAATCACTTGCGACAAACCAAATGAATCATGCACATGAGTTTTCAAGTTACATTTTGCTCAAAAGAGAACATTTTTACATTGTAGAATAACCAAGTGTTTGAGACTACAAAAAATAAAAGTAGGAAATCAAACTCTAAGTCAAGGACTTTATATACAAAAATGGTATAAATATAGTTTTTTAATTTACTACCGGCTTATTGGTTAACCCGTTAAGAGAAAACCTCAAACGTTAAGAATCGATAACCCGATAAGAAAAAAAAATCAAAACCCTTATCAGAACTGCTAAACCAATAATCCAATATGAAGGATAAACCAAAACCTTTTTTTAATTCGAATTATCGATTTCGATTCGATCTTGAACAAACCTATTACCCAATACCGTATCGAACTGAAGTTTGATTGGCCTAAGTTACCTAATCAAAATTTAAATATCTAATATTTGATATCTACTTTTAGCTACTAATTACCAAACTCGAAAGTAAAAAATTCTGAATACCAAACGTCCACTCCTATTTATGTAAAAATAAAATAAAAAATGCTGGCTATGGGGTTCGAACCCATGCGCACTTGTGTGCAGAAGATCTTAAGTCTTCCCCCTTAACCTCTCGGGCAAACCAGCTTCATGTCCAAACTTTCTAAAATACAGTTCTATTGTATTTGACACTTATTTCTCTTTGTAAATCAGAAAATTTCATAAAAGTACTCTTTCATAACTTATATTAGAAAATACAGCCAATTTTCTACCTTGCAAATCTGTTAACCAAAATTCAATTTGTTATATACAATAATATACATCTAGTATACAATACCATACAAAACTTTCATATTTATTTAGAAAAAGGGTCATATTTGTGTTTGTACTCTCACAAAAGTTATATTTGTCCTTCTAGAGTACAATAGGGCTAAGTATGACCATTCTAAGTACAAGGAAAAATATCACCCTATAGTTGGATGAAAATGGCAAATATATTAAAAAATATAACAAAGAGCTAATATGACTTTTTTGTGAGAGCATAAGAGCAAATATGAGAATATACATACACATATATTAATGACATGAGGATTTAACGCCATCGGGATCAATATGACCATTTTTAGAGTACAAGGAAAAATATCACCCTAAAATTGGATGAAAAGGGGAATATGTTGAAAAAGTATTGGAAAGGGCTAATATAACTTATTTGTGATAGTAGTACAAAGCAAATATGGTTCTTTTTGTGAGTTTAAGCGCAAATATGATATTTTTGTAGAGTACAAGTGCAAATATATTGATGACATGAGGATTTAACATTGTAGGGATAAATATGATCAATTTTTTTTTAGAGAACAAGGGCAAATATTACCCTAAAAGTGGGCGGAAAAGGCAAATATGTCGAAAAAGTATATCAAAGGACAAATATGACTTATTTGTGAGAGTCAAGGTCAAATATGACCCTTTGCCGTATTTATTTTTCAAAATTATTTAAAAACTTGATATATAATATTATATATCCAATATACAATATTATACAAAACTATAAAAGATATATATACACTCATATACAAGAATATATAATCTTATATATTTTGTATAAAAATTTGACTTCATGTTTTTTCTTGAATCTAAGGACCAAATTCATAAAAAAAAGGAAAAGAATTTTTTTTTTCAAAATGTCAATATTTTAGTATTTAATAAGACCACTTAGTCAGACTTTCAATATTTATTAAAAATGTCAATATTTTAATTTGTTATATTGTTGATTTATGTATTTTTTTTCTTTGATTTAACTTAATATGATACAACTAAGAAAATAAAAAATAATTAAGTAAATTGTGTTGAAAATATATTATTACTTACTTTACAGATTAGGAGACTAAAATAGATACAAATTCTCTCGTCTTCCTCATCATCCATTAACGACTTTCTCCATTGATGATCCTCCTTCTTCATAGAAGGCAAGACAACTGATCAAGGTTTTTGCCAGCAAAAAAGGAGATCGATACATATTAAGAGACTAAGACGACAAATTCTCTCATCTTCCTCATCTTTCATTTACGACTTTCAATTCTTTATTGAGGATCCTTCTTCTCCGTAGAAGACAAAACAATTGATAAAAGATTTTGCCGAATAAAAGGAAATCGGTACAAACAAATAAGCATAAAAATGGAGGTTGGGCTTCAAGCTATTGAATTTGTGCTGAACAACACCAAGGTTGTTGGATGTGTTGCTACTGTCCAAAATTTGGAATTTTTTTAAAAGATTTATTTCAAATTCAAAGTGTTTTGGATACAACATTTCAAAATTTTGTTTTGAAAACATTTTGACTTTGATGCAACAATTAAAAGATCAAAATTTGTATGTTATCCGTTTCAAATTTCTATGTTTGTTGATACAAAATTTGTATTTCTTGTCTGTTTCGAAAATACATTTGCATCTAGATATAATATATGTAATAAAAATTGTATATTCAAGCAAATACAATTTATAATACAATTATGTTCAAAATATATTTTTTACTTTGTGATCTGTTTGGGATACAAACATTAAATGATTGAATAGTTTTGATCTGTTTGGGATACAAACAGTAAATGATTGAATAGTTTTGATCTTTTATGTTGGATGCTTAGAATACATAATAATTTGAAATCCTATTTAGTTGATGTTCTATAATTAGATAGTGGATATAATATATTTTTGAAATACATATCAGATAAGAAATACATTTTTTGTCAAGAAATACAATTTTCTTTTGAAATACAAAATTTGATTGTTACTATGATTGAAATTTGTATGTTTAGATGACTAGAATACAAATTTTCTTGAAATTTTAAGAAAAACTATATGTTTCTGTAATATATACAACCCAATGTTGTATTCTTTCGAATGAACACGAATTTAAATAAGTATATAGATTAGTCTGAATGAACACGAATTTACATAAGTATATGGATACAAACATGCTTCTTAAATAACTACAAAGTCATTTGACATATCTATTTGCATGAATACAAACTAATGAAGAGATATAAATTTTATTATACAAACACAAATATGAAAATATTAATGAATGCAAATACACATATACATATTGAAATGAGTAAAATTTAAGAAAGGATACACGATTCTAAAGAAATATAATTACTTTGTTCTTAAAGGACTACAGATCAATTTGTAACAATTTTAAATAAAGAAATACAAATGTTATTATACAAACACAAGCATGAATCCTAGAATATGTAACAAGAACACAGAATATATCGTTCCAAAGGAAGTTCGGGGCCATTTTGTTACAAGAAGTGTGTAAACATGTTGGTGGACAGGCAAAATTGTGGATTAATTAGGAAGAAATGCATGTACAATGAGACTTGTTGTAGAGGAAAGTGTATTAACACTTTGTTTCACAAGAGACATTTTGGTGGTTAGGTAACAAGTTTCAGCTATGCAAATTAATTAAGGTTTGAGTTATTTGAGGAGAGGGAATAAAGGAAAAAAAAATTGTATGGGAGAGAAATGATAGTAAAAACATTTAGAGAGTTTTTTTTTCCAATTTCTGGAAAAAAAATGACGGAAGAGAAATAGTCGGGATTTGATAATGACGGATAATTGAAAGAGTAAAATATGAGAGAGAGAAAGTAACTTTTTTAGGCAAACTCATCGATGACCATCTAAACTTGGCATTAATTCTTAGTTAGACACCTCAACTGAACTTTGTTCACTTTAGACGCTTCATGTTATGTCTCGCTGTGTCAATTTGACATTTTTTGCAGATATGACATATTAAGTGTGATACACTCACTAGACGCGCGTGAGAGCTTCATTTTACCAAATTTATTTTATTTTTCTCCTTCTTCTTCCCCAATTTTTGGCTACCATTTTTCAAGCTAAAACTTTTTTCATGGTGAAATAAATTTGACGATGCCACAAACAAAAGTAAATTCTAGTGTCCAGAAATTTTAAGCTTTAATACTTTCACTTATTTTGTTGTTCTTCTTCATCAAAATAATATGAGAAAAATCAACATAAATTTTAAGAAGAAAAACACACACTCAATAATGGCAAGAATTATATTTTCTGATTTAGTGTTCTAATCCATTTGTAATGTGTTCTCACATCATAATAACTAAAAAAGTATAGATTGAGACTCCATATTTATATACTAAAGTAACAATTTTTTATTTGCATTGATCCAGAAATTCAGGCGAAAAGAAAAAAAGAAAAGAAAATCCCCAAAAAAAGTTAAACAAGTACATTACTACATTCACCAAATTAAACATTCAAATATCAATTTATCACAAAAAACGTTCTTATCACACGACATTCACAAACTGAAGAAAACAAACAAAAAAAAGCTTCTTCTTTTGACACATTTGGATTGGGAAGGGTAGGGCTGGTGGTGGGTGGAGAAGACAATTTTGGTGAGAGAGAGGGTTGGGGTTTGAGGTGAGGGTGGGATAATGGAGAAGACAATTTGGGGTGGAGGCGTATGAATAACTTTTTTTAATTAAAAGTGTTTATTTTTTTTTTTAAATTATTTAGTTAAATAATTGTCACATGTCATGTCAAGTTTAGTTGGCCACCGATGTGTTAGCCCTTTTTTTTTATATTAGAGAGAAATAATTGGAAAAGGTGTAATCAATGAGAGTTAAAATATAAAGTAAATTGGGACACAAACTATTTTTAAAAATAATGACATTTTGATATTTTTACTAATATTTTTAAGTATGGAGATTTTTACTAATGATGTTATGTTTTTTTACTAGATTGCTAATTCCCCCCCCCCCCCCCCCCCCCCCCCCCCCCCTCCCCCCCCCCCCCCCCCCCCCCCCCCCCCCCCCCCCCCCCCCCCCCCCCCCCCCCCCCCCCCCCCAAAAAAAAATACCTCAAAAATGACACCTTATCACCCAAACTTTTAGATTTAGGCTTGTCGTGCAACAATATTTACTTGAAATAGAGCTTATTTGTAAAAAATCAATTTTCACAACTTTAAAGTTTCGAACTTCAACAATAGTTGAAAACCATTTCTCTATTGGATTTGTGAAAGAAAAATTAATTTGTTGTGCTTGTATTGTTTATGCAAAGATTATTTTTCATCATTGTTCGATTTGGTATACCTAAGATAAAATATATTGCATAATATTTTTAAAAAATATTTGTACACAAAGATAACCTCCACAAATATGCATGACGGAAAAGGTGTAAAAAAGATTTTGAGGAGCAATTGAGTCTTTAATCATGCTAATACATGAGTTAAATCTCCTTGCATTATCAATAACATGAATTTCTATTTATTAATAATACACTCTTCATTACACAATAAAATGTTACAGACATAAGTTATACATAGGCGGAAAAATCATAATCAACTAACTAATTCATCAGCTCACATGCAGTGGCGGACCTAGAATTTGTGAGGTCCATCCCCATGTGCCAAACTTTGAATAACTTTGTGCCAATTTCAAAGTTTGGTAGAGTTGGTAATCTATAAAGAAGAAAAACTTGTTTTGTGCCAATTTCAAAGTTTGGTAGAGTAGGTAAGCTATGAAGAAGAAAAAAAATGTTTTTCTTCTATAGCACATTTGGAGGGTAGTGTATTTGTTCTCTATAAAAGGGAGGAGAATTCTTCATTCTAAGTACACCAAAAAGAATTACAAAGGAGAGAAAAGAAGAGTGAGGCATCACAGAAGAAAATAATCTGTGAGGAAAAATAGAGAGTGTGAGCGATATTGTAGTGAGGTGGAAAAATCGAAAGAGTGTTATTTCTTTTGAATGTGTAGTAGTCTTTGGAGTTTTACTCAGACATACAAGTGTAAAATCCTTACTATAGTGATATTCGTTGCTCCTCTCAGGTCGTGGTTTTTCCCTTAATTAGGAGGGTTTCCACGTAAAATCTTGGTGTCATTATTACTCTTTTATTCTCGTTGATTAACCGCATCGTTGTGTTCCGCATTTGTTGCCTTTATTACCGCAAATATTATTTCTGTTACGGATTTATTCCCAACAATTGGTATTAGAGTACAGGTTCTGCTCATTTACAGAAATATTTTTTGCAGCTCATTGTACTATACTCAATAAAAAAAATGTCTGGAGTAAAGTACGAGGTAGCAAAATTCAACGGTGATAGCGGTTTCTCAATGTGGCAGAGAAGGATGAAAGACTTGCTCATCCAACAGGGTTTGCATAAGGCACTAGGCGGCAAATCCAAAAAGCCCGAATCCATGAATCTTGAGGATTGGGAAGAATTGGATGAAAAGGCTGCTAGTGCAATCAGATTGCACTTAACAG